>CM073757.1:12523598-13035002 GCA_037127355.1 Schoenoplectus tabernaemontani
TTGAGATGCTTGTTCAGTGTTCTAGAAAGGAAAACATTTTTGGTTTCTAAATGTGCAAAGAAGTCGATTAGTTTCTCAATTTCATTATACATCTAGGTACTGGAAATATTTCGGTTCTTAATTTGTGTGCAACTGTTTAATTAAGTTTTTACCTTTAGCTGCAGCTACCAGCTAGTTTGAAGTGTTAAAAGATAAACTTAATTTTAGTATTAAAGTTAAATAAATTAGAAAATAAAGGGAGACTCTTTGGCTTCAGCACTTTGGCAGAATTTTAAGGCTGATTAATGACAGTATTTGAAGGGGCAAATGGACGTGAAATTTAGTGTATAACCTATGGATGGAAAGCTATTGAAGTCTAGTTTTCAATGGTTTAAATTTCAAGTCGTTTGAAGTTCCCTACAGAAAGTTATGGTGATTTTAGTGGACAGAGGTCAGCTGAAAGGGTGCTGTTTAGAATTCTGTTTTTATTATATGTTTTTATTACGAATTTCTAGAGTCTTCTTAGATGTTTAGTCTATATAAAGAGTTGTATTCTGTTGTTTTGTAAGCAAGAAAGTTATAAGAATCAATAGAAAGTATTTGCTTATTTTTATCCACATTTCTCTTATCTTTTCTCATTTATCTACCAACCTCTAATTCTATCGTGAAGTTCTTGAAACAGTTTTATAGATTTTCCTTTCCAGGAAGGAAATTTCCGTTAAAATATTTGCCTGTTTGCATACACAAAATAGATGGCTGCCTTGATCTTTTTTTCTAATATACTGGCACATGCTCCATCTTCTCTGTTAATCAGTGATCCGACACAAACTCTTGAAAAGAGCAATGTTCTACAAATCAAGCTAAGCCATTTTAATCGTATATAAATGATGTATAATATAATTGTAATTTTTTTGACATTCTCCTTGTTTATTGAATCGACATGAATGTTCCTAAGCTATTGGTAGAAATACCAGTGTGGTTCGAGTCCAGAAAAAATTAAGATTGTCACTATCAGAAGCAGGAAATATGACAACTACCTGCTAGAGTTTGCAAAGCGAGTGGCAGAAAATCTCAAGACACATACATCATAAGTCTTAATTATGTAGATATATGTGTTCTTTCTTAATTTTATTTATGGATAAGTATTAAAGTCCTAACGAGTGGAAGAGACGGATCAGGCACATGAATCAGAGCTTAAATGAAAGATAAAGAATCCTACAGGAGAGAGAAACAGGAATAACTCCTACTTCAGTCGGAGAAACAGCGAAGACGACGGATGAAAATCTAGGTTTCAGGACTCGGTTAAGTTTCTTTTCCCGGAAAAACATGCCCTTAGTGAAGAAATTTACCCAATGTTCTAATTTCCTATAAAAGCGACAAATTGAAATTGACATTGCAACAAGATGATATGAATCCTGACCTTTTCCATCGTGTTCAAAATATCACCAACTCTTTCCATTTTTCTTTCATTGTCTTCTGAAAGCAGGTATCCGATCAACTTCTGTCTTGACCTGTATGTTTCCATACTTCAATCTTTCAGAGAAAAAGAGATGAATTCAATGTGGATGACTTCCTGAAAATTATTGTTGACAGTGTGAGGTGGCGTAGGCGGCTATGGAACAGACTGAACCAATTTGGTCTTGTAAGTAGTATAATGTGTGGATGTTTTCTGACAATGGGCTCTGGGAAAGGGGTAAGAATTCTGCTGGCGATTTTGTCATTTGTGTATAATGTTGTTTGCCTTATCAATGTTTGTAGAAATTAGGTCCCTAACAAAAAGAACTAGTCTCAGAGACTTTGGTTGTGGCGAGGGCTGAGGGGGCATTTGCTGCAAACTGAATACAAATCAATTGTGAAGAGTCTTCACTGTACCTAACAAAATACATAGCTGTGATAAAAACATTAATTTTTCCAGTATGTTAAACTAAATAAGATGAGTTTTTCCTAGTTAAGAGCATCTCTCAGATAATGCATAGAAAAAGCCTCATGAAGTTAAAAAAGGAAATCAAACTGTCAAACTTTTTAACTCCAAAAGCAATCAAAATTGACTCGCAGAAGGTTGCATCGGAAATGACGATGATACATGTAGTACTTGGACACATGTAGCATCTACAAACAGTATTGAATGCTAAGCTTCTTTATCGTCTTGATATTTTCCATCAATTTGTTGACCAACTCTTGCACTCCTCTACAATGTCGCCCATACAGTTGAATTGTGTATCAAGTTTCATAGACATATTTTTATAGACATATTTTTAAACTTATAGATTGATTGTGTATCAAGTTTCATGCAATATGAATGTCATTTGATATTCCATCAAAATATGTAATAATTATAACAGTTTAAATTTAATGATTTTTGATGAAATATTAAATGATACCCAAACTATATGAAACTTGAAACACGATCAAGACATTTATAATTTTTTTCATGTTTCATATTCTTTTATGAATTTATTGCAAATTAATTGTCAATATTTTCAAAATAATTAGTGACTAAAAAGTACTAACTTACTAGAACAGGCATGTAATAATGACTAGAATTTGTCTAAGAAGAGGATTTCAAGGTTTCTGAGCAATACTATTCAAAAAGCTTCAATTTTTCATTGGCGTATATACTAGAAAGAAACTTTTAAGGCATCATAACTTAGATAAAATTTTAAAAAATATATATTAGTTGTTGGTCACCTACTCACCTCTCTGGGGTGTAGTGTTAGCTTCTGGAGATTAGGTGCTAGGTGAACAAACCATGCTATCAGATTGAAATCTTCAAACAAGAAGCACTCGTTTAGGTACAGGCTTTCCAAGTTCTTAAAAATCAGGCATTTCGGCAATCCTTTGGCCAATAAATCTCTTATCTAGAGAGGCAAAACAGAGAAAGAATTACGGAAAGAATATATATATCAAGAATTATGTATATAACAGACTTGATAAGAACATTTGAGAATTGAGAATGACTGAACAAAGAATAGATGTACTTAAAATTAAGAGAGAGAAAAAGCACAAACGAGAGTACCTGTGTTAAACCATGAGTTTCAGTTAACTCAATATATGTAGCATTGCAAAGGCCACTTAGAAGCTCATACTTGCTTTTCATGTACTCTGATTCAAATCAAAGTGACAGGGACGCCTTAAGTAAGGAAGACATGTTCCTCAACCAAATCATACCTGACACAACTTCTTCAATTTTCAATGAAACAAGGCTGGGCATAGAAATACACACCTCATGTTCTACCTGACAATATTCAATTACCAAACTCCTCAGATAGGGAGAGGAAATATCAGTCATATCCAATCTACAATTAGCGATAACCATTTCTTCAAGAACAGGGCATCCCCATGCCAATTTCTTCATAAAATCATTACCTAGTTTTGCACAGGGAAGTGTTAAACTTCTGAGACAAGGAAGGAAGACTGATTTGGGTTGGATGGTGGTCCTTTTCATCCAAGCAGAAAGCGTCAATTTCATCACTTCAATGGAAGTGCAAGTGAAGAGAGACTGAGGAAGCTCCAATACATCACACCCATAAAGATCCAACTGTACTAGGGGATAGGGGTCTATCCATGTCCTCCTTACTACGGGATAGGGGTCTATCCAGTGTAGTCGAAATGAATCCATGTGTGAGATTTTCCAAAGGATAAAGAAAGAGTTAACAAAGCAAGTAAATTTTTCCTGATTAATGCCATCCCGTGCCCTAAATTCATTACAATTGATAAATATAGAAGGCGTGTAAACCCAAAGGCCCCTCCATCTTTTGGAAAGAATGAATGTCTGCACGGCTTCTCTAGCCTACAAATAGGACATGATGTTCAAGAGAAGTGCATCTGGGACTGGTAGTTACTTAGCCTATCAGTGCCCGTTGTCTCCGCACCTGCCTTCATCTTTGATGTGCCTCTTGAGCAATTTGTCGAGCACGTGATACGCAAAGTGAACCAATATTCTGTCCAGGCAGCTGTGAAGAAAATACTAAGAGAAATTAATTTGCTGATAGTACGGACGTAGAATCTTAATTAGTTGAGGATACCTTCTCAATAAAGAATCTAAAAACAACTACGACTTCGATATCACCGAGATAAAATATTATTCAAATAAAAAATAACATCCATGATACTGTCCTGCAATCAACTAAGTTGAAAGATTTAAGTGAATTAATAAGATAATTTCACATTTAACCTGATACGAGAAAAAAATAGTCTTGGAAGAGGCAAGAGCAATGCTTGGAAAAATTAATCTATTGCGTAGAAGCGGCAGCGGCGAAGGGAAAAGAGTAGAAATTGAAAAAGGAAAAGAAGTAGAAATAGGAAAAGGAAGCGAGCCTGAAGAACAGAGAATGGAAATTGAATTAATGAGGTTGAGGGTTCTGAATTTGAAGGCACATTGGCGCATTGCACTGCTCCGTTCCAAGCGGCGTTCTATTTTGATCGTCGTTTTTTAATGTTTTCAATTTCGGGCCTATAATAGCGAAGTTGATTTCAAACAACAGTTTTTAATAATAATAATTATTATTAAAAATAAGAGTGAGAACCATAAAATTTTAAATATATGAATGGCAACGCGTCACTGGCAGTGACACATTTCATTAAAATAGACAAACGCGTCACTGACATTGGTGCATTTATCTCTTATATAAACAAAACACGTAGCTCTTCATCTCATATCTGCGCGTTGTGGAAAGAGAGTGAAAAATAAGAGAAAGAAAAAGAGAAGAGAGAGGAAGAGAAAGAAAAAGAAGAGAAGAAAAAAAAGGAACGTACGAGTGCGGTATAGTATTGGATATTGCTATTAAAGATAAATTTTATTTATCTAAAAAATTAGAATTGAAATATAAATTATATATTAATTATAGAATTTTTTTAATTATAGATTAATTAAAATTAATTGTATAGATTAAATTATAATTATTAAATTATAATTTAATTATAGTTTAATTATAGATTTAATTATAAAATTTATTAATTATAATTTAATTGTAGATTAATTATACATTTCATTGTAAAATTATTTAATTGTAGATTAAATATAAATTTATTTTTTAATGTATTTCATTATAATTTAATGGTAGATTTATTGTAGATTTAATTGTTGATTAATTGTATATTTAATTATTGATTAATTATAGATTTAATTGATGACTTAATTATAAAATTATTTAATTGTAGATTTAATTGTAAAAATATGGAATTATAATTTAGTTATAGATTAAATTGTATAATTGTAGAATTGTGTAATTATAATTTTAGATTATTTATTAATTATTTGTGTAGAATAATATAGATTTAATTTATTATTTAATTATAGATTAATTATTAATTTAATTATAGAATAATATATATTTAATTAGGCTTTTAATTGTAGATTAATTATTGATTTAATTATAGAATAATAAATATTTAATTAGGCTTTTAATTGTAGATTAATTATTAATTTAATTATAGAATAATATATATTTAATTAGATTTTAATTATAGAATAATAGCTTTTAATTAGATTTTAATTGTAGAATAATATATATTTAATTAGGTTTTAATTGTATAATAATATCTTTTAATTAAGCTTTAATTAGACTTTAATTATTGATTTAATTGTAGAATAATAGCTTTTATTTGTATATTAATTTTTAAATATAATTTAATTATAGAATAATTAGAAATTAATTATGAAATGATTTTTGTACTAGATAATGGCAGGCGAGCAACGAAATGCAAATGTCATAATTTATCTCCCTAAAGATAAACATCGGACACATTATAGTCAGATAGAGGTACATTTTATTTAAAAAAATAATAATAAAATATATTTATATGAGAAGCTAATTATGAAATAAAAATTACAGAGAGATAACAATGTCATTCATTTTCACACTCACCGTCCGACGATACCATACATCTCGCACATTCGGGGTAGGTTGCGAGTTATGGAATTTCTTCATCTCGCCAGGGTGCGTGAGATTTATGTTCAAGACGCGGAGGCCCATAACTTGAAAATTGATACGGATTTATTGAGCGCGTTAATAGAGTTTTGGAGGCCAGAAATTCAATCGTTTCACTTCAATTTTGGCGAGATGACCGTGACTCTAGAGGTAAATAGTAAAATATTATTAATTTATTTCAGTATTAAAAAGAGGTTATAGTAATCAATTTTTTTTTAGAACGTCGCATGTCTGTGAGGTTTATCCACCATTAGTGAGCCGGTGACTGGATATACAGACGAAGATTTTTCGACATATATCCGTCAGTTATTTGGGCAGAATGATATATCAGCATTCTGCAAGGATGAGAGGTAATTGATTAGACTATACATGAACTTCGGTATTTTTTTGTTCACAAATTATGATTAAACTAAATATAAAATTTAGCAGACGTTCTATTTCCTTTCGAGAGTTACGGTCCTACTTTAATCACGCTCCACAGGCTGACGATCATCAGGGTCTTGATCGATATGTCATCGGCTTTGCTTTGGAGTTGGCGGGGTGTATCATGTTCCCCGACAACAGTGGAGACTCTGTATCGGCGTTTCTTCTGTCAATTTTGACGGTAAGGGTTTTAAAATAATTTATCTTTCATAATTATATAATTTTAGTACTAACATTTAATTTACAAGAAGATTTACAATCCAGTAGAAAAAGAAATTGGGGTGTTGCGGGACTTGATTATTTATATCGGCATCTTGATGTGGCATGCCAAGGATTGACGAGGAGAATTGGTGGTCCGTGACTTTTATTATTGCTGTGGAGCTGGACGCGTTTGGCCTCCGCTCGTCCATTACCCGCCTGAGAGGCATTCATTTTCAATGACTAGGGTACACCAGACCGCGATAGTTGTGCGCCTTTTGGCAGATAAAAATTTAATTACTAAATTAAATCAATCAATAGATTAAAATATATGTGTAATCACTAATCATAATATGTACCGCAGTACGGCCAGCAGTGGGATCCGTAGTACGACCAGTAGTGGGATCCGTAGTACGGCGAGCGGTACGATCCGACCCGGTATGGTTTTCCTTCCGGGCCTGGAGAGTCATCGCATATTCAGAATGATGCTGCAGAGCCTACACAGACAAGAGATTTCAGTCCACTTGCTCATGGTCGGGAGCAGCGTAACGTTCATCCACCACATCGATATACACCTGGCGTGGTTAGTTGTTTGTTTTACAACTTAGTCAATATTAATTATTAAAAAAAATAAAATCAGCTCATTGATATACTGTCTTTATTTTTGCAGACACGTCCGAGAGCACGTCGATTTGTTAGACGTCGTCAGGAGTAGTATTTTATTTTTTATCTTTATTGTTATATTATTTTATTATGGAGATTTTGTTGTGTTATTTTATTTAGTATTTTATTATTGTATATTTATTATGACATTATTATTATATTTTATTATGACATTATTTGTTTCTCTATTATGGCAAATCAATTGACACATTTTCTGCCTACAATTAATCGACAATTAAATAATTTTACAATTAAATCTATAATTAATTTGTCATTAAATTATAATTAAATTTACATTTAATCTACAATTAAATAATTTTATAATTAAATCTATAATTAATCTATAATTAAATTATAATTAAATAATTATAATTTAATCTACATAATTAATTAATAATTAATCTATAATTAAATAATTCTATAATTAATATATAATTTATATTTCAATTCTAATTATTTAGATAAATAAAATTTACCTTTAATAGAAATATCCAATAATATACCGCTTTCGTAAGTTGCTTTTTTTTATTCTCTTCTCTTTCTCTCTTTTTTCCCTCTCTTTTCTTTCTTTCTTTCTTTCTCTCTTTGTTTTCTCTCTCTTCAACAACGCGCTGATATGAGGTAAACGCGCCACTGACAGTGGTGCGTTTGTCTATTTTAATGAAACGCGCCACTGGCAATGACGCGCTACCATTCGTATATTCAAAAATTTACGGTTCTTATTTTTTATTTTTAATAATATTAATTTAATAATAATTACTATGAACATCGGTAATCAATGCTGAATGGATATGTGATCCATTTTTTTTAATAGTTTCTTGCTAAGTTGACACATATTGTCTGATTTAAAAAGCAAAAGACTTCTAAATCTAAAAGTTGCTGGACTTCTTTTTTTCACCGTCTCTCTTTGTCTTCGGTCGAACTGTTCATTAATATATTCAAATATTTAGTTATAAAGTGTAATATTTAGCGGATAAAACTTACAAGTTACTCCGTTAATTTTTGTATGGAAATGATTTTGATAAATGCAGCCGTATTATTGGTTCTGCAAGAAATCACGAGCCGAAACCGGAAGCCTTACGTTTTCCACGATCTAAATTCTTTAAGTCTTAACAGAATATTTTTTCTCTCTTTCTCTCTGTTAATAGTGACATATTCTTTTTGTTTTCTTTTCTGATAAGTGAGAGAGAGAGTATACATGTATATATTTATAAGCCAATGCATCTGCTCAATATACATGTTCAATGCACCCCTCCAGTGCACTTGTTCAATATACCCCTCCAGTGCATTTGTTTAATCTTATAACAGGTTAGGTTTGGATTCGGGTTCCCCACAATGGGCGTACTGATAATTAAATCCAACATCTCCTACTCGCACAAAATGGAAGACCTGATATAAACTAAGAGAATATAATTTCTTATCTCTGTTAAAATTCATACAATAAAATAGGCCGTGACCAGCATATTCGAATTTGAGAGCATATATTGTTATCCAATTGTTAGGTATGTATAACAACATCTAAGTAGAGTAAATATGCAGTATCCCAGATCATCTAATCATATTTTAAGTATAATAAAATCTCTTTTATTTGTTGATACAACCATACTTATATATTCACAATCATGTCACATAAACATAATTGGTGCACCAGTGAATATAAACAAATATGATACTATAATGATCTTGTTCTTTTATCTAAAATCTCTTCATTTCAAAATAATTATTATCCAGATATGTTTCATTAGACCGCATCAATCATGATCATTGACAACATTCGAAAATAACTAATTGAAATGAAACTTCAAGTATTTAGTAAAAAATCGAAGAGTACTATGAGATTATTTTGATCTCACGGGTCTCACACGACAAAGAAGCAGAGATCATATCTTTTGTTACCCTATTGGTCAATTACACATATGGTATAAAACATATGTTATGGTATTATTCTCTATTTTCTTATGGAGCGTGTGTCTAAACTAGAATTCAATACTATACAAGTGATAGTTCAGATATACAAAATATCTAACTTAAGTCTACAACTCTACTTATTATTAAATATAATAACAAGACTCGCACTTGGCATAAGACAGTTAAGGTCAATAGTGGGTATTTCACTTTTGGTCATAATTGCAATTCATATGGCCTCATCTTGATTCTCTATCAAGGCGATATTATTTTAAGCGCTTTGCTCTCACGTTTTGTATCATATTCAGTTTAAAACTAATCTCATTTCTATGTACTATAAAGACATAGAAGTGATTGCCTGTGTGAGAAGGCCAATCAACTGTCTGACATACCTTTTATTTTATTTCTCATCTCATGTGTTATGCTAAATATACTGATATTAAATAATTTATAACAATCAACACATAAATGAATTATGAAAATAGCATCCATTGTATTTATCCTAAAAATATAAATATATATGATATATTATTCAATAAAATATAAAACTACAATCTACATAACCCTAGAGATTTTACATGACCAACAAACATATCTCTAGGTATTGCCTTTGTAAAAAGATCTGCCACCATTTTGTGTGTAGATATATACTACATGCAAACTTATTTTTTCGCCACCATGTCTCTAACGAAGTTATATTTAGTATCAATGTGTTTGATTTTTAAATGATACTTGGGATCTTTTGCATAAGCGATTGTCGCTTGGCTATCGCTGTATACTAACACTGGGTCAGTTTCATTCTCACAGAAACCCAAGTGATTCAAAAATCTTCTAAGTCAAACTACGTCTTGTACTGCTGCTGAAAATACCACAAATTCAGTTTCCATTGTGGATAAGGATATACAACTTTGTTTCTTACTACTCCAAGAGATAACTCCATTATTAAGTAAGAAAACATAACCAGAGGTAGATTTTCTTTCATCTAAATCTCCTCCCCAGTCAGCATCTGCATAACCTATGAGTTGTAGATTTTCTCCTTGAAAACATAATGAATAATCTGTAGTACCTTTCAGATACCCAACTATTCTTTTTACTGCTTTCCAATGGGACTGTCCTAGATTAGCTTGATATCTACTCATCATTCCAACAGCGAAACTGATATCCGGTCTAGTACACATCATAGCATACATGAGACTGCCAACAACACCTGAGTAAGGAACTTTTTATATTTGTGTATTTTCATCTGGAGTCTTTGGACACATTCTTAAGCTAAGACATTCGCCTTTTGCTATAGGAGTATCAATGGATTTACAGTCTTGTATTTGAAACTTTTCAAGTACTTTTTTGATGTAATGCTCTTGTGATAAAGCTAACATCTTCTTAGAACGATCTCTTTTAATCTTCACTCCAAGAATATACCTCTCGAATATTTCTTGGCTCTTCTTCATCTTGCATGACAATCATGTAAGTTTCATTCTCAATTGAAAAATGATGTTTAGGAACTCTAGCACGGTTGTTATGCCTAATTTGTGATTGTGCTGAGCTTGGTTTGGCATCATCTGCTAATTTTCTTCCACTTGGATGAGATATTGTTGGAGGTTTAGAAATATTCACTAAATGATTTATAACAATCAAATCATTTTGTTCATCTACCTCATATAGAGAAAAATTATGAACTATCTTACCCTTTCTTGAAAATTCATTTTCTAAGAAAATGACATGTCGTGACTCAAATTCTGTTACACTCCCACTTGATTGTTCACCAATGAACACATAACCTTTGGAATGTTCAGAATATCGTATAAATATACTCTTTTTACCTTGTGAGCTTAATTTACCATGTTGATGAGACGTATCATGAACAAAAGCAACACATCCCCAAGGTCTCAGATTACTAAGATCTAGTTTTCTATTATTCCAAAGTTCATAAGGAGTAGAAGAAACAGATTTAGAGGGTACACGATTTAGAATATAGATAGCAGTCAACAATGCATCACCCCAAAAAGTAATTGCCAGATTTACTTGAACCATCATTGACCTAACCATTTATAAAAGAGTTCGATTTCTCATTTCAGCTACTCCATTTTTCTGTAGAGTATATGGTATGATTAATTGCCTAAGTATTTTTTTTCTTCGCACATTTATTTGAATTCATCAGATAAATATTCACGACCACGATCCGTTCTTAAGGTCTTAACCTTTCTGTCTAATTAATTTTCAACCAAGATAATAAACTTCTTAAAGCATGCAAGAGCTTCAGATTTATGAGATATCAAAAAGACATGACCATATCGCGTATAATCATCAATGAAGGTGATAAAATATCTACCTCCATGTCGTGCCCTCACATTCATTGGTCCACAAATGTCTGAATGAATTATTTACAATGGAAATTCAGATCTGGTTCCTATTCTGAATGGTTTTCTTGTCATTTTTCCTTTTAAATAATTTTCACATGTTGGTAAACTAACTCGTTCAAGATGGCCTAATAAGCCTTCTTTGGCTAATCTATCCATCATTTGTTGTCCAATATGATCCAATCTCATATGCCATACATTCATATCAATATTATCATTAGCATATGTGATTAAAAAAAATGAGTATTATAAGAAGTCATTATATTAAACACATCTAAAATAATAAAACTATTCGATACATATCCATAAACATAACATATATTATCCAAATATAACTTAATATTAGTACTACACATGTTCAAAGTAAATCTAAATCTAAGAAGAACAACAACAAATACAAAATTTCATCGAATTTCAGGTGCAAAGAGAACATCATGTAAGAGAAGGGTTTGACCATCACGCATATCCAACTTACATGTGCCTATACCCTTGACCGGTACACAAGAGTTATTTTCTATCTAGCGTAAATTTTATTTTCTGACATACCCTAAACGCATTAATTTATGTGATTGACCGGGTTATATACTCAAACCGTCGAATTTCATAATGAACTCAACAATATGGCTCAAACTTGGGTTCCCCGAAGGTACTAAGGCATCTATCTGAAATATTTTTTACGTCTTAGTTTGGATTAGATAATTGACGTCCCCTTTCGATACTTAGTCTCAAATCTAGGATTTTACCTACAATCAACGAGTTGGTCAATTTTTATATAGGTTCAAGCGTTTACAACTACTCAAACATATAATTCATCATCAAATTATCATATCATACACAGATAAATCACAAAAAAAGAAATCAAAGCAAAACAATCATTGAAATAAAGACATAATTCAAATCAAATAATAAAAGTATCAACTATATGCCCTAAATCCTAGAAAATGGTAGTTTAGCCTTCCATGAGGCAATAAACAAAAGGAGAGAGAGAATGAAAGATACCCATCAAAGAGAAAAGTTGGAAGAGAAAGAGAAGAGTTTTCCGCCTCTAATTCTCAATCGTCTGAATATTTCATATTTTTCATCTATTTTTAAGTGTCTTTCAGTTATGAGTCCTTAAAGGATTGTGTTCTCCTCGTTGTCATGAGCGAAATGAGTTCAAAAACGCTGAAAAATTCTAAACGGTTTGCTCAGAAACTCCAAATAACTGTCAGGAGATCGTGCTGAAAAATGCACCTGAACAGAGTCCGCAGATGAGCCTGAAATCCGTATTTTTGTCGTTTCTTGCTTCAAATCGCATCTAATTCATTTAATTATTCTTCTCCTGCATTAAATATCAAATATTGGATAGTAAATTGATTTTTAACCCTAATTAACAAAATTAAATCATTTTGGTCAAGTTTTCTAAGGTTAACTTTATAAAATTCTCAAATAATTATATGTCAATTTGGCTCTTATCACTCATATAACTCATAAAACCCGTAAGAATTTGTATGCAATAAAAATATGGGTTGAGTTGAGTTATGGATGAGTTACCTAAAATTTTTTTTAACCCGATATCAGTTGAGTTTAAATTTTTATAAAAAATAACCACCCCTACCGCCAATACTCCATTATTGGCCCTTTAATTGGTGCAACTATATTTGGTTTGAAACGTGCAAACTGAAATATATATATTTTTAAAGGAAACGTAGCTTAGCTACATGTTTCATTCATATGAAACAAAGTTCCTAGTTCCTAAATAAGCAAATTAAAAATATTAAATTTTAGTTGACACCGGACACCCACTACCCAACAATAGAAAATAAATGATAATAAATAAATTGTAGGTGTCATGGAGCTAGATATTAAATATAATTATTAATTATTGGTGCAACTATATTTGTTTTCCTCACATGAAATGTATGACATGAAATTGGAAATATTCAAAACGAGTTGAAAATTGCACCATGTGAAATATTCTCTCAATAAAAGAAGTATATATGCATGCATCATGGTTTACAACCCCGAGCACGTCCTCCGTCGTCCATGACAAAAAAGAAAGAAACGAACCGATTTTATCCACCATATTTGTAGATCAAACAAATAGAACGCCGGGGAAAATACTGCGGAGTTTGGACAAATTATTCCCTTTAATTGGAGCGTAGGTGCTGAACACAACTGAAAAACTATTTCTGCACCTATTATCTGCAAGTAAAAAATATTTAAAATTTCTTTTCAGAAGTTATCTATATCCGAAACTAGGATACAGCGAATCTCTTATCTTCGGCTCACTCCTTGAGTTGTCGCCTGAATTTGTTCTTTTAATTTGGATAAAGATCTCCTCTCTCAAACTATGCCAGTTGTCGCCTGATTTTTTCTTCTTCTTTTAATTCGGTTATGGTGCTACATATCATATGGATGGTCAAAATGATGGATCCGAACCTTTCAAAATAATTTTCATATGAAAATTTAGTTATAAATCATAATTTAGAATTTCTTTTTACTTTTTTAGATAATTAAAAAATTATTGATTTAATTATTATGAATCATTTAAAAAAATAATTTTCTAATATCTTGAAATAGTAAATTTTTTTAAAAAAAATATAAAATTTGGCTTATAACTAGATTGTCATATGAAAATTATTTTGAGTGTTCGGATCGATCATTTAAATTTTAAAAATGGAGAACGAATCATAACACACGACCATCTGTAATACACATAGTTCCATAGTCAAACTCATATAATATTAAATTTTAAAATATGAAATTACTCAAATATCCTTATGTATAGTGATATTTAAAAAAATTGCTTTATGGATACTTAATTTACAGAAAACTAAAAACTATTGTGAAAAAAATATAGTGCTATTCGTAATGCATACTTCTTTGTAATTTTAATTTTAGTTTGGCTTTACGTGATTTTATTATCTTTATAAGAAATAAATAGTTACATAAATTATTAAAATTGGTAAAATATATAATACTAACTTAAATTAATAAAAAAATACTTTCTTAATTCATAACGTTTGTTACTGTTAATATTTTGTAAGTTAAATTTTCTTATTTATGTAACTAAATATTTCTTACAAAAATAAAATAAATTATTACATACTAGTATCTTGTCTGTGCATTACTACGGTGATGTCCATTAAAAATATAAAAAAAATGCATTTTGATGAGAAAAGAAAGAAAATAATTTAGCAATTAATATAAATTTCAATCATGAACACATAATAAATGCAGAATTTAGAGGAAAGTTAACATTCAAAATTTAAAGAAAGTTAAAAATCATAATTGATAGTAATCTAAAAAAAAATTAGAGCAATTGTACTCCTAAATTGTAGCATTTCATATAACAATCAATATTGAAAGAAAATTATAACTTCAACATAAATGACCATAAATACAAATGAAATAGTAAATATTTTATATACTACGAATAGGGTTAGGCTATGGTGCTACGCGTTGCACAAATGACCCGTGTGCTACGGAATATTTTTCCATCTTCAAAACTAAAATAGTTGATCCTATAGTTCAAAATATTTTGTATATGAAAATTTACTTCGGAACCAAAATTTACATATTTTTAATTTTTTACTATTTTTTTTAAAATAGCTAGAAAATCACTCTTTTTGAATGACTCATAATAATTAAATCAAGTATTTCTAAATATCTTAAAAAAATAGTTAAAAAATTCTAAAAAATATAAATTTTTTGCGCTTGACTAGATTTTTTATATGAAATATATTGTGACTGATCAGATTGATCATTTGAGCTTTGAAAACAAAAAATAGTCTGTAGCATACGGATCATCCGTGCTACACGTAGCATCATAGCCTAACTCATATGAATATTTAATTGAGTGTCTATTTTTTCAAAATAATTATTGATTTCTATAAGTTAAATATTCATAAAGCATAATTATTTTATCATATCATATGTAGTAGAAAATGATATTTGGATCATCTCATACTTCAATATAAAATCAAATATTATATAATAAATTAACAGTTGTGGGCTACTTGTCATATCTTGCATAATATCATAAAAGAAAGGGAGTGTTTGTTCAAAATAAGATCTCCGGAAGACTTGTAAAAAACAAAGTTTCCCGTGGTCCATGACATTACCGCTAAATAAATTAAGAAAGCTACTCAATAGCTTTAACTTTTATAAATAAATGATCACTTTGTTAGTGGCCATTATTTTAGCACTTATTATGCCCTGTCGGTGAAGCAATATTTGTGGAGCCCTTATGCCTTGATAATTTAGATGAGAGTTAATGCGTTATTTGCACCAATCTCAATCATTCAGTGTAGATCTTTCACAAGTACTTAGTGTCACCGATGGATCGGCAAAAGAAGAATGGTATTCTCTCATGTGGCGTTTTCTAACAAAAGGTGAGCTATCTGCTGACAAGTTGGAAGGATGAAAAATTAAAAGATTAGCCGTGCGAGATAATGAAATATATAAACAGAGCTACTTACAACCATGACTGAAATGTGTCGCTCAAGACAAACCTCGCGATGCTTGCCGAAGTTCATGAAGGTATCTGCTCTCAAGTCTGATGCAGCAACCTTAGTCCGAAAATGTGAGAAGTATCAATTCAATAGTAAGATATCTCGTATCCCCCCATACGAGATGATCTCTATATCCGGCGCGTGGCCCTTCGACCTATGGGGTATCGACATTCTTGACCCATTTCTCACAGCAGTTGGACAAAGAAAGTACATTTTGGTAGCAGCGGAGTACTTTATGAAATGGATAGAGGCTGAAACACTGGCTTCTATTTCATCCAAATCTATCCAAAACTTCATTTGGCATAATATCATCTGTAGGTTTGGACTATCACATACTATAGTTTCCGACAACGGTACCCAATTCGCATCCCAGAATACCGTCGAGTTCTTGTCCGGGTTGGGAATTAAAAAATAACTTCACGTCCGTAAGCCATACTGCTTCCAATGGATTAGCTGAAGTGACAAATCGGACTATCCTTGAAGGTCTGAAGAAAAAGGTGGAAGAAAATAAGTCTGAATGACCTGATTTATTGGATGAAATCCTTTGAACTTATCGAACTTCACCGCGAGAAACTACACAACAATCCTCATATTCCTTGGTTTATGGCATGGATGTCGTCACTCCGATGGAATTAATTTTACCTTCTTTACGTACAACTAACTATAATATTGATTCCAACAGAGAAGAAAGAAGCTGCAAACTTGAGTTTATTGATAAAGCTCGAGAACAAGCCCGTACAAGAATGATGAATATCAACGGCGTGTTCGGAAGGCCTTCGACAAGCATGTAGCACCTCGTCATTTCCAGCCAGGCGACTTGGTGCTCAGGAAGGTGGAGGCCACAGACAAGCAGATTGGCAAGCTCGACCCCGCTTGGGAGGGTCCATTCCGAGTAGTGCACTCCAGCCATAATGGAGCATACAAACTCGAGACAATGGAGGGCAAGGAGATTCCTCGAACATGGAATGCCATCCATCTACGTAAGTTTTTTACTTAGAATTTGTTACTTAAATTGTGAAACCTCATAACTTTTAAAATAATAAAAATCTATAAGTATACAATTAAGCAAATTATGAGGAAAAATGCATATAATAAATTTTATAATTCAGAAGGAAGAAATCTTAATTAAAAGTTATCTCAAAAATCAAATTCAATATGTAATAAAATATAAATAAGTTAAATCTAAATTGAGTAGATAGAAATATTTTAATATGTTGAAATTCGATGAAATGATTAAAAACTAAATAAATTAATTGTTGAAAGATGTGTACGTGTAGAAAATTATCTTGATAGAAAAAAAATAATAATAATAATAAATAATAATAATAATAATAAAAATAATAAAATAAAATAAATCATGATTGAAAATCCTCTAAAACTAGCTAGTTAATTTAATTATGAAGTTAAATTGTAATTAACTATATAACCTAAAATAAATAAATGAAAATAACAATAAATGATTAATATGACAAGCACAAATAATAGATCCATTAAACTAGAAACTGAATAAAATGAAATAATACAATGATATTGACCAAATGGGAACAATAATATGAATTTAATCAAAAAGAAATTATCGTATCTTAAGACTTTAATTTCCCTCAGAGAAACCCACCACACCAATGACTACGCTGGTGTGCCACAGAAAATCTGTAGCACTCTTTTCTCTCTCTTCATTATTGCGTCTCTCTCTCTCTTTCTCTCTCCTCCCCCCCCCCCCGTGATTTCCTCTTTTCCTTTTTCCCCTTTTCTTCTTCCCCGGGGCGACAAACCCGATTCCCAAACCCCATCCTCCCTTTCATTTTCGTAAATCACTCAAACCTACCCCCCCCATTTCCGCCTGGCTCGTCATGACCGAGATGAAGTCACGCCCCTGTGCCCTAGCCAGGCGTCGCAACACCCTTGGCCGACAGTGGCCACTGAGCCTGGCCAAAACCCCCTATGGCCGAACCTCACCCCCTCCTCTTGTGTTGCCTCACCTCCGACCGCCAAATCGAGCGCGACCTTAGCCGTTCTTGCTACCACGCGTACGAAATCGGGTAATGCCCTTCCTTTTTCCTTTACGGCCTTGTGGGCCTCCTTTGAGCAGGGCTGAGCCCGTGCTTTGCATTCCTCAGCTAATTGTTTGTCTTGAGTAGTCCGAGTTAATTTCTTTTTACCCTTGAGCCAGTAAAATTCTTACTGTTGGGATCTTCTGCAATTGTTGTGTGCTTCTTGTATGAGGAGCTCGATTCTGTTAAGGGCGGATTAGAAAATGGGGGTGATGTCTGGTACTGTTGAATGCACTGGTGCGGTTTTTGCTCGACCTCTGTCCTTGTCAGTATGTTGTACTTTCTTGGCTGCTAGAAATTCCTTTTGTGTGTTTTGCCTTGGTACCCTGGTACCAATCGGTACCAATGAAGCGAGGCCTGAGCTGAGCCCTCTTGCTAAATTGTGTTGGTTATTATCTGATGCATATTCGATTTGTGCCCTCCTTATGTGATTTGGTTGGTGTTGTGTGATGGCTTATCTGCCAAACTCTATTTTGTATGTGGTGCTGATTCGGTACCAGTTGAATGGACTTGTACTGCCTTATGGTTGGTTCTCTGAGATTTGTTGTGTCGGTTAATTCATGTATTGAGCTCTTTTATGTCTTCTGCTGCCTTGTGTTGTGCCTAGTTCTGGCCTCGTTATGCTGGCATGACTTGTGCTAGCTGTCTTGCTTGTGCCTTGCCGATTGAGGCTGGAATTGTGGTGATTTTTATTTCCTTGGTACACTGGTACCGACTGGTACCAGTGAGGCAAGGGAGTTGCCCCATCTGTTTTGCTCGGTTACTAAATGAACCTGCTTGACCCATTGTTGTTACCTTAGTAATATGAAGTGTGATTGATTAATGCCTCTAATATTGATGCTGAGTTTTGGACTTGTTTGGTATGAGTTGGATTTGGTATTATCTGGTTTATTTGTTGTGCAAGCTTGACTTGATTGGGTGCAGTTCGCTTGTCGGTGATCTTTGGTTTCTATTGTGTCTTGCCTGTCGAAGGGTTTGTGCCCTTGTCCCTTGTCTATTCTGATGTTCAGTTAGGCCGGTTTAATTATGGCTAAGATAATGATGTTAATAATGAACTGTTGAACCTAAGTAATGGGCTTACACACAGATTTGGAAATTAGGGAGGCAAATCATTAGGGATGGAATGGATGCATTTATTTTAATTATGTAACAATAAATAAATAAAATAAAGTAAAATAAATAATAAAAAAGCTAAGATAAAATCAAAAAAATAAGAAATCACTGGGTCGATAATCGGATTAATAATTTATTGAAAATCTAATTAGGATTAGCATTAGAATAATAAAGGCCCGGTGATTAAAAGTTCTAAGATAATAAAATGACTAAAATTAAAAAGTGACTAATTAAATTGGAAGCCGCCCCGAAAGGTTTGGCGGTATCCATGGATTAATACGTAAACTTAAAGAATCAGGAAATGATTATATTCCCTGACTGCCCCCGATTTCGGGATATCGGTGCATTGGCACCAACGATTTGGTAGTCAGCGTATGATCCCGAACATTAAAACACCAACACGTTTAAATAAATAAAAACGTTTAATTTAAATTTAAGTTTAATTAAATTTAATTACTTTCATTTAAATTTTTATTTTTATTTTAATTCTAGTTTTATATAATATATTTTCTAATTATTGAAAATAACATAAACATATACAATAAAATATAATTAAAGAGTATAAAATAAATAATTAAGAATTTTAAAGTAATGATTGAGGTATGATAATACATTATAACATAAAATATATATTAATCAATTTCTCTATTTTAATAATTGAATAACATTAATTAATATTTGTAAAAACTTATTAATCAAGTTTTTATTTATTTAATAATAGAATAATATAAATAATTATATAAATATATAAATATATATATATATATATTAATTAATTTCTCTATTTTTAATAAGAACAATATAAATTATATATATTATATATTAATCAATTTCCCTAATTACGGATAATTAATTATCCTAATTATAATTCAATTAATTAAGTGATAACCTTAAGCCAACTTAATTAATCTAAATAGATTAAGTTAATTACATTAATCAAAATAAATATAATCTCAAAACACTAACGCAGTTTAATTAAAATAAACACGTTAAATTAAATTAAGTTTCATTTATTTAAGTTTTCTTAATTTCTTTTACTTCTATTAATATAATCTCTAAATCATAAAAATAATACTAGTATAATTAAAATAAAATATAATTAAATAATATATTTTAAATAATTAAGAGTTATAAAACAATAACTTAAATTATAATAATAATTTAGATTTTTAAATTATATATTAATCAATTTCTCTATTTTAAATTAATAAGAAGAATACTAAATATATTAAATATAAAATATTATATATTAATCAATTTCTCTATTCCTAAATAATTAATCATCCTTATTATAAATCTAATTTAATTAAGTGATAATAATTAGTTAGCTTAATTAATCAAAATAAATTTTAAATCAATTATATTAAATCAAATAAATATAATCTTATAACACGAACATAAATAATAATGCTCCCGTCTCCGAGTCCGGTATACCCTGACCTAACCAGACCCAACGCGAATAGGATACTCGCCAATTTAATTTATTTTGACTTTATAGGTTCTCGAAAATATCTTGACGACCCGACAATCAAGTACACTCAGGATGAGACGGTTGACGAGATCGTGGGCCCCACCGGAGACCGAGCCATCATACGCTATCAGCCTTGCCAAAATATTCAGGTGCGGATTGCACTGAGATTTATGATTTCTTAGGACATGACTTAGATTATATTTTATTTTTTTGTGATATTAAAACTTTATCATATCATCCGCATTTCATTTTAAATGCATTTCATTTTGATTATTAATTAGATTAATAATTAAGTTAATTAGTTGTAGGATAGATTATCCTAGATAGATGCAAGTAGTATTTAATAATTTAATATAATTAGTTACATGATAGATTATCTAGGATATATTATCTTAGATAGAGCAATTAGTATTTAATAAATTAATATAATTAGTTATAGGATAGATTATCCTAGATAGAGGAAGTAGT
The DNA here is from genome assembly GCA_037127355.1 of Schoenoplectus tabernaemontani. Lineage (NCBI taxonomy): Eukaryota > Viridiplantae > Streptophyta > Magnoliopsida > Poales > Cyperaceae > Schoenoplectus > Schoenoplectus tabernaemontani. The sequence continues at coordinate 12,544,653 of CM073757.1, forward strand.
ATTTAATAATTTGATATAATTAGTTACATGATAGATTATCTAGGATATATTATCTTAGATAGAGCAATTAGTATTTAATAAATTAATATAATTAGTTATAGGATAGATTATCCTAGATAGAGGAAGTAGTATTTAATAATTTAATATAATTAGTTACATGATAGATTATCTAGGATAGATTATCTTAGATAGATTAATTAGTATTTAATAATTTATATTGGTATTAATTAAGTACCTTGAAATTTTTATTGTACAAATAATGTGATTTGTAGATTATAATTAATCAGATTGTTATATTGATCAAATTAAGCGAGTCATAACTAAATTGAATTAAGATTTGAATTTGCATAATATCCGATTTCTATAATTTGTATGATGTTATGAAACTCAAAGAAATCTTTAAGTTAAAATGAATATCCAAATTTGGGTTTGGGAAGAGTGTCAGTACCGACTCGATTTCATAGTAAAATACACTTTAAATTTATTATTGAGGAGCTATCCCGTGGTTACAGTGATTATTTTATCACTTTATATTTAGCACTGACTATTTTGTCACTTTATATTGTTCGTGATTGATTCACTTAATTTTATATTATTTTCGGATAGTCTCCTTCAATTTGAATTATATATTGATAAAAATCGAGTCGTTGTTCGTTTCATTATAGTAAGGGACTGAGCGGGATAAATTAGGGATGGTTTTGATAGTGAATGACGCTTTCTTCTATAGAGCGGGCTCTCTTCTATGAAACCTTTGGTTGAGGTCGGTTCTTTACGAAAGAATTTATCCCGCAAGGTCACTCGTGTGATATGGGAGTTTGAATCCGTACCTTTTATATTATAATATCTCAGAATGATTCATTTGGGTTCATCCTTGATTTTTTTAAAATATTCATGACATTTCAAGTAGTGCATTTTATTAAACTCTTTTGGGTTCTTTTTATACTATACTCAGAACAAAATTAATTCAATTTAATTATTTAAACTCAAATTTTATGTATTATTATGTTTCTGTAACATTTATTATAAAAATAAATTTGTAATGGTTTTAAGTCTAAGCCTAGAGATTTATAACATCTCGGTGCTGGACCTAAAACCGCACCGAGTGATTTATCACTCACGTTTCCACGGTGGTTGTGGGGTCCAGGTTTTACGGGGAGCGGGATCGAGTTTTTGGATGAGAGTGCTAGGTGCGGTCTGCGTGGTGACGAGAGATGCTTCGCGCTTCCGCATGTGAGCGGGGTAGTGGATTAGGATCTATCGGGTTTCGAGTTTTATTTCTTTCTTTTGGGTTTTTCTTTGAGAGATTTTCTTGCCTATTCCGATGGAGCTAGCCCGCCGATGTCGGCGTTGTATTTCTCTTTGTTCATTCTGGACTGTATAGTCATGTATATTATATTATTATTGTTTTATTTATTCTGTGATTTTCTTATTTTATTCATTTAGCCTTTCGTATGCACGTCTCGTCGTGCGTACGTGGCGGGATTTAGCACCCCTAATCCATTTTATTATTTCTGGGGTGTGACATAAATACTCATGGCGTGTTCAGTTATGTCTAACATGTCATACTGCAAACATGTATTACTTTGCATATGAATAAAGCATCTTTTTTGCCTCAATGCTTGCATTTACTTGTGTCTATGAAATTTTACTTAAGAGGAAGATTATGAGTTTTATACTCCCTATACTCTGAATATTAATAAATATCGAGAAGGAGATAAAAAGAATGCTCCTCTCGAGATACAATAAGAGGAAGATTATAAATTTTATACTCCATATACTCTAAATATTAATAAATATCGAGAAGGAGATAAAAAAAATACTCCTCTCGAGATACAATAAGAGGAAAGTTATGAGTTTTATACTTTCTATACTCTAAATATTTATAAATATCGAGGAGGTAAAAAAATGCTCCTCTCGACATACAATAAGAGAAATGTTATGAGTTTTATACTCTCTATACTCTACTGTTTACCCTGAAAATTCGGGGAATTAAAAAGCAACTTGGGACAAAAGATTCAAAAATTCAAGGAGTAATTTTAAAAGCCCGAAGAGGCTTAATTCAAGTCCAGAAGCACCAAGAAAAAAGAAGAATTCAAAGTGAAATGCTCAAAAATCAAAATTCTTAAGAAAAGAATTAAATGTCGAAGCTCTACAAATTCAAATCGAAAACCTCTTCGAAACCCAAAATCTCAAAACTCAAATTTTATGGTAAAATCAAATTCTCCATAAAATTCTGAGAAATTTCATATATTACTTGATATTTTTGGAGTTACAGAAGTCAAAGAAATTCCAAATTATCGATTAATATAATGAAAAATTAATTAATCAAGCGTTAAAAATTAATTGATGCTTGACCAAGGGGCAAAATGGTAAATAAAAATTACCATAAATTTTGTTATATTTCAAGGAATTTTTGAGCAAATTTGGGTGCAATTTGGACAAAGGGATCTTTGAGAAACAATTTAAAAGCAAAGGAGAAATAAGAAAAATCAGCAAATGGAGGGCTTCAATTAAAAATCAAAATGGAGAGGGGCCAAATTCGAAAATGTCCATTGCTACAGTCGTGCTACAGTAACCCGAGCATCTCCGCTGCCCAAAATTCGAAAATGGTGATGGTGCCCCCGTGCGACGAAAACCCACATATTATATACCGTTGGAAAGAGCACGGAGAGGAGAACACAATGAGATAAAGAACTTGTAAAATGGTTGAGCGGTTTGGGAGAAAACTGAAGAGGAAGTTTCCGATCCAAAAATGAAATTGAGCAATCCGAGCCATAATTGATCAAATTGACACTTCAAACACCTTCTCCATGGTCACAAGAGATTGTTTGAGGGCTTGGTTGAATTTCATAAGCTTTAAATTGTGAGACCACGAACTCGCAAATCGGTCAAAAAACCGAGTTGGTCAAACTCTATACCAGAGCATTCTATTGATTGAATAAACATTATAGATCAATTCCTGGGATCAATTAGATGCTAATCAAGCTTTGAAACACAAGAAATGGTGAAGAAATGAAGGAGAACGGCTATGAGGCTTGAAATCGGGTTTGAAGGCAAAAACGGGTCTCGGGTGCATAATTGTGATCCGGCAAGGTCCAAAATGCAGGAAGGGAGTGGCAAGAACGTGTTTGAACCTCTACAACCTTCTAGAAGTCCCTAGAATCATCTCGGGTGACCAAGTGGTGGTTAGAGATGGCAAATTTGTAATTTTTCAAAGAAACATAACAAACTCCACTTGTGCCCCACTTGTCCTCTCAAATTGTTAGAGCACATTTAAAACACTTAGAACTGGTCTAATACACCACAAAACGTTCGAAGAAGAGTATGAGAAGATGAATGAAGGGAGTTGGTGCATAAATTGGTCAAAGAAAAGTCAAACCGATCTCATACACCCATCTACTACCCCCTAGGCCTATATAAACCCCTCTCTCCTTCAAACACAAGAGACACAACCCATCCCAAGTGAATGCTAATCCAAAACGCTTGCCAAAACCAATTGAAGCTCAAATTAGATACAAAATAAGATCCAATCTTTGAGTTGAGATCAAAATCAAGCCCAAAGATACAAGATTCAATCAAATCCTCTTCTACTGAAACTACAAATTAGATCTAGGTAGCCATATATCATGTAAATATAGATATCAAGAGTGTATTAGAGCTTGTAATTTTGATTCGTGCAATAAAGATGAAATTTTTCATGTGCAATATCGATTTTTCTTCTTCTTCTTGATGTTCTTATGTTGCAATTCGATCTTTTTCATTTTCTTTCTTTTCTTTTGGCTCAAATCTGCATGCAAACATCATTGAATGTTAGATTGAAGCTAAATGATACATTTAAACCGTTTAAGATCAATGAATCCCTTATAAATGCAAAATCAGCCCTAAAATAGCTGAAAATGCAATAAAATAAAAAACGGGATGAGATCTTCTCCAAATCTTATAAAAAATTTAGATCTAGTAGAAATAAGTCATATGAATCTACAGAAACTGATTTTACATTTTTTGATTTTTCTATAAAAAGTTATAGCCTTTTTAATTCTGAAAAACAACAAGTTCTGGTAACGTCTATTTCCCCTTTTGCTTTTCATTTTTTTCGATCTTTTTCATTTTCTTTCTTTTCTTTTGGCTCAAATCTGCATACAAACATCATTGAATGTTAGATTGAAGCTAAATGATGCATTTAAACCATTTAAGATCAATGAATCCCTTATAAACGCAAAATCAGCCCTAAAATGGCTGAAAATGCAATAAAAAGAAAAATGGGATGAGATCTACTCCAAATCTCATAAAACTTTCAGATCTCGTAGAAATAAGTCATATGAATCTATAGAAACTGATTTTATATTTTTCTGATTTTTCTGTAAAAAGTTATAGCCTTTTTAGATCTAAAAATCAGCAAATACTGGTACAACATTTTCCTCTTTTGTCCCTGGTCTGATTCGAAAATAAAAAATTATACCTCTGCTACTTCAATTTAATTGAAATTTTGTGAGCATCTAGATATAGTTATATTGCATCTCTCTATAAATTTTCATAATTTTTCAAGCTTCAGATCTATTTTTAAAGTAATTTTGAAATAGCAATCAGATTCAAGTTTCGTATCAAATCTGCTGACACACTTCAGTAATTCATATTTTTCTTCAGTTTTTCTATAAATAAATAATAAAATAAATTTTATAAATATATTCTCAGTATCATAATGCATATTTTTATCAATTTTCATAGCATTTGGAGCTTTCTAACTATTTTAAAAATAAATTTTAGATCTCAATTAGTCTTGCATCACGTCTATTATTTTGCCTCAAATTTTTTTATATTTTTTGTTTCTAATTAAATATATCGAGTCGTTAATATACTTAAGGGACTTGTACGAATAGTACATGTCTTCAGGAAAACACTCTTTTACACGAATAGTGTAGAGGGTCAAAACAAATAAATAAAAAATAATAATAAACCCTTTTACACGATCAAGTGTAGAGGGTCAAAATAATAAAAAAGCCTCATTGCGAATAGCAAGTGGGCTTAAAAATAAAAATTCAACTGCGAACAGCAATGAATTTGATAAAATCTCAGCACAAACAGTGCTGGATTAAGATATAAATTTTGCAAATTATCTTTTTACGGTGTTATAATGCCGAAATTTCTAAAAATATATTACGATTGAGTCATTCTTCATTTTTTCTGAATTTTCTTTGAAACTTCATTGCTAAACATCCTCGAAAGTGCATTAAAATAATTTCAAATAAGAAAATTTTCAACATAAAAGTTGTTCATCATAACCTTATTGATGGTATCATGATATGGTTCGAAAGGTTTCTGAAACATATGTTTTAAAAATACCTAAAATACCCTCAGCTGTCCAGTTCAGTCCTTTATCAGAAAAGAATTAAAAAACTGTACCGATCCATGAATTTTACATATATATTTTATTTTATATTCATCAAATACATATCAATAGGAGCTTGTACATAAATTTTCATGCAAAAATACATTGTAAATACCTTTCAAATAAGCAAAACAATCCTGACAGCCCCTGATTTTCAGAACCGTCATCTGCTGGTATTTTGCTCAAAACAGTACTTTCAAATGCTCAAAATGAAAAGTGTCCAACATAAAAGTTGTTCATAACATCTCATTTCATATTTCTGTCAAATAAAATCAGTATGTTATTAACTCGTTTCACTCTAAACAATCAAAAAAACAGTATTATATGCTGAAGTCTTCATAAATTTTCAGATTTGTCCGTTACTCATATTCCTCCCAATAATATTTTAAAGGATTCAAATAAAAAAAATATTCAAAATAAAAGTTGTTCATAACATTGTCATTGATATTTTTATCAAATAAAATTAGTATGTTACTAATATATTTCCTAAAAAAATCAAAGTAATCCCCGACTGATCGTATTTTCTTTGCTGTTGAAAATAAAAAAAATATTAAAATGCTTTCATTGAAAATATATAATAAAAATAAATAACATAAAAAAATAATAAGATAAAAGTTTTTCTTAAAATAAATAAATAAATATAATTCTTATTCATTAAATCAAATTCTAAATAAATAAATAAATAAAATTAAATATATAATGAATAAAAATAAAAATAAAAATAAATAAATATAACACTTATTCAAAATCAAATAAAATTTAAATAAAATTAAATAAATAAATACATAAATAAAAAGGTAAAAGACTAAATCAACATTCACCTAAAATAAATATCATAATAAGAAAAGTAAATAAAAAGTAACCTTCAATCTTCAAAATTAAATAAATTTTAATATCAATAAATAAAAAAAACATAACTAATAATAATAATAATAAATAAAAGACTTTTTTTTTCTTCTTATCAAATAAAAAAAATCAATTTTAGAATTAAACCAATCTTAATCTAAAATAAAAATAACTCTTAACATTCAAGACTAAATAAATTTAAATAAGATGAATTCAAATAACAAATAAATAAATAAAATAAAATAAAATAAATTATTTTATCAATAAAAAATAAAAAGTCAATTCACAAGGTGTAAACTACCTTGAAAAGTTCATATCTTCCCTGCCTTACTCACAAATGACCACTTAAAATTGCTTTACTATTCTTTTATCTTCTCTTTCTTAATCGTAGGTTCCTCGGGTTCAAAGCCCGGGGTAATTAACAATGGGGGCTTGCGCTCATTGGAATCTTAAAGACCCCACAATCTCTAAAACCTTTAAATGTGCATTCCAAATTTATATAAATATACCCCAATGCACACTTAGAGGATCTCCGTGTCCTTCTTCCGCAATTCATCGTCCGCCTCCTTTTTCGGGCGGTGAGGGCGCGAAAAAGGGTCGCACAGATCTGCACGCCGGTGGGACCAAGATTCTCCTCTCATCTTTGAAAGAGAAAAATAAATAGAATAGTTTAGTAAATTAAGTGGTTGCTTATAAAAAAATAAAAACTAATAAAGTTGAAGTTGTTGTTTGTTTTGCAGGTGAAATGACATTCCTCGGCAATAATAAGACGACAACAATGGTGGCTTCTCGCACCATCACTCCTTCCCGAGGCGCTGAAGGAAGGTATTTCATTTTCTTCGGGACTATCCCGCAAGAAGTCATCATCAACACTCCAACAGTGGTGGCTTCAACCATGGTGGCTCCTATCTCCGCAGCAGCCCTAATTGAAGAAGAAGTATATTTTTACTCTAACTCAGAAAGGCATAAACAATAAAATTATGGACTCTCCTCATGGACCTCAAAAGAGGAGGAGACGCCCAACCAAGAAGGCAATCTCTCCCAAAATTGCCTCTACACTCAAGGTCTCCCAGAAAAGAACTCGAGAAGTACCTCAAGAACGCCTGGTGGCTAGGTCAAATATCCTTGTATCCAGCTCTTTCTCTGCTCTAAGAATTATAGCAGAGGACCCTTTTAGAGGTTAGAAGCGTCAAGTTTGGGAAGTTTCATCACGAAAACCTCAACAAAACCAGAAGAATTTAGTCTCGTCAGTGACCCTAAAAGAAAAGAGGAATCTGAAAACTAGAAAGTCAAGATGTCAAATCTCTGACCAAACCCAAAATCGGGTACAAGTCAAACCCAGGTTGATATTTCCTTCTCAAGATCAAGTAAGCCAGAAATGGCACAATCGAGCCGCTCAAGCTATGAGACTCGTAAAAGGAAGAAATCAGAAAACCACGCAAGAACGAATCCCCATAACTTCTAAGACACAATATGAATCACAATTAAAACCGGTGGCTGAAGAACACACTTCTTATAGGGTGTTTAATAGGTTGAGTCCCAAGATTCGATCCAAAATTTAACTATCTCCGACGAATAACCAAAGCCGAAAGAAAAGATGGGTCATTAAACATGTGGGAGATCTGGAAAGACATTTCTCAGCCTATATGGTCACCCTAAACGTCAAAGAAAATAAAGAATTTCAAGTCCACGCCAGTGTCAATGTTGTGACTTCAGAAGATCCTCAAGATCCTGAAGACCGATCTCCACAAAATCAGACCAATACGACAAATAATGGTAAAGGCAATGATCGAAAAGGAAGACCAAGAAAAAAAATGGGACAAGTGATAGCAACAAATCTGGAGAAGAAGAGAACGAAGAAAATAATCCTTCTGATTTCGAAGATGGAGGTGAAAATCAAGGAGCAACAAACGTCCCGCCTGATAACATAGAGTTGTTGAGAAATCACATAGAAATACATGATGAAAAGCTTGTGAAAAAACGAGAACTCCTGATGGCTGTGTTAAAGCAGAATGAAGAACTAGCCAACACCATCAAGGCTTTGTAAGAGCACATGAATCTTAACACTGATACTAACAAAGTAAAAGATTCTCATCAAATAAGCATCAATGTCGATTCCAAAAACCATAATGGAAGAGATGGGTCAAATACCAATGCTGGTCCTAGCAACCCGAGAGTGACCTTTCATAGTCACATAAATCCTGAACCTGAATACCAAGGGGTAACCAAAAAAGAAATACAAGCGATAATTTCTCAACAGATGCAGATTGTAGGAGGTGGCTATGCACTTCCGTCTGTCTGAAACTATGGGCATCCATATCCTGTCATCTATGATCTCAAAGAATATCCAAAAGGGTATGTGATACCAAAATTCAGGGTCTTCTCAAGAGAAGGAAATCGAGATCTGAACCCGAAACAACACTTGGCGCACTTTCTAGCCTCGTGTGGGAACACTGGCGGGAATGATGCATTGTTACTATGACAATTCTCTCAAAGTCTAGTTGGCACTGCTTTTCAATGGTATTATTCATTAGAAAATGAAAGTGTAAACACATGAGATGAAATGGTGGATGCATTTAGGGCCAGATTCGCCATGATATCAGATAAAATGAATATAGCCGATCTGGCAAACACGAAACCCGAGAAAGGGTGAGTCCATGGTGGATTACAAGACAATGAGATGGAGAAATTTCAGCATCAAATGCGATGGGACCTTGACCGAGAACGAAACAGTCAACTTGATCAAAAAAAAAATATCGATGGATGGATGGGGATGCTCTTAAGTGTGACCAAAGTCAACACGCTCAAAGATTTACCAAGAGCAGTGTCCAACACGAAAAACATGTCCTCTGCTAATATACCAAGTTTCATGGGTTCTCGACTGCAAAGAAAGACAAGCAAAGGAGACTATGAAGAGTAAAAAATTGGTCGTATCCTAGTTGATGCTGGATTTTCAATCAACATCATGCCCTCAAAACCTTAAAGATAAAAGTCTTTGATGTGAAAACCTATCCACGAGTTTAACCAAAACTTTCAGAAGGCCTTGGAGCAGTGACCCTGAACTTACAACATGGTGGCTTAGAATCCCCGATGAAATTTTATTTGATAGATGCTGAGCCATCATATCGGGTATTGTTGGGACAACCTTGGCTACACAACAATCAGTTCTTCTTATCAAAAGAAAACAAAGAGAAGGATAAATTCTCAGGGTCAGTAAAAACATCAAGGAATGTTATGCAAACGAAGAATCATAATATGATGCATTTTCAAAGGAAGAAGAAGAAATCAAGTTTCACTTCAAACCTCATACCATGTTTCAAACCAAAAGATCAAGCAATGGATTAGATGAAGAGGGCTACATTCTAAGTTGAGACATCATCAAATGAAGAGTCCGAGGAATCTGAAGATTCAGGACACACGACGCCGTGTAATATCCCGGTGTACGGGAGTTCAAATGAAGAAGAGTCGGATAATAACTCAAGATCAAGAGAGCAAGCATCATCTGAAAACTCAGAAAGAGAAGAATCAGATGAAGAAATTATCTACCGTTGTCTTCGAAGACCTGAAAATGATGTAGATACAAGCAGCGAAAGTGAAGCGTCATATGTGATCAATCACATAGAAGATAAACTTATGTACCTCGCTATTACCAACAGACCAAGAGATGAAGATCATGTGTTTTCAGATCCCAACTCTTCAAATGCAAGGCCTCAATGGTGCGATGCCTCAAGAACCCGTATTTGGGATCTCAGAGTAGCAGAACCTCCCTCAATCGAAGAATTGAGATGCCAAGTAGATGTCAATAGAAGAGAAATAGTTGAACAATGGGAGGTGATGCAGGATATAAAAGTACAAAATAATGAAATCCTAGAAATGGTCAAAGCCCTTCAAATAACCATCAGTGACGCTAATACTTCGGAAAAAGCAATAAGAACCCCGGGAGAGAACCAAGATAATGGTAAAAAAAAACCATGTACGCAAGAGAGAGCAGAGACGAGATATGACTCTCAAACAAAAGAGGAGCAAACCATATTTTTTTCGAAGAGACAAGGTGGCTAAAATCTTTAAAGAAACGATAGAAAATGGACTTATCCTGCCAATAAGCAAAAGACCAGCGGAGATGGAGAAATATAATGATTCAAATTACTGTCCTTATCATCAAGTCTTGGGGCACTCGATCGAGAATTGCTGGGTATTTAAAGATTGGGTTGAGAAATGATACACAGAAGGAATAATCGAACTCCCGCAAAGTGTTCTTCAAAGCTCGGTCCCACATGAAGCAAAAGAACAAGAGAAGAGCGTGCGATTCAGAGTATGCACTATCTCACATGACATGGTAGATGAAGACTCTGATGATGGGATTGTCTTCAATCTTAAGTCAATTAAGACTCTTCTCCCGGAACCGGGAACCCGAAAAGAAGAAAAAATAAAAGGAGTTGGGAGTGATCAAAACCCTCTCAAAAAGTTTAAGAAGAGAAATCTTAAAGAAGTGCATCGCTCGAATCATGTATTGAATGTCAAAACAAAAGATGAGACAATGTCACTGGCTATCACAACGGTGACTGATAAATACTTCAAAGACTTAACCCCAAAGGAGATAAATCACATACAAATTTTAAAAACCTTCATGGTACCCGTAAAATTGATATATGTGAAGGGCAAACCTATAGTTCAGAAAGCTATCATTTTCTATAAAAGTGATTCAACCCACTCCAGGGAAGACTCTAGTGTTGATTCCTGGGAACGATGCATGATGGAAATAGGAAGACTCGGGCGACGAGAAAGATAATGATGTCATCGCTCACTTCTTCGAAAAGAAAACCTATAAGTTGGCACAAAGGATAAATTATCTATAAGAGACGTGTCAAAATCCGAAACCAAGACCTTCACGAGACTATGAAATAATTCTCGGAAGATGATCAAGGTCCAGACGGTAAAATGAAGAATACCCGAGAAATGGGTTATGAATCTATGATGATTCACGATTCATCAAAATTAGTCCCACCATACATAATCAGTCGTAGGGTGTAAAAAAAATAAAATAAAAGTCTCAATTGACACAAAAACAAAAAAAGCAGAATAAATACCTTAATAGGTCTAAAAAAACCAAAAATATAATAAAGGCTTCAATGGGCCTGAAAATCTAAAATCAGAATAAAAACCTCAATTGATCTAAAAATCTAAAAATAAAATAAATGCCTTAGTAGGCCCGAAACCCAAAAATATGATAAAAGCCTCAGTAGGTCCGAAAACCTAAAAATATGATAAAAGTCTTAGTAAGCCCGAAAATCCAAAACTAGCATAAAAGCCTATATAGACTCAAAAATCCAAAAATATAATAAAAATCTCAATAAGCCTGAAAACATAAAAACCAGAATAAAGGCCTTTATAGGCCCGAAAACTCAAAAATAGAATAAAGATCTCAGCATGCCTCTATAGACCCAAAAATAAAAATAAAAACAGAATAAAAACATCAATAAGCCTAAAAAAATTCAAAACCAGAATAAAAGTCTTAATAGGTCGAAAAACCCAAAAATAAAATAAAGACCTCAATAGGTCTAAAAACCCAAAAAAATAAGATAAAGACTTCGATATGTCTGAAAACTAAAAAATAAAATAAATATCTTTATAAATTCGAAAACCCAAAAATAAAATAAAGTCTCAATATGCCTCATAAATAGAATAAATACCTTAATAGGCTTAAAAAACCACAATACATGATAAAACCTTAAGTGGGACCGAAAATTCAAAACCAGAATAAAAGACTCAATTGGTCTAAAAATCTAAAAATATAATAAATGTCTCAATAGGTCCGAAAAAAAAAATCTCAGTAGATCTGAAAATCCAAAATCAGAATAAAAATTTGTATAAATTCGAAAACCTAAATATAAAATAAAGGCTTTTATAAGCAGAAAAATTCAAAAATAAAATAAAGTCTTTTTATATGACCAAAAATCTAAAATCAGAATAAAGACATTTATAGGTTCGAAAACCCAAAAATAAAATAAAGATCTTTATAGGCTCAAAAACTCGAAATCAATATAAATCCTCAGTAGACTCGAAAATCCAAAATCAATATAAATGCCTATATAAGCCCAAAAATCTAAAAATATAATAAATGTCTCAATAGGTCCGAAAAACCCAAAAGCAAAATAAAAACATCTATAGACTCGAAAATCCAAAAATAAAATAAAGTACTCGTTAGGCCTGAAAAATCAAAATCAGAATAAAAACCTTTATAAGTTCGGAAACAAAAAAATAGAATAAGCCTCAATAGGCTCGAATATCCAAAATCAGAATAAAAGTCTTTATAGGCTCGAAAATTCGAAAATAAAATAAAGCCTCATTAAACAAAAAAATATAAATGTTAGTACCCCAAATCAAAAAGAAATATAATAATAACAATAAAATGATACCTTAATAAATTCAAATTTCAAAAAATAAAATAAAATTAATTAAGGCTAAAACCCCAAATAGAAAAACTGTAAGGATTCAATTAGAGCCAAATCAAGCCTAAAACAAAAAATCCCATAAAGATCAAATCAAAATTCAATTCAAGACAAAAAAATTCATAAAATAAAATATCACGAAAACTCAAATCAAATTAAAGCCAAAACCACAAAAATGGAAGGCCGCCAAAACTATTAATCATCTGGGTTATGAGCTGACATAGAGTTTCAGATTTCATAATTCATGAATCCAGTCGAGACGATTAAGTGATCCAAATCTCATCCGGTCTCTTGATAAATAAACTTAACAAAGCCCAAAACGCTTAGGTTTGATACCCAAGTTATGAGTTGGCAGTGCGCTTCATACGTTATAACTTGGAAGATCAGCAAAATAATCAAGTGATCCAAATCTCACCTGTTTTCTGATAAAGAAACCTAATAAAAGTCAAAACGCTCGTGTTTCAATACCTAAGTTGTGAATTGGTACAAAGGCTTCAAATTTCACAATTTAAAAAATCAGTAAAATGATTAAGTGACCTAAATCTCACCCATTTTTATTTTTGATAAACAAACCTAATAAAGCCCAAAACGCTCAGGTTTGATACCCAAGTTATGAGTTGGCAGTGCGCTTCATACTTTATAACTTGGAAGATCAAGAAAACAATAAAGTGATCCAAATCTCACATGTTTTCTCGATAAAGAAACCTAATAAAAGCGAAACGCTCGAGTTTCAATACCTAAATTATGAGTTGGCATAGCGCTTCAGATTTCATAATTTAGAAGATCAGTAAAATGATTAAGTGACCCAAATCTCACCCATTTTCTGATAATCAAACCTAACAAAGCCCAAAACGCTCAGGTTTTTATTGCTTGGATCATGAACTAACACAGTTTCATAATCCAGAAGATTGGTAAAACAACATAGTGATTCAAATCTCATATGTTTTCCGATAATCAAACCTAACAAAGCTCAAAATGCTCAGGTTTTAACACCCCAAATTATGTGCTAGCACTGTTTCATAATTGAGAAGATCAGTAAGGTGATTAAGTGAATGAAATTCATAATCTTCTAATAACTAAATCTATAAGGCACAAAACACTCAGATTCATCAATCTCGAACAAAACTCGATCCAGGATCAAGACTAAAATCATAAAATGAGATGCCATGGAGAAACTATCAAGATCAAAACCACGCGAAGGTAAAGGCGACAGCTTTGGTGTTTGGGCTCATAACACAAATACCACTGAGTTTGTCCATTTGATACAGAATAAATGTAAAAATGGGCAGGGTTTGCAGTTTGTCCCTTAAACTATCTGCATTGCCCAATGACGAAAGTTGCTCATATTGGTCGCCCACGGTGCAAGCCAAGGGATAGGTCGAGCAAATTGGTGGCTAGTAATAGTCGCTTCCGAGGGCATGTAAATAAATAACTCTCGTACATATTAATAGCAAATAATAATAATAACAAAATTTTCCCTCTCAAATAAAAATATATTAAAAAAATATACTATAAAATAACAAAAATATTTTCTATATTTTTGAATAAAACATATAAAAATTAAATTTTCAAAAGGGGTTGTCACCTTTGTCCCCGACACCACGAGTGTTATACAAAGCCAGGTTGGGTGCATTTATCCGCAAAAGCACCGCACGCCCAAGGAAATGGTTTGTTACAATCCCACAACAAATCGTGGAGGGGTCGAATAAAGGGTTTACGCTTTTACCTCGACATTTATATGTCAAACAAAGTGGTTTGCTTAAAGAAGTGACTTTGTTTATGGAGAGCGAACCTACCCGATGAAAGCCTTGTCTCGTAGGGATGCGTGATGGATGTTTGAGGGTAGGATCCCCACCAAACAAATTGAGCGGAGATAAGCGACGGTGAGTTTCCACTTTAGCACACAAATGTGCACAAATGAGGGAGAGCATGTGAGCTTCCAAAATTAAATGACAAGTATATATGAAGTCTCCACAAAATGGTGTTGTCAATTGAATCCATAATCCAATTGACACCGGCAAGTTTATCCGTCGCAATAAAAGGATAAGCGGGTTTGCTCTGTACCTGGCCTAGGGGTCAATACAGTAGGTTCGGATCCGTAAAATACCATCTCCACCAAACAAATTGAGAGGAGACGAGCGACGGTGAGTGAGTTTCCACTTTAGCACGCAAAGGTGCACAAATGAGGGAGAGTGTGTGAGCTTCCACTTAAAAATGATATATACATGAAGTATCCATAAAATGGTGTTGTCAATTGAATCCATAATACAATTGACACTGGCAAGTTTATCCGTCAGTAATAAAAGGATAAACGGGTTCACTTTGTACCTGGCCTAGAGGTCAATACAGGTAGGATTGGTATCCTTAAATACCATGGTCCCGCCGTGAAGCTGTGTCAAAAATGCTGATCAGAAGAGACGCTGATTGAACAACATATGCGAGCAAGCAAACAACAAGCATACAAGCCTACCAGGAGCAAATAAAGGTGAAACCAAAAGTTCATTAAAGATCAGGCAAATGCAGAATCTCCTAATGAAAATCTGAGGTACGAAGCCCATTGAAATGATATCGGGTAAACAAGCCACCAGAAGAAAAACACACGGAAGTATAAGCTGAAAGGGAAAGAAGTTAGGGTTGAAATCACTTAAAGTGAAGGTGCTTTGTCGAAGATCCCGACAGACAGAGGTCTCAAGTTGTAACATCTTCATTCAAAGGATGCATCGAAGGCGAAATCTGAGATTCCCCGCGGATGAAGAAGTGAAGCAAGAGTTTCATTAGATGAAGGCATCTGAGCAAAGACCTTTCAAAAAAGAAATTAAATCCAAAACCTCTACAAAGAAAAAATCAGGGTTGAAACTTCTTGGAGCGAATGTACTCCATTGAAGATCCCACCAGATGAAGAATTCAAGCCGAAACCTCTTCAAACGAGACTCTAATCGAAGATTGATTCGGTAAGGAGTTGGAGACCTAAGTCCAAAAGCCGTCAGAACGCTTCAAGCTAATGACTTAGAAGGTCGGATAAGACGCACAAAGCTCAGCCCGTCTTCCGATAATTGCAGGCCCTGACGTGAGTTGGCATAGCGCTTCAGACTCAAAACGTCCTGAGCCCTGTATCTTTTGTCAAAGATAACCTTATTGGAGTAAAGTAAATCAGAGATTTTTGGCATGAAGAAGTGAAGCTGAAATCTCTTCAGATGAAGAGATCCAAATGGGAACACCATTCACAAGAAGATTCAATTTGAAAACCTCTACAAAGTAAGAATAAGTGTTAAGTTTGAATGCACCAAAGCAGACCCTTCAATTCTCAAAGTGTTCACGACCCGCTTTGGTGGGTGGCTCTTTGTTTACCCCTGAAAATTCAGGGAATTAAAAAGCAACTTGGGACAAAAGATTCAAAAATTCAAGGAGTAATTTTAAAAGCCCGAAGAGGCTTAATTCAAGTCCAGAAGCACCAAGAAAAAAGAAGAATTCAGTGAAATGCTCAAAAATCAAAATTCTTAAGAAAAGAATTAAATGCCGAAGCTCTACAAATTCAAATCGAAAACCTCTTCGAAACCCAAAATCTCAAAACTCAAATTTTATGGTAAAATCAAATTCTCCATAAAATTCTGAGAAATTTCATATATTACTTGATATTTTTGGAGTTACAGAAGTCAAAGAAATTCCAAATTATCGATTAATATAATGAAAAATTAATTAATCAAGCGTTAAAAATTAATTGATGCTTGACCAAGGGGCAAAATGGTAAATAAAAATTACCATAAATTTTGTTATATTTCAAGGAATTTTTGAGCAAATTTGGGTGCAATTTGGACAAAGGGATCTTTGAGAAACAATTTAAAAGCAAAGGAGAAATAAGAAAAATCAGCAAATGGAGGGCTTCAATTAAAAATCAAAATGGAGAGGGGCCAAATTCGAAAATGTCCATTGCTACAGTCGTGCTACAGTAACCCGAGCATCTCCGCTGCCCAAAATTCGAAAATGGTGATGGTGCTCCCGTGCGACGAAAACCCACATATTATATACCGTTGGAAAGAGCACGGAGAGGAGAACACAATGAGATAAAGAACTTGTAAAATGGTTGAGCGGTTTGGGAGAAAACTGAAGAGGAAGTTTCCGATCCAAAAATGAAATTGAGCAATCCGAGCCATAATTGATCAAATTGACACTTCAAACACCTTCTCCATGGTCACAAGAGATTGTTTGAGGGCTTGGTTGAATTTCATAAGCTTTAAATTGGTGAGACCACGAACTCGCAAATCGGGTCAAAAAACCGAGTTGGTCAAACTCTATACCAGAGCATTCTATTGATTGAATAAACATTATAGATCAATTCCTGGGATCAATTAGATGCTAATCAAGCTTTGAAACACAAGAAATGGTGAAGAAATGAAGGAGAACAACTATGAGGCTTGAAATCGGGTTTGAAGGCAAAAACGGGTCTCGGTGCATAATTGTGATCCCAAGAAGGTCCAAAATGCAGGAAGGGAGTGGCAAGAACGTGTTTGAACCTCTACAACCTTCTAGAAGTCCCTAGAATCATCTCAGTGACCAAGTGGTGGTTAGAGATGGCAAATTTGTAATTTTTCAAAGAAACATAACAAACTCCACTTGTGCCCCACTTGTCCTCTCACTGTTAGAGCACATTTAAAACACTTAGAACTGGTCTAATACACCACAAAACGTTCGAAGAGTATGAGAAGATGAATGAAGGGAGTTGGTGCATAAATTGGTCAAAGAAAAGTCAAACCGATCTCATACACCCATCTACTACCCCCAAGGCCTATTTAAACCCCTCTCCTCCTTCAAACACAAGAGACACAACCCATCCCAAGCTGAATGCTAATCCAAAACGCTGTCAAAACTAATTGAAGCTCAAATTAGATACAAAATAAGATCCAATCTTTGAGTTGAGATCAAAATCAAGCCCAAAGATACAAGATTCAATCAAATCCTCTTCTACTGAAACTACAAATTAGATCTAGGTAGCCATATATCATGTAAATATAGATATCAAGAGTGTATTAGAGCTTGTAATTTTGATTCGTGCAATAAAGATGAAATTTTTCATGTGCAATATCGATTTTTCTTCTTCTTCTTGATGTTCTTATGTTGCAATTCGATCTTTTTCATTTTCTTTCTTTTCTTTTGGCTCAAATCTGCATGCAAACATCATTGAATGTTAGATTGAAGCTAAATAATACATTTAAACCGTTTAAGATCAATGAATCCCTTATAAATGCAAAATCAGCCCTAAAATAGCTGAAAATGCAATAAAATAAAAAACGGGATGAGATCTACTCCAAATCTTATAAAAAATTTAGATCTAGTAGAAATAAGTCATAGGAATCTACAGAAACTAATTTTACATTTTTTTGATTTTTCTATAAAAAGTTATAGCCTTTTTAATTCTGAAAAACAGCAAGTTCTGGTAACGTCTATTTCCCCTTTTGCTTTTTCATTTTTTTTCGATCTTTTTCATTTTCTTTCTTTTCTTTTGGCTCAAATCTGCATACAAACATCATTGAATGTTAGATTGAAGCTAAATGATGCATTTAAACCGTTTAAGATCAATGAATCCCTTATAAACGCAAAATCAGCCCTAAAATGGCTGAAAATGCAATAAAAAGAAAAATGGGATGAGATCTACTCCAAATCTCATAAAACTTTCAGCTCTCGTAGAAATAAGTCATATGAATCTATAGAAACTGATTTTATATTTTTCTTATTTTTCTGTAAAAAGTTATAGCCTTTTTAGATCTAAAAATCAGCAAATACTGGTACAACATTTTCCTCTTTTGTCCCTGGTCTGATTCGAAAATAAAAAATTATACCTCTGCTACTTCAATTTAATTGAAATTTTGTGAGCATCTAGATATAGTTATATTGCATCTCTCTATAAATTTTCATAATTTTTCAAGCTTCAGATCTATTTTTAAGGTAATTTTGAAATAGCAATCAGATTCAAGTTTCGTATCAAATCTGCTGACAGCACTTCAGTAATTCATATTTTTCTTCAGTTTTTCTATAAATAAATAATAAAATAAATTTTATAAATATATTCTCAGTATCATAATGCATCTTTTTATCAATTTTCATAGCATTTGGAGCTTTCTAACTATTTTAAAAATAAATTTTAGATCTCAATTAGTCTTGCATCACGTCTATTATTTTGCCTCAAATTTTTTTATATTTTTTGTTTCTAATTAAATATATCGAGTCGTTAATATACTTAAGGGACTTGTACGAATAGTACATGTCTTCAGGAAAACACTCTTTTACACGAATAGTGTAGAGGGTCAAAACAAATAAATAAAAAATAATAATAAACCCTTTTACACGATCAGTGTAGAGGGTCAAAATAATAAAAAAGCCTCATTGCGAATAGCAGTGGGCTTAAAAATAAAAATTCAACTGCGAACAGCAATGAATTTGATAAAATCTCAGCACAAACAGTGCTGGATTAAGATATAAATTTTGCAAATTATCTTTTTACGGTGTTATAATGCCGAAATTTCTAAAAATATATTACGATTGAGTCATTCTTCATTTTTTTTCTGAATTTTCTTTGAAACTTCATTGCTAAACATTCTCGAAAGTGCATTAAAATAATTTCAAATAAGAAAATTTTCAACATAAAAGTTGTTCATCATAACCTTATTGATGGTATCATGATATGGTTCGAAAGGTTTCTGAAACATATGTTTTAAAAATACCTAAAATACCCTCAGCTGTCCAGTTCAGTCCTTTATCAGAAAAGAATTAAAAAACTGTACCGATCCGTGAATTTTACATATATATTTTATTTTATATTCATCAAATACATATCAATAGGAGCTTGTACATAAATTTTCATGCAAAAATACATTGTAAATATCTTTCAAATAAGCAAAACAATCCTGACAGCCCCTGATTTTCAGAACCGTCATCTGCTGGTATTTTGCTCAAAACAGTACTTTCAAATGCTCAAAATGAAAAGTGTCCAACATAAAAGTTGTTCATAACATCTCATTTCATATTTTTGTCAAATAAAATCAGTATGTTATTAACTCGTTTCACTCTAAACAATCAAAAAAACAGTATTATATGCTGAAGTCTTCATAAATTTTCAGATTTGTCCGTTACTCATATTCCTCCCGAAATAATATTTTAAAGGATTCAAATAAAAAAATATTCAAAATAAAAGTTGTTCATAACATTGTCATTGATATTTTTATCAAATAAAATTAGTATGTTACTAATATATTTTCTAAAAAAATCAAAGTAATCCCCGACTGATCGTATTTTCTTTGCTGTTGAAAATAAAAAATATATTAAAATGCTTTCATTGAAAATATATAATAAAAATAAATAACATAAAAAAAAATAAGATAAAAGTTTTTCTTAAAATAAATAAATAAATATAATTCTTATTCATTAAATCAAATTCTAAATAAATAAATAAATAAAATTAAATATATAATGAATAAAAATAAAAATAAAAATAAATAAATATAACTCTTATTCAAAATCAAATAAAATTTAAATGAAATTAAATAAATAAATACATAAATAAAAAGGTAAAAGACTAAATCAACATTCACCTAAAATAAATATCATAATAAGAAAAGTAAATAAAAAGTAACCTTCAATCTTCAAAATTAAATAAATTTTAATATCAATAAATAAATAAAAACATAACTAATAATAATAATAAATAAAAGATTTTTTTTTCTTTTTTCTTCTTATCAAATAAAAAAAATCAATTTTAGAATTAAACCAATCTTAATCTAAAATAAAAATAACTCTTAACATTCAAGACTAAATAAATTTAAATAAGATGAATTCAAATAACAAATAAATAAATAAAATAAAATAAAATAAATTATTTTATCAATAAAAAATAAAAAGTCAATTCACAAGGTGTAAACTACCTTGAAAAGTTCATATCTTCCCTGTCCTTACTCACAGCGACCACTTAAAATTGCTTTACTATTCTGTTTATCTTCTCTTTCTTAATCAGAGGTTCCTCGGGTTCAAAGCCCAGGGTAATTAACAATGGGGGCTTGCGCTCATTGGAATCTTAAAGACCCCACAATCTCTAAAACCTTTAAATGTGCATTCCAAATTTATATAAATATACCCCAATGCACACTTAGAGGGATCTCCGTGTCCTTCTTCCGCAATTCATCGTCCAGTTCCTTTTTCAGGGCGGTGAGAGGCGCGAAAAAGGGTCGCACAATAACAAAAGGACATCATATGCTCCGAAGAGGTGCTTCTTCACCCTCCCGGAGCAGATGACATCCTGCCCCACTATGATGATACATTACTTATATACCCCCTTTAGTAAAGTTTCACGATATTTGTAGGACTAATAATAGTTCTGAAATATTAAAAATTTAAAATGGACTATCATCAGGACCATTAGCGCTTCTTAAATTTAGATGTGCTAATGGTCCAAATGACAGTCCAATGGGACACTCAGTGTTCCTCTTTATATTTACACGTCCATGAGTCCCATACCAATTGTGGACGAATAGTTACCTCGAAAAATATGGTACGTGGTACCGGCAAGTGGTCCCCATGTAAGGTGGCGCTCTTTTAAAATGGACTATCATCTGGACTAGTGATGCTTCTTAAGTTTAGATTCGTTCTTTGGACCAAATGATAGCCTAATGGATCGCTTTGGCGTCTTATTTATATATGTGATCTTACGAGTTATGTATCGCTTGTGGGACTAAAAATTCATACCAAATAATGTGAAGCCTAATATGACAAGTGGTCCCCATATACGCATGTCGCTATTTCGTAATATACCTCAGAGGACAGTTGTGATCATAATATATGTTTGTGCATATATCTTTCATCTTATTGCACAATATAAGTTGTATTCTTAAAATAACAAGTTACTTTTATAGACATTGATTTTTTATGTATGCGTATTCGAATGAGGTTAATAATAGGTCGCTTTGCGGATCTCGACTTCAACTTCTATACATTCAATAAAAGCATGATTCTTTTTATTTCGAAAGATTTCGCTAATACCTTTCACTATTTATAAACATATAGATCGCATTGCATCTCGATGATTATATTTGATAAAGACAAATACTCAAAATGATAAACTTAGTAAAAATTTTCATTTCTTAAGTTTTTGCTCGACTTACACATGTCGAAGGACGAGATATAAAAAAAAAAAGATACTTTCTTCGCACTAATACTCCTCGAGTCAGCCAACCTTGTCTTCTGGGTTATGCCTCTGGTTGACTTACACTCTCGGCCAGCTTCGTACTCTCCCTTGCCAAGACCTACTCAAAAAGAAAAACAAGGTTAACACTTAGTAATGTGAATCAAATTTAGATAAATATTTTAACAAATAATACCTCTTCATCAGTCTCGGGTTGGTTAACATCTCGAGGCTAATACTTCTCGCCCCAGACGTGCACCAACCCAGAGGGCACCACACTCAACATCTTTGGATTCTTGTCGATGTGTTTACCCTCGATGTCGACTAACTCGTCAGTCTTCTCGAGCCATCGATAGTTGGATAGGCTGCGAGGTTCTTGCAGCACGGGAGCGTACCCCAGCTGTTTAGGAGTAAAGGGGTATGACTTCCCAAGCTCGCTCAGCATGTCACATAGTTGGTATACTTCATTGAATCTTGCATGGCGGCTTGGGTTGCGTACTTGAAGGCATTACTTCCCAGAAACTTGGGGATTTGAGTTGACAAAGACTCTTCCAGTCGAGTCTTTTGTGCGATTAGATCCAAGAACAAGGCATCGGCGAGCTCGAACTGATGTAAAGTCGCCGCCTCTCGAGCCTAAGCGTTGCCACTTATCTCCCGTAGGCTTTCTCTCTCCCTCCCCTTGGCCTCCTCGATCTTCCCTCGTGCTTCTTGAAGTTCCATTTTGAGGGAAGCATTTTCGAGAAGAGCTCACTTCGAGGTCCTCCTTAATACTCTCTCCTCCTTCGTGGCCATCTCGCCTCCTCGTATGCTCCTTCCGTCGAAGGCCGATCGTAGACTTCCACTTTTCTTCAAGAAGCTTTTTTTTCTCACTCTTAATCTATTTGAGTTCCGCCACCACTTGACTCGTGTTCCCGCCGCATTCCCTTCATTTCATATTGGAAGTTAGCGGCCCCACCCACGATAGTATGTGGCTTGATGAATGGCTTGGAATGTTCTGCCACTTTCACGGAGGGAAAACTGAGCCTTTTTTCTTCCCGGGTGGCATTATCTCGGAGATGTCCAAGTAGGTGGCGGCCTCGAACATATTATCTATAACCAAGGTAAGGTAGGAAGACACGTCCTTTTGTAGTGTAGCCATATAGGGGAGTTCGTTGGCCTTTAGCACCTCCCGCGCATAATGGCCGAATTCGGCCGACTTCTGTTTGGCCTTCAACATGGTCGGCCTCCTAGACAGGAACATTCCACAGCTGTCCGGGATCTTTGGCGGTAGGCCCTCCATCCAACAGATCTCGGTGTAATGCCCTTTGAGTTTGTCGGATCCGCTCATTAGGGGGACAACTCCTTCACCTTCAACAAATACGGGAGGGAAACAGATGGTGACAAGATGAGTATCTCGAGATTTGCTCCGTTGTCGGGACTCGAGGTGGCCTGATGATGCCTCTTTCGAATTCTTGAGGGAAGAGGCTCGGGATGACTGAGATTGAGATATCCTCTTTTTCTTTTCCCTTCCCTTTTCTTTCTCCTTCTCTTTCTCTTTCTCCTTCAACTCCCCTTCTTTGTACATCACTAGGGCGGTGCTCGTTCCTTTATCTTGCACCGCCTCTTCGGGAGTCTCCTCCATCACTATCACCTCGGCAATAACTTTCTTTCCTTTATCTATAGAGGTGGATGAAGTGCATGGAGCCGACACAACAGCTGGCACGGGGGCTAGTGATTCATAGATCGCCTCCTTCTGCGATGGGGGAGGTACTGACGAACCCATTCTGAGCCTTTTCGGGGCGGACCCTAGGCCACCCGACCTCCTCTTCTTCTCGATCGAGGGAGAGGCCTCGATATTCTTCTCTTTCGAGATTACGGTGTACCCCTCCACACTCTTCCCATCAAAACCTCACTTCATGACTCTGATTTCTGCATGAAATAAATAGAGGTCAGCATAACTTACAAATTGAATTTTTCTACAAGTAAAATGACTTATTGTAAACCAACCTTCTATTATGTTAGTAAGGATTGAAATCACTTCGTTATCTGAATCTTCTTTGCAAAGTTTAATACGGGTTTCATGTTATCTCGTACTAGCCTCCAATTCGGACACAACTTTTTTAAATATTTGTGGGATCCTAAATTGGGAATATAAACCCACCCCGAGTTCCAGGAGTCTATGCGTTAAATATTGGTATTCTTGGAGTCGAATACCTTTATTACCCCTGACTTCTTCCTAATGGTATAGTAATAATTACTAGCCACTAAAGAAAAGTAATGATTAAATACGCCTATAGTCGGTGCCCTACCCCCCAACGGCCTTGACGCCTCTTCATATAATTTCTCGAAACTAGTGATGGTGCACCACGCTACCCCCATGAGTTGGGCAAGTATAACATCCCATCTTCGGAGTAATAGTTTTTTGAAGGTAGTGAGAGGCAATCTAAACCCACACTTAGGCATCTTCCAATATATACACATGCCCTTATTATGATCATGGGCCCGATCATCCTCAAATGGAGAAATAGCTACCGACCTATACCCGTCCTCTGGGTTATGGAGTAATTGGTCTAAGAAAGTTTCTACCCAAACATGATTGTTACAGATGTGGGGTTTCGGGATAATTTGCGAGACATAGGGAAAATCTTTGTCATAGACACTCATTCCCGAAGTTTCGATCCGGGTTTGGCATTTCGTGGTTTTCTCACTTTTGGTTCCCACATTTGACTAGCCAATGACCTATCTTCTCGTGCCTGCCTCAACCTCATACTTGTGAAATGCGAGGTCGAAGTTCTAGCACCTGAAGCCTTACATTTTCCTTTGTCTTGTCCTCGAGATCCTCCCATGTTTTCTGGTTAACAAAGTGACTCTAATTAACAAAGCGACTTGAATTGAATCATGGTTTCGAAATAGTTCTGAGATTTGTTATGTATAATACAATTCGAGCTACTCCCACAGTCTCAAGCTATTTTTCAGTTATTTATTATACACATAACACATTCTCGACATCCATATTTATGAACCTAAAAGGTACTTAGTCTAATATTGTGATTCCTTACACTGTCGACTTCATTTTTGGCTAAGTAACACGAGGGTCTACATAGTATTCATGGTGACTCATAAATCATGGTTTTACTAACACCATTTTCAGTTTAAAGGTGATAATGGTGTTCGTGTTAGTATAAATTTTATTTTTCCTAAGGAGTTTTAAACTTTAAGGTGATATTGGTTTCCTGTTAGTACAAACTTTCTCCTGTATCGTTCACATCAATTTTTAAAGGGGAAGGCGATTTGTAAAAAGTAATAAACTCGAACTATGCTCCTTATTGACACATGACTTATGAATATTCGTTACGTAAAAAATCATAGTCATATTTTGTCTGCTTCTCACCTCGAATGCAGAAGGTCGCGAAAATCTGATGGGATCAGGTTACTTTCCACATGTCGTTACCTTAATGACAACTTTTCAAAAAATTTACAATACGAACCGTCGCCTCTGTTTTATGTTTCTGACATTTTGACATTTGGTTGTCAGATCATTTAATGCCAAATATTTGACATTTATTGCTCTTATCGCGCGTATATCTAAGAAGATTTTGGCGAAATAATCATTAACATTTATCGTCTATCATCTCGAGATTTAAAAAAAATGAATGATGATGATGATGACCATACTAATTTATACTTTTCAGCTATAATTAAGAAGTAAGAATTATAGGTTAAACATTTCAAGTGTCATTATGAAAGAATAACCGATCCAAGTTTGATTTATTTTTAAACTCGACAAGTCTAAATGTTAGTCCTTCTCGAGTTTTGGGGGCTAATGATAGGGCTACACACCATACTTTCATCCACACAAATATTAATCTGAAAGTGTTATTGATAACACATTCCGACTTCGGGGGCTAATGATAGGGCTATGTTCCAAAGGCCCAGATACTACGAGCCCAGACACTTAGTCCAAAAATGATATTCCATAAGGACTTTAGACACTCTACTCAGTACACATCTCGAACTATATGTCTCTGACCTCGAAATCACTTCTCTAGCTTATCTCGAGATAAGTAGCCACGAGCTCAAGGTCATCTTATGGTTCTCGAATCTGACTATACTAATAACTGCTCATTACTATGAATAGTGACTATAACTGATCACATCCTTGATAACCTCTCACTACCATGAATAGCGGGCATCATTGGTCATGGCCCGAAATAATACAACTAAATAAGATAAGTCTATTGACTTGCCTCTACAAGAAAGTGCTACTTTTAGTATTATCCACTAATATCATGGGTAAACCGACCATGATCCCTACGTCCTTCTTCCCCTATATAAGACCTCATCTAGAACATGGAAGGGATCAAGCCTTTACACACACACAAGAGCTTATAGGTTAGAGTACCTTTTGTGAACCCTCTACACACACTCTCACATTCAGTTTTCTATTGACATTGCCTGCTCCCCTTAAGGCAGGATGTACACAAGCAATAATTATATATTGAGTTTTTTTTAATACACTGTTCATGTTACAATAGCTAACACTCAAAGCACCTCATATTTAGCATCTAATGAGTTGATTAACTTTTACAAGTGCAAGTAAGGTACATCTGATCTAACTATGTTATTTATATTATTTTTTAAGTGCAATTGTTTAACCAGAAAAGGCCCCAAACAATAAAAATTAAGCAATAGAATCACCGTCATGAATAGGCAATGTCTCTCAACATCAGAATTCTATAAATTTAGATGGTGTTCGGTCACACAACCAGAAAAAAGCGTACTAGTATCGGTTTTTTATTAATATATATATATATATATATATATATATATATATATAGGTGATTAATTTATGCATGTAATGCAATACTATTTTTATGCATATATTTTATAAATTAAGAAACGAACATTAATATTTCTTCGGAAGAGATGCTGATGTCGCTGATGCCGTGATGTAGTAGCTAGTGTTGTTACTTAGCATGTGTGTTGCTAGCTGATGTTGATCAACTAAGAGGAAGCAGCAGGGAGGCGCAATTAATCTTTTTTGCTCGTGAAAAATTAAATGCGAAAGGGAGAGTTGAGAAGGAATGCGCTGCTAGGGTAAGAGGAAAAAAAAATCTTACTTTTAGAATCGATTTTTATTGAAAATCGGTTCTAGTAAGGTCTCCAAATCGGTTTTAAAATGGAAACTGATGCTAAAGGTAGAGACGGTGAACAATTGAGTGATTTAGCACCGGTTTTTACAATAACAGATTCTAATAGTTGGCCTTTAGCATCAGATTTTGTAAATAACCGGTTCTAAATGCATGTAGTCTAATATTTATCACCGGTTATTTACCATAACCGGTGCTAAAGGTTCTTTTACTTTTTCTCTTTTATTTTAGAATCAGTTTTCATGTTAAAACAATTTCTGATTGTTTCACGGTAATTACTATCATGTCACCATCGACTTTCAGCAACTGTTATTGTTTTAACAAGTGTTAAATGGAGTCTCTAATGCCCTTTTTTCTAGTAGTATCATGACCTGAAAAATATTGGTAACTAATATTATGTAACGGCAGCATGTCAGGTGTTATTACAATTTAATTTGCAAATGCGTTAACATTTCGGGATGATTTGCTAAGAAAATAGAAGAACGAAGTTTTATTTAATTCAATTGATTTCAACTCCGAGATCTGAGATAATTGCGGTCCCTACAATTAATTATTTAATTTGCAACCATTGAGTATTGATAGCTATATATCCACCTAACTCTTATCTAATAAATCATAACACTCCCTTTGTTGAAGGAAAACAAAACTAGACTTGCTTAGAGAAATGGCTGAAGAGAAGCACCACTTTGGTTTGTTCCACCACAAGGAGGAGACACCCGAGGAGCGGGCTGCAAAAGAGAAGGAGAAGGAACTGTATGAGGAGTGCAAGGAGGAGGAAGAGAAGCACAAGCACAAGGAGCACAAAGGGGAGAAGATCGCAGCTGCTGCTGGTGCCTTTGCTTTGGTAATTCATTAATTATTATTGTGTAAATTAGATTTTAACTTGTAGAATTCATTACCATTAGATATCATTTTAATATCTTGAGATAAAAATAACATTTTAATTAAACTATGTGATATTAATTATATATTTACAGTCAAAATTGTTTATGTCATGACACTTAGCACGAGAAACACGAAGCAGGAAAGCACCACACCGTCATCCACAAGACAGAGGAGAAGGTGGCTGAGGCAGTTGCAGTGGCGGCCGGAGGATATATACTTCATGAGCACAAGGAGAAGGAGGAAGCAGAGGATGAGGCCAAGAAGCACAAGCAACACCATCACCTCTTTGGTTAAACCTCACTAGCTTGTGTACATGTCATCTATTTAAAAGAGAGTTGTATTTATGTTTGCTCTTTACTTTTAGTTTGATTTACTGCTGTGTGAATTCACGTCATGGGTTTGTTGCTTTGTTGGATTTGGATTGGTTTTGTTGCCTTGTTGGATCTGGATTTGCCTCGATGTATTTCTTATTCGGATTTTTGTTCCTCCTGTTGCGCCAATAAGAACTGAATTCATATCTTCTGCAGTAACTTAAAATTTGACTTAGCTGCTTGGCCTTCAATTTAATAAAGATCAAGCAAATCTAAATCTAACTGTTAACACCATTCTGACCGAGATCCAAAACCGAATCCAAAGCTGTAGTTCAGAGCTGGCCTTGTACTGCGACTCTGCTGTAGTTCACCAGTTGGACAATACCTATTTTCTCAGTAATATTATTTTTTGTTTTGTTTAAGGTGCATGATTTTGTTTTTGGATCACAGTTTGGTACTTGAAGAATTTCAGAGAATTACAAGAGAGTATTTGGTATTTGATTTGCTTGCCGTATTGCTTCTTATTTTTTAAGACAGTGTGTCGCTATTTATGTGTTGTGTACCAATGGTACTAGAGGTACAAAAAACGGTATAATAACGGCTCTATTCTTATTATTAGGCCTATGATGAGACATCTAAGGCCCAAACCTATTTACTATTAGGTTCTTAATTCTCTTTCTGGGACTTAGTAAGGTAAGGAGTTTTTGATCCCAAAAAAAGAATCAAAAAAATAAATAGAGATGAGTTTTATTTTTTCCCAAGAAATTCAAAAAAAAAAATAAGAAATATGAAAATTGGAGCATCAGTTCGTAAAATTTGTCAAAGATGTCGATTAGTTCGTAGGCGTAGACAACTTACAGTGATTTGTCCCAATCTGAAACATAAAAAAAGGCAAGGTTAATATTTCTCATTCAAAAAATCTTTCTTTACAAATTCTTGATCACTTTATTCAACGATTTTTTTGATACAGGAAGAAAAGGAAAAAGTTTTTTTTTGCTGGAATGGTACTAAACTCTCCATTCGATTTTTAAATTAGAAACCGGTGCTCCATCGCTGAAATAAAAAATAATGAACGACACGTCAGATTAGAAACTCAATAGCAACGGATGTTGGAGATGCTCTAACCGTCGGTGTTTTTCTTTTTTACAAAAAAAAAATCAATAACCACTCGAAATGCTCTTCTGTTTTATGTTTTGGTCAAACTGCTTTCAATAGATAAACAACTTTTCATTTCAAACATAATTTAATATTTAAATTTCAGATCTCTTCTACAAATGAACTTAAACAATAACTATCTCTCATTCGACATTCAACACTTCAAATGAAGAATCATATCAGAAAGAAACTATCATTCTTCATTTCCCATCATATCTTCTCTGAATGAATATCTTTTTCAGATTTACAAAAAACCGATTTTGGGTGTTCCTTCAATTGCTCAGTGAAAAAGAAGATTATTGTTCGTATAACGTGAAAATTTTGTATTTGTCTTCTTGCACTTATTTTTCTTTTTTTTGTTATATTTTGTTTCTTTTATGAATACTTAGATGTAGGGATGTCAATGGGTCGGGTTATATTATTTTATTATTTTTCTTGATTCAATCAGAATCTAACCCGATTATATTCGAGTGAAAAAATCTTAATTCATACTCAACCCGATCGGGTTATGGGTCGACCCAATCCGTGTAAAATAATTAATCTTTATTAATTATTTTTATATTATTTTAGATAATTAAATATTAATTAATTCATAATTAATCTTAATTAGTATATAATTAATGTATATTTAATCTCTAATTAGTACTAAATCACAAAATTAGTTCAAAAAATATAATTAATCGGGTTGGGTTGGGTTGACCTGAACCCGACCCGATTTGGGTAACAAAAAATTAGACCCATACCAGACTCATTTATCTTCGGATCATGTCAGGTCGGGTTCGTATCGGGTTCAGATCGGATCGGATTAACCCGTCGAGTTGGGTCAATAATTGACACCCCTACTTAGACGGTACTTTGTTGATTGATGATTGACATACTGTAATAAATATTCTTGATTATTTTATACAATTTGCATTGTTTAGAATTTTATGGCACCAATTAATTTGAACAATTATTTTTAATTAAAATATTTTTTTGTAATCATTCTCACAGCAACCATTTGCGAATTCTTTGCATCATAATTTATGTTGAATTTGCTATGCTAGTAGTGCATTACACATGAAACAATTTATTAATAGTCTATTGCTTCTGATTTTTAATCTATATAGTCTATATAGTCTATTGCTTCTGATTTTTTATATTAACATATATATACTTGATAGACAGATGAATTTGTTGCCTTAAGAAACCATGATTAATTACTTAATTAAAAACAAACACTATATTTATCTCTTAATTTGATATTTTTTATGAAATAGAGAAATATAAAATTGTTCATATTGTTTCTGTTTGATTTTCTTGATTCCAAACTCAAACTACGGTAAAATGACCATGACTTTTGGTTAAGAAAACTTTTAGATATAAATTCAATAACTATAAATAAGATCATTTAGAACTATAAATAGTTTCCTATCTAAAGTAATACTTTGAAAGCATTGATTATACATATATGTTGCAATGAACGTGAACAACTATTTGGATTGATATAAATAATGTAACTCCCAACTATAAATAGATATTTAAATTTATTTATATATGTCTAGTACCTATTAATAATTAGTTGAACTGATATAAATAGTTTATACAACAAGTGTTAGTAGTTAAAATGATGTGTTTTTTTGTCCTTTTGTTGATAATTCTATGCCTTTTCGCAGTAATGTTTTTTTTTTCTAAATTAAAGTTCAGATATTTTTGTTGAGAACAAATATAATTATATACACATTAATAACTGAAATAACAACTACAAGCAATAATGGTTTTTCATTGGAAACGACAGTCAGCGTTACTCATGAGTAATTTAAAGTAACATATTAATCTTTTTGTCAATAGAATGCACAATCAATATAAATAAAAGAATTAATAATTCTAGATCGCAATATAGACATATTAGTAGTTAATACCTATTCAGTTTGGTATAAATAAACAGGATATTTAGTACTAATAGCATCCAAAATATGAACAACTATTTGATCAAGCGCTGGATTAAATGATTAAATTACGTTATTTGATTAAGAGTGCTCGAATTTGGAGATCTTGAGTGGGGGCAAACCTTTGGGGATTGTTATCAGTCCCCTATTACGTGAAAAAATAATGGTTCACATTTTACCTCCTTAAGCAAAATCTCTTACAAAGAAAGCTGATGAGGCACCTAACGGATCGATCGATGATGCAACACTAAGTAATTAATCATAAGACAATCCATTAATTAGATTTTTAATAGATTATTTAGCATTCATATTTTAATATATGAAAATATTAATAACTTCAACAAAATTAATTATTTACGCACTTGATATTTTTTGTTTGTTAATTTTATTTTAGAAATTATAAATACAAATTAAATTATTGAATTCATGGTCTCTTCGGTCATTTAAGAAAAAAAAGGTAATTTCATGAATGTTCAATTGACATTAGACAATATGATTATGATTTTCTAGACTAAACTTGGTCTCTTCATTTTAGTTTAGATTTTGATCCATAGTAAAATAATCCCTTATATAAAACGAACAATTCATAATATGATTAATGATTTTTCTACTTCAATGGTAAAATCAATATTGTAAAAATGACTATCAAGACCTATTAGTCGTCTGATTAATCGTAATTGTTAGGTAAATCGTCAAATATTATAGTTGGTTGATTATTTTTTCAGGCTACATATTGTTATATATTCAAATCATATAAATTTCATCTGAATTCTAATTTTAATAATTAAAGAATCTATATAAATTAGACTTCATTAATTTTAATTAGATTTTAATTTTTACTCAATTGAACATTTATAAAATTACTTTTTTTCCTTAAAATTAATGTGTTGGTGTATTGGTGTTTTCAAGATCCTACGCTGTCTATGTAATTACGTTATATATATATAGAGAGAGAGAGAACTAGTAAAAGAGATGAATATAGGAGTACTTACCAGAGAATCTTCAGATCCAGCCCACAACATGACGTTTCCTCATAAAGGAACTCTATCGCCCTCTGAGTCTGGAGCCAAACCTAACACCGAGTTTTCGCTTACTTTTGACTTCCGAACACCGATGCCCG
The DNA here is from genome assembly GCA_037127355.1 of Schoenoplectus tabernaemontani. NCBI lineage: Eukaryota > Viridiplantae > Streptophyta > Magnoliopsida > Poales > Cyperaceae > Schoenoplectus > Schoenoplectus tabernaemontani. Next base: position 12,577,028 of record CM073757.1, read on the forward strand.
CGTACCTTCTAGCTTTCAGAGCAGGGCCCACCAAATCAAGATTTCAATTTGTAAATCCACTAAAGTGCCAAACTACAGAAGATGATAGGTGTCGCCTACAAACGTGTTTCCTTCTGTTAAAGACTCAGCAGTCTTTAGTAAACGAAATCCCTAGCAACGTAGTTTATATATATATATATATATATATATAATGATTCCATAAAAAAGGGATAGACCGGGAATAAAAAGAGCTTGCACCCTCATCAGTTAAAATTTTATTGTCAATTAAAACTACGGAACATCACGACAATAGTTTACACCAACTGATTAAATTTAAATAGCTTAGATTTAACAATAGGAGGGATTTTGTAAGTATTTTCTTTTTGGATCTCAAATTCCCAATCATCATTGACTAATTAGGGTTGACAAAAAAAACTTATGGTTCGAGATTCACTCGTAATTTGTTCAGGATCGACTTGCTATTGATTTAACGTTAATGGACCGAGTTGTTAATGAGTCGGTTTGTTAAAGTCGTTATGTTAATGAGCTAAACTTGAGCTTAGGCTAGGTCGGCTTGTTAGCCTCGTTTGACTCAGTAAACTATGAATATTTATTATTTATATTATTTTATTATGGATAGTATAGTAAATAATTTATAGTATGATATGTGTTAAATTATTATATTAAATTTGTGTGATATATATTATTATTACATTGTTATTAGTTATTTTATTAATTTTTATATAAAATATCATAAAAATATTATTAACTATTAAATTATCCCTAACGAGTCTTAATGAGCCAATTCGGTTAATTTATTAACTTAACAAGCTGATTTTAAGTCAAGTTTTTTGACTCAGAAGTAGTTAACAAACTAATTCAGCTTGGCTCGATAAGTTAATGAACCGAACATGAGTTTAACTCAATTCAGTTTAACTTGACTCGATTCATTTATAGCCCAATTAATAACAACACCCTACCATATATAGAAACTATAACAGCGGATGTAACATTATAAAGTTCAAACTATCAAGCTTTACAAATGAAGACATAAAGTAAATAAAATTCATTATGAACCAAAATGATATTAATTGAGGACCAGTTGAGAAATTTAACATTTTCGGGACCCAAAGTTATTTCCATAACCGGGAGGTCATGTAATTTTCACCTTCATCACTTGGTCAAATTTCAGGGAGGAGATGCTCAGTAGAGGCTAATCTCAATCGTTAAATTAGATTTAAACGAATGTTCGGATGATCAGATCTAATATGATGTATGAAAAATTATTATTTTTAAATTAAAAGTGTCGATCGCTTGGATGATTTAGATATAAACATCACCACCCTACCGAGTTTTTTTTTTTTTTTTTTTTTTTTTTTGACTCCGCATAAGATGTCGTTCGCAAACTTGATGGGCTATTTTTTAGGGAAAATTTTTTATATGCCACTCTAAAACTTAAAAATTAGGAATTTGCCATCCTAAACTTTGAATTTGGTTAATTGTCATTCTAAACTTATAAAATTAAGTTAATTACCACTATTATACAGTTAAATCGTATATTCAATAGCAGTTGCTAATCCCTTGCATGCATCCGAAGAGATAGTCAACCCTTGTGGAGTTCCTATTGCCACCCTCAACTGAGCCATAAACCACGTCCAATTTTCTGTTGTTTCCAAATCAAAAATTTCATATGCAACTGGGAACAACCAGTTGTGCCCATCAATACCGGCAGCAACTGCTAGTTGTCCCTTCCACTTGCCCGTCAAATGAGTCGAATCGATTCCTAAATATGGCCTGCAACCATATATAAATCCATCTATGCATGATTTAAGAGCCACAAAAATCTTGCTAAAAACCATCTTATTGTCAACCATTTTGCAATCTATTTCAACAATGCTACCGGGACATCTATTCTCCAACTCTGCCTTAAAATTGTATAACAACTGAAAGTTTTCCTCCCACGACCCATGAATTTGATCAAGAGCAACTTGTCTTCCCGACCAAGCTTTGTTATAGGAAACTTTGACGTGGAACTCATCTTCTAACTTATTTTGTACTTCTTTTGCTCCAAATGAAGGATGCTTTCGTAACCAATCTCCCACCCTATCGGAAACCCATGACTTAGAAGCCATCTTTCCATCAGCCATTGTAGTGGATGGGCACATATGTTCAGCTGGTAAAACTTTCACCTGTATTTAAAAAAAATCAAATTTATCATTACAATTCTCATTTCATATAATAATTACAAGTAAATGTATGCATACCATGAAAGTCTTGTTATCTTGGAGTATAGAAGCGCGAATTCTCCAAGGACAACTAGGATGTTTGCATTCTCCTATGAACCTCTTCCTATCTGACTTCACTGTACGAACTTCAAACTCATTTTTAATTGCAAAATGCCTTAATGTCTTTCTAAAGGTATTGACATCAGGAAATAATGCATTAACCTCTATTTTAGGATTTTCAGGATCAAACACTGTGCGACCCTTTTTCGCGCGCTCCGCACCGCCTCTGGGCGATGGGATGCGGAAGAAGGACACGGAGATCCCTCCCAAGCGTGCATCTGTTTAATGTCGGTTGATTCTACCGTTTAGACCAATTTGGATGCACATTTAGGGGTTTTTAGTGATTGTGAGTTCTTGTAGATTCCGTGGCGCAAGCCCCCACCGTTAATTACCCCGGGTTGTTAACCTCGAGGCACCTCTGGATCTTTAAAAGGGAGAAGCAAATAGTATAGTTAAATGATGGTCAAGTGGTCGTCTGTATTTACCAAAAGATTAATCCCATGAAAGACGAACCTACTACAGATCGGTTCAGTCTTTACCGCCTCGAGAGATAACTTTACTACAGATCAGATTAATCTCTTCAAAGGGGTTCGAGGTGAGTCTACTACAGAACGACTCAACCTCAGTTGATCTAGGAGATAAACTTGCTTCAGAACGATTCAAAAGTTGATTCCATGAAAGACGAACCTACTACAGATCGGTTCGCCTTTACCGCCTCGAGAGATAACCTTACTACGGTCGATTGATCTCTTCAGAGGGGTTTGAGGTGAGTCTACTACAGAACGACTCATCCTCAGTTGATCTAGAAGATAAACCTACTTCAGAACGGTTCAATCTTAACTAGTCAACAGTCAATCACACAAAATACAACTCGAAGCACTAAGCCGGTTGATCTTGAGGTTGGTGAATCAGGAGAAGGGTGGATTTGGCCCACGTGTTTCTTCTCACCGATCTTCTAGATCATGAATTCTAAACACTAAGCCGATTCATAAACCTAGGAACACAACTGCGCACAAAGTCAAACCTGAAACACTAAGCCAGCTTAACATTGAGACGTGTGTTAGTGAAGGAACCTACTACAGAACGGTTCACATTCACTGTTTTGTGGATGAATCTACTACAGAACGATTCAATCTCACAATCTCGGGAGATGAACCAGAAGACAAACTTATCGACGGATGAGTTCAGTCTTACTAGCTCAACTAGTCATGAATTACTTGTTCATGACACCGAGTCATTAAGATGTCACTTCCTTTGGACATCGTAATGTTCTTTCCTCCTGAAGTTGACATATCTCTTCATGTTGATGTCGCAGCCTTGGTTATTCTTCAACGAGCGTCAAGATGTTCTTGTCTCGACTAATTGTTTTAAATGTTGCATTGCTTGCGCAAGATCACTGTGTTGCTCTACACCCCTTGTGTGAGCGTATCTATTCACCTCTAAAATGTAAAAGATTATTACATTTTTATTGATTCTTTATTATTAAGATAATATCTTTCATTATTATCTCTATTACAAAGGTGAATTTATTTTTATTTTTAAACTCTATTTATTTCTGTAGAAGATTACTTACAAAAATAATAGGAAATGGGTTAGCTATTAACTAGAATTTTATTTAGATTTTTGGGATTATATAATAGCCAAGGTAATAGAATTTTTATTTTTATTATTTTGAAATTCTATTTGTTTTGTAGAAATTATTTACAAAATAAAAGATGAATTAGCTATATTATTTTTATTTTGATTTTAGAGTTTATAATAGCCAAAAGAATTATTATTATTTTTATTCTATTTATGATTTTATTTTAGGCTTTTATTATTTTTATTACTTTTATTTATTATATGTGGGAAAAGTAATGAATAAGACTTTTATCTTTATTATCATTATTATTATTATTAGTTTTTTTTATTCTTATAATGGCTAAAAGAATGGAATTATTATATTTTTTATTACATTTATTATTTTTCTTATTACATTTTATTCACAAAATATTAGAAATGATTTATTCTTTATTATTTTTATTTATATTATTTTTTTACTAAAATGATAAGATTTATTCTATTATTATTATTATTATTATTATATATTTTTTTTAGTTTTAGAAATAACCAAAAGGATATAACTTATTTTATTATATAAGTGTATTTATTATTTATTAATATGATTATTTATTTTTTATTATTATAGAAAAGACTAAAATAATACTTATTTAATATTGTTATTTATTATCCTTTATCTTATTACTCCTTATTGAATATCATTATTATCATTATTATTTTATGAAAATCACTTGAAAAATTAGTAAAATATTTTTAATTATAATTTAAGATTTTATTTGAATTTTTGGAATTTTTATAATATATAAAATGACAAGTCAAAGCTAAGTCAAATATACAAATGCATGTAATGTCTTTTTGCTTTTGAATTGTTTTAATATGATAGTATTTTTAAAACTGAAATATTATTGTACAGAAAAATACTATGAAAAGTAAAGAAATTTTAGAAATAAATTTGAGTTAATTTGGAGTTTAGGAACATTTTTAAATGATTTATTTACTATTTATTTTTGATTTTCTGTTATTAATTGATATTTGGGCTCAATGGGTTGGGACGAATTCATTTCCTCTTTCATTTTCTCTTTATGTTTCCGAATTGGGCCCAATACACAGCTGGGCCGGCCCTTGCTCTGTTAAATCTACCATTTAACGTGGGTCATTGGATTGTACTGAGATTGGTGCAGAATTTTATTTAAATGATTAGATGCACTTGGGCCGTTGGATCTAGCTGAGATACGTGTTGTATAAATTTAGGGCCCAGATCTATTCTCCATTTTATTTCTTTTAAACTCCTGACGGATCTCACCCGCTAATGATCCTTAAAGATTAGTGAGCGCTTCAATAGTCGTGCAAAGGAGATCTCTTCAGCCTCTAACTTCCCGACGCTCTGAGATTCGTGCAACACGGTGTTTCTGATGATCAAGAACTCCGATCGATGATCGGCCGACGGCCTTAGCATCGCCTCTCTGAGAGGAATACGACGATATCCTCCGATTGAAGATCCATATGGTGCATTATAGGAAATGTCTGAACCGATTTGGTACTGTTCTTACGATTTGGTACCGAGATGATTCTGGCGCCGAATTCAATTCGTTCATTAATCAATTCGTGTAATTTTTGTGTTGTATAGCATCGCCCTTCCTTCTTTAATAGATCGACACAATCAATTTCTATTTAAAGTCATTTGAGAATGCTATGGAGCTCAAGAACATTCGGTACCGTTCTGTACCAACTCATATCGTGTTTACAATTGATACACATCTAACATACAAGCGATTTTGATGTCCTTCCATGCTCTTAGGCTCATCTAGAGCAAGTTATTAATGCGCAGAATGTTGACAACTCATGAATTAGTGTTCAATTGAATGAAATGCGCAATTGGTACCGACATGTTTATCAGTATATTGATTAATGCGATGAAGTTAACTAAATTCATGAAATCAAGCTTACAAAACTTATTGGAGCGACTATGAGATTCCCAATTGCTATTTAGATACAATTTAAACCTAACCATTATGTTAACTCTGATAAAAATGAGAAAACGATACCGATTTACCCCAAGGTGTACCAGTATACCAATTGTACTTAATAAATTTGCTAAACCCATGCAATTGGACTTGTGAAAGAGCTGAGAGGGTTACGAGAACCCTTCAATCAACTTCCATCACCAACTCAAAATGAATTACAATTTCAATTTAAATGCAAAATCGGGAGGATTACTCAAACCCTTCAACCGATCATCAATTACTCTAATCTCAATGTACTAATACTTATGTAAATATTCATAGTATATAAAGAAATAAGAAATGAGGAAGGAAAAGTGAGAAAAAGGCAAAGAAAAGTTGAGTTCAAAGGAAAACCGAATTGCATTTCAAATTTGCATCAATTACATCTTTGAATGAAGATCATACCTGTTCTTGATTCTTGATAGAAATAACAACAAAGATGATGATGCTCCAATTCAATTCAATCGAAAGAATTGAATTTATTCAATTGCCAAAATCCGATTTTAATCAATCTCTCTCTTCTCTCTCTATATCCTTTTTCTTTCTTCTCTACTGCTCTCTATTATCTTCTCTCTCCTCTTTTCTTCTTTCTTGTTGTTAACAGAAGGTTTATATAGGCATTTTGCTTAATTGTGATTGGTTAGGTGATTAGAGGCCGGATCATGATCTCTAAGCCAATCTTAACCCTTACTTCAATTTTAATTAACGGCCAAGATCTATTTGTGCTTCTTATTACTCAACAAACTATCTCTAAACTAATTCTCTGCAGTTGGAGTTAGTTACACTCTTTTTCTCTTTTTACCCTTTTGTCACTCCTTCACATAATTCGGTCTCCCATTATTCCAGATCTTTCTAGAAGCTTCCAAGGGTTCTCACATCAATCCCACACTCCTATAAGTCAATTGAGTCGGTGCAAGGGTTCTGTTTGACGTTTTACATCCATTTTTCATCTCTAGGCTTTTCAATCGGGTCTCCATTGCCACCTCACCTTCCCTTCATCAATTCTTCTATTTTCAATCTCTAACTTCATCATTTTAGCTCTAGAACTCAATCCTTTACGTCTCTGTGATCAATAGCATGCTCTATCATCATCTCTTCATCACCAGTCTCGGCCTCCAATGGTGATTTGATGAAACACTAACTCAGAGCTTCTAAAGATACTGCCTTTGTGCTCAAACAAGGTCGCCTAGGTAGTAAGAAGGTGTACAAGTGATCAATTTGCCTTCTACTTGTTTACAAAGGTTAGTCCCAATTCCAATTCCGTCGATTGCCTCAACCGATTACTCACTGTTTCTTTTCAATTCTTAAAATTGATCACTCATACAAGCTTTAATCCACGTTACACAACTTTCTGTGAAGAAATTTTGAAGAAAGGGGCTGCATTCGACTCTATTCAACAATGGCGCCTTCTTCTCCATCGCGCGGAAGGAAGAGGAAGAGAGGAAGAAGGGAGAGAGGGGAGCCATCTACGGGTGCACACGATGCATGTGGACCAACGCTTCCAAGAGAGAACTGTCAGAGAGGGATGGCGCAAGAGCCAGGTTCGTTCTTCCCTTTTCCCTTTTGATTTAAATTCTGTCTCTTATTTGCATGAAATTGGTCTATGATTGTTGATATACGCCTCTGTCTCATTATCTTACAAGTGGGCCCCACCAGTCAGCACTTTGTAAATAATCAAGCTGACATGGCGTGCTGTGATAGGATTAGATGCATGATTAAGCCTTGATTAGTTATTAATTGTTGCTGACTGTGTCTTGATTTGCACATGCCACATGGCAATAAGTGGGGTCCACTGTGCTGACTTCACCCAATGGATAGTTGTCAAGTGTTAAATGAATGTAGTTGAATAGGATTGTGCTTGCTGAGGTGTATGGCCTGGTGTGTTGCCATGTGTCATGTGGGTGTTGAGGTGGCTCTGCCACAGCTTGCCACGTGGCATGTTGGTGGGGCCCATATGTCAGGTTAGTATGGTGGTGGGGCCCACCTGGCTGAGGTGGACCAATGGTAGACTGCCATGTGGCACTGAAATGCTGAGGTGGCTTCTCTGTGTGCTGCCATTTGTCATACCCCTTCCTGGTGTGGACCATTCACAGATGGCCATGTGGCTCAGTGGTGATGTGGCTTGTGATGTGGTCCAATCAGATCTAGCCATTTGTATTTGTCTGGTGATGTGGCTGCTGATGCGGACCATTGGCTGGCTGCCACGTGGCATAAGTGGGACCCACTTGTCAGATATGTGGGACCCACATGGGTGAGGTGGACCAACGAGGTGCTTGTGGCGTGGCACGACATGCTGAGGTGGCCCAATGAGGTGCTGACACGTGTCACACCCTCTCTCTTCTCTGATTCTGTGTGTGTATGTTTGGGATCCCCAGTTTGCACCCTGATGTGTCTCTGTCCCCAAGTTGCACCCAGAGTAGCTTTGATTAAATCTCAGCCCTTGATTAATCCATTTAATCTGTTCTATCTTCTCTGAATTTATTTTAATAGCTCCACTTATCCAAAAATCATGAAAATTTCACCAAAAATCCCTAAATTCATGATGATCATCTCTGTATTTTTTAATTCCCATTTTACCCCTGTTTGATTGTGCTAAAAATTCCTTGATCAATAAAACCCTATTTTCTTCTCAATTAATCCCAATTTTCACAACTGTAGCTCAGTGTCTCTGCCAAATAAATTCTCCTTGCAGAAACTCCACCCCGATTAACACCAATATTGATGCTCATTAGGGTTTGATTTGATCAAAAGCTGACTACTTATCAGCAATTGATACAAATCTAGACTTGATCAGATGGTTGCTCCCGAAATTTGCACCTGATCAGTCTTGTGAATTTGACTTTCAATCCCTTAACATGAGGGTAATTTGGTCAAAAAGTGACTACTTATCCACAATTGACACAAATTAAAGCATGGTTAGGTGGTTGCTCACAGCTTTGGCACCAGGTCAGCCTTGAAAGCAAAATCATATTGAGATTTCTCATGATTGGTTGTATCAAAATACTTGGCTTGGCATTGACACTATTCATATAGTATAGGAATTGTATTGGTTCAGTTCGTAGGGTTTGATCTTGGCCCTTTTTTTTTCTTGTATTTCTTCCTTCGACCTTTCAGGGGTAAACAAACACAAAGCTAGGTTCACACTGAACAACATCATTTATCCTTAGCTCCTCGTGTATATCACCCTCAATCTCATCCACTACTAGCTCCTCATGCTCATTATCCTCCTCTGGATCAATGTATTCCTTCTCAAAAGCATGGTTAGCAAAACCCACCTCAATGTCTGAACCATACAGACGCTCCTCATTGAATCCCACATGTTCGTCAGGGTTATTTGATTGATCAGGTTGCTCTGTCATATTATATTCTTGGAAACCCCCTATTTGACTCTGACTACCACTATATTTTGAGCTTCCATCTACATCACAAAACTACTACAATAAGTGTAATTTTTCGTTCATTTTGATACATCCTAAACATTTCTAGTATTTGTGACTCAGACACTACTCCTACATCTCTACCTTCATTTTTATCAAACATCCATATCTTTGGTGTTTGACAACTCCCCCAACAAAGCTCTTCGGATAACCCACTTATCAACTCACACAAAGAAAATCTATCCGAATCCACCACCCATTTCAATATTTTTCCCTTCACATAAACCTTCCGACCATCATTTTGCTTAATGAGAAATCCTTTCAATCTTAATCTCAACTCTAAAAGCAGTTTCTGGGTCATACCTATATAAAATTATACAAGTAATGTTAATTCATAACTATTGGTTCGCTTACTGCATGCAACAACCATTTAAATTGAAATAAAAATCTTACCCACTAGGAATCCAAGAGTTATCCATTTTATTAGTAGCTCCAATACCTTCTGTAAATCATCAATGATGGTGGAAAAACCTGAATTTTTAGTATACTAGAAATCAATAAACATACAATATGCTAGTTGATAAATAATGCACCAACTATTATATCAGGTATGACAATAAAAATATAATGAAAATATCATTTTGCATAAAACATAATAAGATAAAAGCAACAATATGTACCAACCAGCCTACTGATGGTGGATTCAGATTAAATACAATTCAAAACACCAAGTTGAACAACATATTTCATACAATAGAAAACTATATTGGTGGAATTGATTTATTCGTTGATATATTAAAAGTACTAGCAAAAGCATGTCAAAAGTCAACAAAAAACTGCATGGGATTCCTAATAGTTTCTGTTAGAGAAAAACGAATATGAGATAGAAAGCACCAAAGACTAAAGGTCGCAGGACAGGTGCTTTATAAAAAATAGAGAATACCATATCAGAATTACGGTTACTGGCATGAGAGGCTGGACCGCTTAATTACCTAAAGGAAGAGCGGACGAGATACTAGCGGAGAGAGGATGAGCATCCTTAGGGTTGGGGTTCTTGCATCGCCAATAGAGGTTTTGCGAGGAGAGCGGATGATCGTCGAGTGATATCAACGTCGATTAATATTACTGAGGGCAGTTCTGGAAATTCTAAAAAATGATATAATATATCGTATTTTATAGAGACCTTTTAATTAAATATACGAATTAACTATATAATAGTGGTAATTAACTTAATTTTATAAGTTTAGAATGACAATTAACTAAATTCAAAGTTTAGGATGGCAAATTCCTAATTTTTATGTTTTAGAGTGGCATATAACAAATTTTCCCTATTTTTTAAGGCGGTTATAGACAAATACACTACTTAGTTAGTACTGCTTTGCCCATCTGCACATCAATTCTTGGATCAATATTCAATAGTAAGTTTGTTGAATTCTTGGATGAATATTCGATAGTAAGTTGTTGAATTCATAAACGAAAGCAGCGACGTCATACTTGCTCGAGTTGCTTCCTATATAAACTCTGAGAGAGAAGCACGCAGCCACTTCCGAACTTCCAAGGTCCGAGAGAGAGAGAGAGAGAGAGAGAGAGAGAGAGAGATTTGTTAACAAAAGAAACAAAAGGAAAGAAAGAGCGAGAATGGATACCGGTGCTTTCTTAGCAAAGCAGGAGTTTCTCCGGAAGTTTGGGAATAACTACGGGTATCCTGATGGTCCCAGGAGCATCGACGAGATTCGAGCCACCGAGTTCAAACGATTGCAAGGTACTCAATTGGTTGCCTCGTTTTGTTGTAGAGTTAGAATTTGTGGTACTTGAATCTCTGGACCACTCGGAATTCAACTGCTTGATTTTTCAATCCCTTCTCCACTTTGCCTAAATTATCTACAAGTGTCAACTACCAAAATCGAGTTTCCTGTCTAGAATCAAAGAGAAATTGTACTGCCTAAATTATAAGGCCGGTTTCCTGTGGGGCCTAAGTGGAGCTCAGTTTCACCTTAAATTCGTTGAAGCAAAGAGAACACAGGGAGTCAGGGAGTAGAGATGGCACAGTAATACAGTTGGAATGGTTGGTTGGCTTAATGAAAGGGACGAGTTTATTTTAACTGAGACATGGAAGACAGTTGTAGACTAGTAATTCGCCAGTTCCAAAATTAGTTTAATCTTTTACAATAGAAAATTAATAGCCTTTACTTCAGGCATTAATCCAGACTGATTTATTAACAGAAGATTTGCTAGATACATCTGGGCTTAAATTGAATGCAATCTGATCAAAATCTTCAATTATGACTTTTCAAAAATATAAGGGATGGTGTATTTAGATCATGCTGGCGCGACACTTTATTCAGAGAAACAAATGGAGGATGCGATGAAAGACCTTCTTTCAAACGTCTATGGAAATCCTCGTATCCTGAATTTCTTTTTAACATTTTTTTAATTAGAATTTGAGAAGTTCTCCTGAAAAAGAAAACCATGAATTAACAGGATATTCTCAAATACGCATTTTTGCTCAAAAAGTAAAAGTTCCCTGCCTTGTTAACCCTTTTGAGTTCTGACTTAAATGTTGATGTCATAATCTATACAAAGGTTAGCATAATCTGTACTGAGCTTTCATATCTCCAACCATTAAAACATCATGGGATTCTTTTTTACAACTTTGTGAACATACTTCACTTCTGAAGATTTCTTTTTGTCTGTTGAGAGATTGTTGCAGTGAGTACTCTCTTTGTTTCTTTAAATCATTTTATATAAGATAGCCAAAATGACTCCAGCCTGGCCACTAGTGACCTCATCTCTGAAGCACGTCAACAGGTACATTTTTTTTAATCTTGTTATTCTATTTATGAAACATCTTTGGAAAATATTTGTTTTCCTGCATCCACTGTTCCTAGTTTCACAGTACCAATATTCCTAAAGACTTAAAGCCATAGCTTATGTTAACCAAGAACTATTCTCTGAATTTTCTGTATGAAGGGGTGATATCTGGTACTCTTGTGCCTGGTCAGCACTATATTAGATATGTTTCAAGTAAGAAACTTAGATAAAGTTTATAACAAAGGACGTTTCTTATGGTGCTGTAATGTAAGGTTGTGTGCTGGACCTGTACAAGCTGACAGGGTGCTAAAATGAAATAGGAAGCCAAGCACTATTCTTTTTCTTTTTTTTTTTGTATTTTTAAGCGCCGTGCTTAAGAAACATATTTCTTTTGGATAACTTGCTAATTCCAGCTTAACAGGTGTTGAGATATTTTAAAGCATCTCCAAAAGAGTACAATTGCATATTTACTTCTGGTGCAACTGGAGCTTTGAAGCTTGTTGGTGAGTTCTTTCCCTGGAGTGAAGAAAGCCATTTTTTGTATACTGTGGAGAACCATAACAGTGTGCTTGGCATCAGAGAGTATCCTTTTTCCCATCACTATCAGTACAAATAAACAAGCTTTCAGCTTTATTGCAATAATTTGATTGGTAGTCCCAATAGAGCTTGAGATATTATACCCTTCCATAACAATTACTTAACTTTGAACATGAGTATTTTTTGCACCTTATCTTTCGATTTCTTGAAGACAATCAAAGTAAAATGAATGCCAACTGATGTCATTCAAGAGTGTCACAAATAGACATGGAGTGTTTTTAATGGAAAAAAAATGGAAGGGTGTGGAGGGTTAAATTTCATTTCCATTTTTGAAATAATATTTCCATTTTTTTTCTGAGTGTGCCAACAGGAATATATATTCCCTATTTTCTTTTTTAGTCGTTGCTTGCTCGCTAATTTGAAATTATATGTGATGTTACACACACACACACACATTCATACATCTGTGTGTTTGTGATTTAGGTTTTCCTTAATAAAATAATGATAGATATGCTTTAAACAAGGGAGCAACTGTGTTTGCTGTGGACATTGAAAAGGATGAGAACAGGTGTGCTAAAACTCAATGCAGTGGGTCTTCTATCAAGTTTGTGAAACATGAGATCCAGAGAAGAAGCCATTATGTCTTGTCAAAAAATGCTCAAAATGGTGTTCCGTCAGGTACAACAAACTAATATTGTCATTTTGCAAAGAAAAAAGAAGACGAAGGGAAGGAATACATGGAACCACACCACACATTATTTCAGATACTTTGTAAAACATACAAAATGCAATTTATACACATCTTTTTTAAATATTGCCTCTGTATGTTATTTTTAAGGATTGGACGTATCATTCTATGGGTATAAAATTCATATTCTAAAATTCAGATAGGATTACTTGTGAACCTTGTGAAATCAGTGAAAAATGAGAGCATGAGAACTTTTTCCATGCTTGTGTTTCAATGGCATCTGCATGCATATAAAGTAAAATTGATAGTTTTTTCTTCTTTTGTGAAATTGTCAAAATCTAAGTAATTAGTCAATCATTGAACCTTTTTTTCCAGGAGATGTGTGCAGTTTATTTGCATTTCCTTCTGAATGCAACTTTTCAGGCCAGAAATTTTCTCTTGACATAGTCAACTTGATAAAAGATGATGCCTCAACAATTTTTGGGGGCCAATTTAAGCAACTGTAAGTCTTGAGGATTTTAAGTTTGCCTTAAACACTGCACCATGAATGGTATTGGTATTTGGTTTTACTAGCCACACTCCTAAAATTGTCTAATCAACTGCAAACAGGAGTCAATTAACTCCTAGTTCTAAGTCATACCTCAATCAAGTGTCTTTTTTGTGCGGTTTTTATTATTTAGCCCAATTTTCACCCACTTTTCCCCCCTGTAATAGCTAAAATATTAGGGAAGATATTGCATAATATAGAGGTTCATCTGAAAATGTATTGTAAAGTGGATCACTTCAAATTTGTTCATTCTTAACAACAAAAATATTTTTGTGCGCCATAGGGGGCGGTGCATGGTATTAATAGATGCTGCAAAAGGGTGTGCAACTGAGCCACCAGATTTGGAAAAGTACCCAGCAGACTTTATGGTTTTATCTTTCTACAAGGTGAGAAGGACCAAATGAAGGAAACAATCTGTTTGATTCATTGCCACCTTCCATAAGAGAATTTTTCAGCCCAACAAGAATTTTGATGTTTTCATCATTTTTTGTATCCAAGTCTAGTAGGCTGGTATTCTTTAGGTTATTTTTCAATAATAATGAGCTTTCAAAATTAACAATAGGCAAAGAACAGACTAAAATACCCCTGATTTCTTTTCATATATCCACCGACTGAAGATCCTACAACTCATTTGCGTGTCTATATCGTGTTAATAGAGGCCATTTAGAGCACCCATCTAGTATATTTATGTGTGTCCAGATTACCCGTAGCATTCATAGTTAAACCAAACAGGCTAATGTCATTTGTAAATGACACAACCATAAAACGGAATGTTAAAGTCACAGAAAATTAAGCTGCATATGATTTTTTTCATGTTGAGCAAAGCTTAGAGCTATGTAATTACCTTGTATAACAATAGCTAAGCATGTTGGGTCCGTTTGGCAAATCAAGGAATAGCTTTGGAAGAGTGATAGAATAGTATTTTTTTTGGAAGAGTGGTAGAAAAGTGGTATTCTTGACTATTCGGAAGAGCGAAAATATCGTTTGGCAGTTGTTACTCAGAATAGTTAAAATATGAATAATTATGATGCTAATAATGATGATGATAATAATAATAGTAAAATAATAATCATAATAGTAAGATAATAATAATAATAAAGTAAAAAAAATAATCATAATAAATAATAATATTATAATAGTAATATAATAAAAATATAAACATAATCATAATATAGTAATATAATAATAAAAAATTATAATTACAATCATAATTATAATAATATAATAATAATAAGTAATCATAATTTTAATAATATAATCATAATATAATAATCATAATCATAATCATGATAATAATAATTATAGTCATAATCATAATAATATAACCATAATCATAATTATAATAATATAATAATAAAAATATAATCATAATCATAAAAATAATTATAAATAATTATAATTATAATAATATAATAATAATAAGTAATCATAATTTTAATAATATAATCATAATATAATAATCATAATCATGATAATAATAATTATATTCATAATCATAATAATATAACCATAATCATAATCATAATAATATAATAATAAAAATATAATCATAATCATAAAAATAATTATAATTATAATAATATAATAATAAATTAATCATCACTATAATCAACATATAATAATATAATACATAATAAAATAATAATAAGTAATAATAATCATAATCATAATCATCATAATATAATAATATAATAATAAATAATCTTGATCATAATAATATAATAATAAAATAATTATATTTATATTCATAATATAATAATATAATATTAAAATTATATTTATAATAATAATAATACTAATGGTAACGATAATATAATAACAATAATGATAATAATAATTTAATAATAATCATAATATTAATATAATAATTAATTATAATCATAAATATAATATAATAATATAATAATACTAAATCTTAATCATAATCATAATATAATAATATAATACATCATAATCAAATAATAATCGCTATTCCGACGAGAGCTAATCCGGTATTCCACCTATAAGTTGGTATACCGGATTAGCATTATTCCGTACTCTTCTACTTAGTCTAAAATTCGTTTGGCAAATTAATTCATCGGAATAGCTATTATATTCCAACTTTTTGCTATTCCATTGATTGCCAAACACTCCCGTTATGTTTTATTTTAGTTAAATTTAAATTGACAGAAAAAAAATAGCTTAGTTGAGGTAGGGTTTAATAAGAAATAGGCCATTGTAAGAATCTGTTGGATTTGTGTTGCAGACAAGGTATATATTGGTGTAACTCAAAAACATCAATAAATATGACATGATCTTTTAAAATTTCTATTTTGATTTCAGATATTTGGATATCCAACTGGCCTTGGTGCACTTGTTGTCAGACATGGTATAAATAAAATATTTGTCAAATAGAAGCTCTCTGGCGATAATTTCTTCTTGCTAATTCTAAAAATAAATTGACAGATGCTGCCCGTTTGCTAAAGAAGACTTACTTCAGTGGAGGTCAGTTTCTTTTTGCACTGTACTGATACAGTTTCATACTTGTAAACAAAACAAACATGTTGTCTTGCAACAAAAATGTACACTGCCTGTTTTTCTGTATTGAATGTAAATTAACTCCTTTCGTATTGATAAGAATCACATATTTGTATCATTGTAAAATGTTGTTAAAATTATAGGTTATGTAGTTTTCATGCATTTTCTCCCAGAAATTTATTTTCTTGAAAAATCCAGGTACAGTGTCTGCCTCGATTTCAAACACGGACTTTGTCAGAAGAAGAGAGAATGTTGAACAATTGTTTGAAGATGGTACTGCTTCTTTTTTGTCTATAGCTGCTATCCGTCATGGCTTCAATATAATTAACTCGTTGTCTGTAGCAGCTATCTCACGGTAAGTAAAAACCTATAATCATTTCACGAGTTGGCTTGTACTGGTTCCTTGATTGCAGTGTAGGTTTTCTTGTTGGTTTTTTCCTCTGGGAACCCAAACCTGTATTTGTGGAATTAATTCCATGCAAACTCAAACTCTACGACTCAAAAATGGAAAGAAGAAAAACATCATTGATTCTGATAGATTTAGTGGATTACTAAATGAGGAGAAAATTTTCATTTGTTTTGAAGTGCTGTTGTACAAATTGGAAGCTTAAATGCTAGTTTCTATTCTCATTTGAAAATTTCTGTAGGCACACAAGTTCCTTGGTGTCTTATACAAGAGAAAAGATGGCAGAATTGAAGCATGGAAATGGAATTAATGTTTGCACAATCTATGGAGGAGAAAATCTCAAGGTTCTTTTTGGTTATATACACTAAATCACCTGCCTTTTCTGATAAAGCCCATAGTTTTCAAATTTCCACAATAAGTTGATATTGTTGGACTTTGATGGCATGAAAGATTTGGCTGTCCTATCATAATAAACCCATGTTAGTTATTGTGCAAATAGCAGCAAACAAATTTGTATATATATTTATTTTCCATAATAATGCATTCCTTATTTTCCTTTTGCTATTGTACTTTGAGAAGCATTTACCATTTAAATACTTGCTCAAAATTGTTTTTCCTGACATTTAACTCTTGTATAATCAGCTGGGTCCTATTATTGCTTTCAATTTGAGAAGAGAGGATGGATCATGGATTGGATATCGGGAGATAGAGAAGCTAGCATCATTATCTGGTGTCCACCTGCGTGTAAGTCCAAATGCAAAATCAAAATTCATTCTGATGTGGACTCTATTATTCTTAATTTGTATTGCTTTTTACTTTTTGTAAGGTCAGTAGGTAATTGCATACCAACAAATAAATCAGAAGGTAGGTTGAATTGAATGCTAATAAATCACATGTTACGTGGTTAGATATTGCACTTTTGGGGTTTCCTTTTTCTTGATCAACATGTTGAGAATGCTGATAAATCACATCTAATGCAGAACTAAGCATGTATACAATAATGGTCGGTTACTCATATTGTATCAGCAGCAATAAATCTCTGAAACTAGCTGAGTGCATATGTTGACTTTGTTATCTTAACATTTTGTCTCAAATAGTATTTTTTCTGTTTTCTATCAGACAGGTTGCTTCTGCAACCCTGGTGCATGTGCAAAATATCTTGGTTTATCTCACTCAGACCTTATTTCAAACTTTGAGGTAATCTAAGGTTTCAAAGGCACCTTTATATTTTAAATTTTTTTAGCTTTTAACATCTTCCTTTTAACGGTTTACACCTAAATACACCCTTTTGCTCTTTCTGTCTTCTTCTATTGCTAGGCTGGACATGTTTGCTGGGATGATAATGATGTGATAAATGGAAAACCAACTGGTGCTGTTAGAATTTCATTTGGTTATATGTCTATCTATGAAGATACTGAGGTGCCGTAACTTTTTTCTTTTATGCATGACTTGTTTGCTCCTGAAATTAAGTAATAGAAGAGATATCTAACACGATCTGTTATTTGATTTTCTTCGGCTCTAATTAATACTACATGACAAAACAGACTCCCTAAAATTTCATTCTGTGCTATACTGTTATGGTATTTGGGATTAAAGGCTTTGTTGTTGTTGTTGCTGCTGTACTGTTATGGTATACCGATACTGGTGCTGAATGTTACAGTAGCCTTTTGAGTATAAATATAATCATTCTATATTGCTTCTGATTTCTTCTTGAAAATGAATATACCAACAGTGTTTAAAAAGATATCTATCTACTGATTCATGCAGCAATTTCTGCAATTTCTGGAATCGTCTTTCATATCAAAATCAAAGCAGTCGTTTGAAAATGGGTTGGTCTCAAGCTTTCTCAAGTTGTCAGGTAAACATACCTAGATCTAATATCTTCCACCTCTCCTTTTATGTGGAGATGGAACTGCATGACTGTAGATTACAGTGGATTGTTTCTTCTACCAAAATAAGCATTACCATTGTATCTTGTAGTTCATATTGGATATAGGAGTTAACAGGTTACCAGAAACAACTTTCTTATTTGGTCCTGTAGATTAACAAAACAATCCAAGAAAAAACCACCAATGTAAATCTATAGAAGCATAATTTAATGAATGAATAGAAAGTGATTTGAACTTAATTGTGATTGTGAACTGCAAGTACATTTTTTTATGATTATAGGGTCTATTCAGCTAAAATCCATCACTGTTTACCCCATAAAATCTTGTACCGGATTCAAGGCACTAAGCTGGCCTCTAGGCAGTACTGGTATGTTCTTGTCTATGCTATACAATGCTCCAATACTATTTTTTTATTGCTTACAATTTTACCCTTTTTTAAACTCTTAATTTACTTAATTTTTTGAGGTTAAATACCTTATATCACAGCTTTAATGCCATTGCACTATTTGTAGGATTGAAGTATGATAGAGAATGGCTTCTTAAAGGCCCCAGTGGTGAAATTTTAACTCAAAAGAAGGTACATAAATGCATGTGAAACATACTATAATAACATTATTGTTCCTAAATTTGCAGTTTTGCCTAGACGGTTCTTAATAATCTAATTGATTTTATAGTTTTTTATAAATTAATGTTGCACAAATAAACCTTCAACCGATTCAACTTGCATCCCTATTCCCACTAAAAAGATATATTTACCTATGCTTATGTACCAGCATTTTAAAAAGTTAATTTGAAAAATCAACTATTGTAGGTTCCAGATATGAGTTCGATTCTTACATTAGTTAATTTGGGGCTGGAGAAATTATATATTGAATCCCCGAAATGCAAAGAGAAGTTAGAAGTATCTCTTCTGCATAGTTCTTCTTGTGCGGTTGAAGAAATTGATGTCTATGGCTACAGGTATTTCCATATGTACATCTATAATCATTCAAAACTGTCACTTATAATAAATGTCGTAAACTTGTAACAGAAAAATGGCTCTAATTAAAATAACATGAGAAATGGGGGGAGGACCTTTCATTTTATATGTAGGCCACTAAAAAACTTTGAACTAGAAATGATTATAAGAAACCGGCTTTAGTAAGATATACGACTTTGATATGTAGACACTTCAAATTTTGTGCTCGGAGGCATGCAACTTAACATGTATTTCTTTTGTTTTTACTTTCTCCAGATGTTTCATATGGGTAGACTCTATTATAGTAATAATGGTAATTGGTCTTAGTTACTTCTGGGAACTAAGTCAACTAAGATTATTATAATATAGCAACCCCCCCCCCCAAAAAACCCGGGAATACCGAACCCAACAATCCATCACGTCTGGCACATAGCAACCCCCCCCAAAAATAAAATTCTTCCCCTGGCTCCTACTCAATAAATTACAAACAGCGGACAATTTACAAAAAAAGGGTTGGCCGGCCATCTCAGAATGCATCTTGTGCAACACGAGGTCCCAGGAAACGGCGAACCACTTCTTCACCTCATGCCCGACAGCCAGGAGGCTTACCAGCGCGACCTTACTGGCATTACCGGCAACAAACTCCAACACCACACATGCAGGACCTCGGACGAATACCGGTGGGCGGCGCTGACATGGACGCTTTGGAAGGAGCGCAACCAACGAATCTTCCAGGACCAACCAAAAAGTCTCCACACGTTGCGCCTCGAGATCCAAGCGTACCTAAAACAGTGGGAAATCTGTGCGAAGTCAGGGCATAGGAGGGGGGGGGGCACACCTCTAATGCACATCATAGGGTTCTAGGTTCACAAGTAGACATATTGTATAGGGCCAGTATGCCATAGGTGGTTTGATTTTACAAACTCTATCTCTCCCTCCCTCTATTGTATCTCTTCTTTCTTTTAATTAATGAAATATAATTGTAGGCTCTTCGCCTGCTACTTCAAAAAAAAAAAGATTATTATAAATTTATAATATGTAGAATCTAATTCCATTTGTTTGGAAAATCCAAATTTCTAGAAAATCTGTGGATGAACCATTAATATGGAAATTCTGCATTTTTTTCTCCTAGAGTGAGGCATAAATTTTTGTTGTGTTATTTTTTTTTAATGAAGACTGGTGTTAATTTCAAGAGAAGACTGTTGATTAATTGTATTTGTAAGTCTTGTGACATTCTTCCAAGAATTACAGGCAGCAGATATGTAAATGCAAAAAGTTACAAGGTGCATACTTCTGGAGAAACCAATTTACAAGGAACAAAAAATTGTCCTCATGAAGAGGGTTGTTTTCAGTTATCCGACTTGACACATTGCATTACTGTAGCATATATGATCCACTGTACAATTCTTCTATTTTTACCAATCTCTGAAAATTCTTGTTCAGGTACCAAGCACACAGTTATGATGAAGACATAAATGCATGGTTCAGTAGAGCAATTGGTCGACCTTGCATGCTTGTCAGATGTACCAGTTCAAGACACCGCTCATGTAAGCGTGACCCCATAGTCATATGCAGAGAAAATCGGAGCCAGCTCAGCTTTTCTAATGAGGCACAGCTACTGTTAGTGTCAGATGATAGTGTGCTTGATCTCAATAACCGATTAAGTTCAAGTATGCTTGTACTGCACTTGATTCTTGAATTTAAAATTCGGTGTCTATTACATCCAGCCACATAAAAACTCAATATACATATGTGTCAGTTCATTTATTTATGATATATGCTGCTATCGCATGGTATTAGAATATTTTAAACCATAAATCCTTTTAAATTCAAGCAACCTTTATATAACTTTAGAAGGAAGCAAAGTTGTAGGTGGCATGTATGTGTATTTATGTAACATTTCTCGAGTGATATTAGTGGAAGGGTGAAATTTCTCGAGTGATAAAATTTCAGGTCGACTTTCCAAAAAAAAGTGAGTTTATTATGTTATACATATCCTACATAATTGATGCTACTTCATCCATGTAATCAGGTTTTACCATTCGTCAAGTGTGAATTGTGCTGTTGGTTTAAAAGTAAAAAGAAAAAAAAATAACTTCATTGAGAAACTAACTGATTTGTGTACTCACCTCTTTCCAGAATTTCAAAACAATAACGTGAATGTAGATGCAACAAGGTTCAGACCCAATTTGGTAATTTCTGGTTTGACACCATATAGTGAAGATAATTGGAGAAGCCTTCAAATTGGAAATGCTCATTTCACTGTGAGTTCCCTAAAGTATCATGATTACTTTTCTTAGCATTTCCTTAAAATAACCTGTTTGTGGAATGAAGTTCCTGGATTTGGTAACCTACCACTTTTCTGGTAACAGTAAAAATTCTTGTGTTCTTCTTTTCCTTTTTAACCTTGTTAATAATTGGAGCTTTAAGATTTCATATTGGCTGGAACTCTGTTGGTATATTGCTGTACCAGTCAGGTCATTGCTAATATAGTAATCCCATCTCTAATGTGAAAATTTCTATGACAGTCCTTGGGAGGGTGTAATCGGTGTGAGATGATAAATCTCAGCAACACATCTAATCAAGTGCAAAAATCAAAGGAACCTCTTCTTACCTTAGCATCTTACAGAAGAAACAAGGTATGATATAACATTTACATGCTAGTCCCAATTATTTTGGGAAGGTCAATTTGGTCCATGTAACATCATTTTGGCACAATTCATACGAATAACCTTTTCAAAGGTTTAAAGATTTTTTATGGGCAAAAATTCTGGTCCAGTTGATTTATCTGTCTAGCAGTTTTAGCACGTGAAGCTTCGAAATCTGGTGATATCCTCTAATTCCCAATAAGTAAAAGAATACCCTCAAATGTGGGGATAGTTCCAGTTTTAGCAAATACCAAGCGTGCCTTTTATGAAAACTATTCCACCAAGAGAGAGAAAGGAGTAAAGGGAATAATATGCCACTATTGTCTCATTTGCATGAATACATTTGATATAAGGTTTCACAGGTCCATATAATATGTTTCAACATATACATTTTTTAAGGGGGGCCACATTGTAAAACATTTTTTGTGGTGAAGCAGGGAAAGATACTGTTTGGCATTTTATTAAGATACGATGAAGAAACTGGAGATGAAGAAGAGTTGAATAGAGAGAGATGGCTTCATGTGGGACAAGAAGTTTATCCAACGCTGTAGGTCACCAAATAATAAGTAAAAACAAAATTCACAGGAAACGATATTAAATAAGCAAGTCATGCATAGATAGTAAATGATAAGTTATGGACTTATACTCATAGGGGTTTGTCATAAAAAAATGACGATTTGTATTCAACTACACGCGTATGTACAAATGTAAATTAAATTAAACCGTTGTACGTACTTCTTGTATTTAGCTTTTGAAATAAAAAAGGAAACTATAGAGGCATCGAATAAGAAATGGGAGGATACCTGGCTTGGTGATTTTCTTTATCTAATAGCCGTACTTCAGTCTTGTAATCATCTTATGATTAATTTGTGTCATCACTTGTCATAATATGTATAATCATCTTTTTTAGCGGGCCTTGAACCATGTTTAGATAAACAATTTGTTGTAGATACCTAACTTAAAAAATCATAGCTAGGTTTGAAACTCGGCTATACATATTTCAATATAAATTTTGTAATTTTCTTTTTGTTTCAAATAAAGTGAACAAAATTAAAGAAGAACAAATTTTAAGGGGCGCGTGTTGGCAAACCAAAATAAGAAAAAAAAAACAAAAAGATGCACAAAAAAAAAAACAAATATAGATGCTTTCTGTTGTTTAGTGACCATGTTATGACCGAGTACAAACATATATTTTCAATACTGTATTCTATTCTTATTTTTAACATTTTCATCTTGTTGGACATAAAATCAATAACATGACATCTATAATAAAGAAAGTTTTAAAGTTTTATTCAGATGTTAAATTCTACAATACTTTGACAATACACATTTGCATATATCTGCGTGCCCTATCAATAATATTAGGGATGACAATGTGTCATATCTACAACTTTTTTGTTAATTTCATGTCTGACTCAATATTTTAAACCCCACTTGCCTGATTTGATAAAAATGAATTTAAAAATGAATGTCAGGCCCACTCACGAGTATTTTCTTCAAATCCACATCTGCTTGCTCTTGTCTGTCCATGACTGTGGACCTACCCGACCCACTTATGACCACCCATGTCCGCTCCAACAACAAATCATATACTTACATATCAGGTTCTAGCACAATATCCGTAACATAACAAACTTTATCACAATAAACGGGGACAAAGTGCTACACAACACAGTTTAGCACAATACAGTTTTAACTAAAACGTCCAGCACAACAAAATAATTAAAACACAAACATAATCAAATACTAATAAATTCTAAACAAAACAAAATAATTAAGCACAAACAATGTGAAACAACAGCTATTTGTAATATTTGCAATTTAAAACTAATTGAGATGTATTAAAAGAAAAAAAAAAGACGAAACATCACGGAGTACCACTGTAACAGACAATGGATCAAAGTACATCCAAACAATAAATCGAGTGAGCAGCGGAGGGAATGACCAGAGAATGGATAAATCAATTATTTTTTAATGGCTATCATACATGCATTTAGCTGCACGGATCTCTTTCTGTGGCAACAATATGTCATTGATTTTAAAAGGACATATTAATTTTAAAAAGGGCCGATTCAATTTAAACATAGTGTGTTTCGAGATGAAAAATATATCGTCATAACAGAGATCTTGTTAGAATATAAATCATGATCTACAGTTTAATTATTTGAAGAGATCTTTATTATATTTTTTATTTATTTTCTCTTTAGTTTTTTATCCATATAAAGATCACAAATTCGTGACTAATATAATTCTCACATATTAATAAAATTTGGAGGCATGTGTCTCCATCTTTTGAATAAAAAAGAAATTAAACGTAGTGTGTCAAACTGTCAATGCTGCAGTATGGCTCGGTAGGTATTTTCATTACTAACTTTATTTGAAATTATTTTTATTTATATCTTATTCTTATCCATTAAAATAAATAGATAATAAAATGATAATGACTGCTAACAAATACTACTAATATATTAATTAAATTTTTCATTATTTAAAAAAATATCTAAAAAAATTTCTAACATACAAAATGCACCTCTATTTTATTAATAAAAAATAAAATATAAATATACAATCAATTTTATCTTAATTTCATAATTGGTTTAAGTAACGTGGTATATTTATAAATATGTTATAGAAAAGTAGTGTTATAAAATGATCTCTTACTGAGTGACTCCATTTTATTTTTGTTGTTTTCTTTTCTTTTTTGTTGGCAACGTAAGTTGCTGACTTGTGAATACTAGGATACTGAATTGAAACAATTATGGTGTCGAAATTTGGGTGTGATTGGATGCATAAAGAATAGAGAATAACACCCGATTATCAGAATATGAATAACAATTGATAATCCAAACACAAATTCGCTGTTCCAAAATAATAAAAATAATTGCTATTATGTTGTTCAGAATAATAGTTGAAATATATGTTTTTTTTCTCAGTTTTTCATAACAATTTTTATTCCCAAAATATCATTCAAACAACATTCTCATTTTCTATTCTAAATTCTAATTACTTTATTTTTTAACGATCCAAATGTCAATGTTAGAGTGATCTACAGTCAATTATGTGATGATTATATTTAGCTTATGTATTAGGATGACTATATATAATATATCGTGTGTTCCTTGAGCTGTTTATTATTTGTATATTGAGTTGAACTCAATTGTGAAATATATGTATTAATTAATAATAACTCTAAAACGTCCATAATCTGTTAATTATTTAGAAACAATAATTAACTAAAATTAGTGTGTAACTTGAATGATGATTGTGTTTCATAAATCATACGATAAGTGGTATCGGCTCAATTACACAAATGACAGGACATGTTATTAGACATGATCTGTAATAAAATACTATAAGAATTGTATTTATGTCATTAGTATTTTATTTGCTTGCTAATTTTTAGATATGAGACGAGCGTTATTCTTATACAAATGATTTGTATTTGTGAATATTATCCAACGTTGTCCGTAACTAACAACCATACAGATTATATCTCGATGTACGTTTTTTGTATTAAGAAGAAGTACGAATCAAGAATATCGATGTCGCTCTTGTTTATTGACGTGAGCGATGATATCCAAATTGGACGCCCCTAAATAAAGAATGTGGTGCAAGAATGATACGTTTCTATTTCACACCATTCTAGATATCATGTGATATGAAATGAGCTCCGAACGATTATTGTCATCCAGGACCTATAGTGTACATTATATCTGTATTGTTTAGAGGTCACAATGAACATTGATAGGTGCCGCTTGTGACATATGATGATTAAAAATATTTTAATCTCATTGCTAAGTATTTACAGGTTTTAAAGGGTCACACCGTATAAGAACATAGCTTATAAATATTCTTTAATCTATTGATGTGTTGGACATATTAAATAATATGAGATAAATAATTATTGAACTTATTAAAGTGTTTAATAATGTTCAAATGGAAGAGTTTTAAAAAAGTTAATATATTATTTTTAACAGCATATTGACATAAAACAATTAGGTGAGAATTATGCTACTTGGGGAAAGTTTGAATTTAATCATATGTTGATATGAATAAAATTAGACACTCATTCTCCACTACTGTACTTTTTTTTTGTTATTTTGAGAGGGTAGGATATGAAAATTAGAGCATAATCTACTATTTCCATTATCTTTATTTTCTCTTAGTTAATTAAGAAAAATTCAGCCTATTTTTTAAAATCAATAAGTTTTGACTATTCAAAATTAGTGAGAGCTATTCCAAAATATGGGAAAACACTCTTTCACATGTTGTAAAGGTTATATAAGGGTCTCTCCCCTGCTAGAAACCTAACAAATTATTTTTCTAAGCGTGAAAGTTCTATTAAATTTCTGTCACATCCGTTTTGACTATCTCATGTGTTGAAAATATTTTCCATTACCTCTAAGAATTAGAATTCATGGAGAATGATCAGAGGGTCAATCATAACACTCTCAATTACCCCCTAGCAAGAGGTTGAAAAAGACGTTTGTGAGCTGTTCTTGGTGCATGCCATTAGAGGAGATCTCGGTTGGTCTTTCGATGTCGTGCGCGTCTCCTGAACGTTTTTGCCCTTTCGGTGACTCAAGCACATTTCAAAGGTATACCAACTTTATTTATAATTTGTATTTAGTTCAGTTAAGTCATAAATAAGATCTTTTTAATATTTTAGATGGAAATATTTTTAATTTATACACTAATTATACCGATAAAATCCCAACACCAAAAGTACCTGAAGAACCATTTTTTTGTAGGGTTAATTTCTAGTATTTCCATTAAAATTTCTTAAATTATTAATATCCCCATCCAAACATTATAATAAATTATATCCCCATTCAAACTTTAGTTATTTTTTATATCTCCTTTTATGTATATAACTTATTTAAACTTATTATAACACTCAATTGACTATTGTACCCATTCAAAAATAAATATGTCCATCTTATTTTATTAACATAATATAAGAATAAAAACTGACTCTTCTTGTCGGCTTCTCTTGAGGCTCTTCCGTATATATTCGCACAACTCATTCTTTCTTCTTCTTGTCTTATGGTTTCTCTTATTCATATCAATTAAAATTTTGAAAAAAAAAAATCAATAAATTTCTTATGTTTATCTATTCAGAGAAGTCGTTGACGTCCATTATTGAAAAAAAAAACTATATCGTGCTAATGACTATTTTCTATATCTATACATTTATATTGAATGCAAACTCTCTCTTTTTAGTTAACTGCTATTGAGAAAATAAAGACTCATATACATACTTTTCAAAGGGATAGTCAATTTAAGTGTTATAATAGATGAAATAATAGATGATGTGCATAAAAGAGGATATAAGAAAATAAATTAAATTTAAATGGAGATATAAGCTATTATAGTATTTAGATGGGGATATTGACAATTTAAAAAATTTTGATGAAAACACCGAAAATTAACCCTTTTTAAGTGTAACGGCTTAGATTCAAAATAGTCCGGTTCAATCGGCGATCTTTAAAAAAGTCGGGTCCAGTCCGGTTCATCTTAACCCATTTAAATTTCGAATTAAGGCCGGCCATCGTCTTTCACTCTCTCCCTCTCAGAGCACCAACACTAGATTCGATGAGTTCTTTCGGATTCGTTGCAATCAAGGCTTTCATTGGTTTCTTTCAATCGGTTCTCATGGGGTGTTTTGTGTCGTGCTTCCGTAGTAGAGATCAAGACCGAAAGGTTCGATCAAGACCCCGTGCTCGCTCCAATTCGGATTCGTACTATGACCTGGTCAGGTTTTCTCTTTTATTTCTTTTCTTCTTGATTTGTGCGTATTTCTTGATCAGCAAATATTGATATTTCTTGACACTTCTTTGGCAGGAGAGTCTAGAGGAACGGTTTGTGGTAGAGAACCAGTTAGGTTCTTTCTTTCTCAATGGAGAGCATGGTGCAAATTTTACTCTAAACACATTACAAGATTTTTAGCGATAAGATGTACTTCTGTAATAATCTTGCTTGTACCGATCCGTGATTTTGTTATTGTTATTTTTTTTAGGTACAGAGGATAATATTGGTCTCCCTCTTACCTTGGAGCAGGAACTTAGGCTAGAGGTATGACTGTAACTTCTGCTTGTATATTTGATTGCAGGCCTGATTCAGTAGTGTTGCAGTTCAGTTCTCCATAATGATGAAAATGTTTGAGTCCTATTTAACTTTCTATCTTTGGACAAATAATATATAGAGAAAAAAAAAAGAAAATGTTGAAAGAATTGCGTTCTCGTTTTCATTGTCAAGACTCGACACTGCATGTCAAGGAACATCTTGCAAACCTAATCTGTGAAATTTCAAAGTTAAGACTTATCATTTATCAGTAACAAGCCAATGCATTTCTAATGTACTGGTCCTAGGTCTAGTTATCAAATTAAAGCAAGAGTAATAAAGGATGTATTTTTTATTTTCTTTAAATTTAGGCCAAGAACTTGAAGCTATGTGGTGCAATATTAGAGACCCCAATGGAGATTCACAAATCAAATAAAAGAATAGCTTTGAGGGAGCTTAATGGGTTGGATCAGTCTCCAAAATCTGCTCGTACCTTATCCAATAAGAAGACCCATTTGTGTGCTCAGTTTGATCTAGAAAAGAGTCCTGACCAAGCAATAAAGGTTATGCCAGGTTCAGAAAAGGAGAGCTCAATTTCATGCCATACCACACCTGGAACCGGAAGGTATGAAATTGCTAAGGACACATTTGATTGATACATATCAATTTCTTCAAGCTTCAAACTGGAACATTGGTTAAGCCTTATGAATCAGTGAGAAACCTTAATCCAAATTATATCAAATTAAGAGTACTGTATCAGTTCTTAATCAATTAAATGCTGACTTGAATGGTCCATTTTGTTCAAGGAAAACTACATGTGCTATGAAAGACATGGCTATTCCTTTGGAATAGTCTAATGGTTGGATGATACTTGGAAATGTCCCAAAAGTATGTCAGGTGCTGCTTGCAACTATTTGAACTGTTGACTTTATAATGCAGACCTGTCAGGATATCAAGTAGTATTAGCAAAAGGCAGAAAGGAAGAATTAATTGCTTTTTTCATACTGTTGTTGTTATAACAGTGCTGAAGAGACAAATGGTGGTGATTTGAATCTGACACCAGTCAGCTATGGTACGAGAATTTGGCCTTCGGAACTCGATTCACCATACCCGACCCCAATAATTCTCACTGAGGAAATGCAGACACCTGCAACCATTTACTCATACCAAGAGACTTCAGTAGCTGGCAAGCGGGCTCGTACCAGGGTTCAATATGTCTACCCAGCATCGAAACACACATGTGAAGTTGAGATTTCCAACGGCAGCAAATTTGTTAAAGTGGAGAAAGAAAATGCGGTGGCTGGAGAGTTTTCTTTTGGTACCAAAGAAACTTCCGAGGAGATCCCAAAAGTTCTGGTTTCAGGTCTTTCAGAGTGGTTGAAACCCACTTCAACTTTGAGGGGTAGAAACAGAATTCCAAATTCAACAACCAAGTATAAGGAGGTAAT
The DNA here is from genome assembly GCA_037127355.1 of Schoenoplectus tabernaemontani. NCBI lineage: Eukaryota > Viridiplantae > Streptophyta > Magnoliopsida > Poales > Cyperaceae > Schoenoplectus > Schoenoplectus tabernaemontani. Next base: position 12,606,744 of record CM073757.1, read on the forward strand.
ATTGCCCTTGTCAACATATTTAAAAATATACTGGTTTGTTTGTCATTGTCTTAAAGATATCCCATTTTGAAAATACATCAGGATCAGCAGGTAAAGTGGCATGCTACCCCGTTCGAAGAGAGAATTGAAAAGGTCTTATGAGATGAAAAATTGCCCCCTCCAAGGTCTTGACCACATTTTTTTATTTGATTATCTTTTCGCCATCTTGAATTGTTCTTCCACGATTGTTATAACAAAATGTATATTGGAACTGAGATTACATGTTCAAATTTTGTTTTGGTTTATAATAGGAAACTTGTTTCAGGGAGGCCGACTGAGCTGAAGGGATAAGCAGTTTCTAGTTAAAAATAGAAAATACAGAATGCAAACATGATGTTTGCAGAAAATTAATGTTTACTGTTTAGTATGGTGAACTTCCTATTCCTTCTATATGAATTCGTTAATACTGTTCTTTTTGTTGTTGTGCTTAACTCACTTTCGTGTGAGATTGTGATCTATATCTTTTTGCGTTGATGGAGTTTGATATTTGAACCGTTGTAATTAGGATCTTTTGTTCTAAGATTTCTCAGCAAACTTGAAACCATTTAGCAAAACTGAAATTTATCTTTTGCTCTTAATATTAATTGCAACTTACTGCAGCCTCTTATCTTCCACTTTTGAGTTGCACTTTAGGCCTATATATATTGGGCCAATCTAGCAAGCCAGATATAAGATATACAGGCTAAAAACATTCATTAAACAATAATTGAGAATGTTCACAAACGGTACAGAATGGATTCTTTGACCAAAGTATTTAAATGACAAAGATATGTAGCAATTGTGTTTTCCATTAATTTCTTCTTGACTTTTGCTAATTTGGAGGAAAATATTGCCCCACATCTCCATAGGGGTGAAAAATAGGTTGGATAATACTCAGCCCCACCAATAAATGTACCAGAAAGTAGGGGTGAAAAATAGGTTGAAAAATACTCAGCTCCATGGAAAGAACAACTGCTTCAGATAATAAATGGCTGTATCCGGATAAGTCCTGTGCAGTATGGACACTGGAATTTTAACTTCACTGATATTCGGCACAAAAGGAGAAATTCGTCATGTCTATTGTCAGTTTTCTCATAAAAACAAACACTGAAAGAGACATCTCAGAATCGAAAGGTTTGTAGAATTGATAAGATGGTAGATGGTTTGAATCTTTTGAGCTGACTTTGTTCACAACTCACAAGCTCTCTGCAATTTTTATTTAATGTGTTGAAGAGAGTTGGAGAATGGTACATCAGAAGAAGGAATCAATCAATTTCTTTGGCTAAATTTTTAAGACTTCAATCCAGGCAAAGAGAACATGTCAATCTACATAAAGTGAAAATAATTTATTACTAGATTTAGGATGGTTCTTGGAAAATCACCAAGCAATTATTTCGTTCTAACGTAAACTAATATATAGGATAAATATCTTTCCTAGCATCTCTTTCATAATTTACACTCACCCTCTGTTTCGTTACCTTCCTTGAACCCAATTCGAAAGTAAATTATTCTTTGGCGAATTCCAAGTCTTTAGTTTTCTATTAACAAACAATTATTCGGAAAAAAAATTATCTGATAAATTGGAAAAGAAAATATAGAAAGGTCGAATTGCAAATTTTATTTCAGTACCATTACTAACTTTCAATTCTACAAAATAAATAGTAGATTTAGGTTGTAAAGAAAAAAAAATTGCCAATCCACTAAACAAGTATTTCCTGCAACATAGTATTTCCTATACTTGTTATAATTGTAAATCCATTAAAATTAGCAAATTTATATTAGTCAAAGAATTTATTCTTAATTCCATCCTGAGCATGAACATTCGACCAGTGAAATCATTTTCAATAATAAGAAAAGAATTTTGAGCATCGCACTTCGTATCTGCACAGCTTATTTAAATACAATATTAACTATTAAGTATACATATTTTCTAAAATTTTATAATTTCTAACTAAAGTTCTAAACTATATAATTTATAAAGTATTTATACGTAATAAATATCGCGTGTGCTAAAATTTGACATGTAAAAATATTTGTTTAAAAGAAATAAATATAAGCCACGCAATCCAAATTGAAGAATCACGTGTCTATTATTATTATTCATAGACATAGGACAAAAAGTCAAAAGATGAAAAAGACAAAATGGGTTATTTTTTTTTGAAAAAAAAGAGATAAAATGACGACGAGTTACCGACTAACCTGGACTTTTAAAGCCGCTTTTTGTCTTTTTCAACTAAAGTTCAACTTTTTTTTTCTTTTTTTTTTGAATAAAACTTGTAGTTTTTATCTTTTCTTTTTTCAATTTTTTGCTGATTCCAAAAGAATAATATTAAATAATATTATGATATATTATATTTAAATTTTGAACACGGGAAAATTCTATCTAAACATATCTGTCAAATATAAATAAAGTACTAAATATCAAACAAATGGTTGACTTTAAGGCATGCGTCATGGCCTGTCTAATAAAAAACACCTGTTTAGAATAAATTTGAAAGCAAAAAAATCCCATGTTCATAGCTCAATCATTCTTTTTTCCCTTATGAATAGTCAAAGTCTAAAAGGAAATGCTGTAGATGAAAACCGATAGAAATCAAACTATTAATTATTTTTTCATAAAGGAACTGTTGTATCGGAAGAATGTTTCATATCTCTCGCACGTGTATATCATTCTGGAAAGGATAAAAATTAAGAAAAATGATCCTTTGCCCCCCATTTGTAGGAATCATATCACCTGCGGAGCTGAAAAAGCTCCGCAGGTGCGGTTCTTTTGATCTGAGCGGTCTAATAATTTATCAACGGTTATGATTTAACAGTAATAAACAGCCCCGTGCATCAAAATTCGTGTTTAGACTTCCCCACAGCCGTTGTGATTTTCTTGAGCCGTTGTGATTTCCCTGCGGTGATCTCCGCACAGAAAATATCCGCAGACACTGTTCGCCCCATTTGTAGCCTTTTTTCGTTCCAAAACTAGTCCGTAGAAAAGAAATTAATTTTTCTTTGTTTAGACACAGATGAGATTTTTAAAACGTACGAATTTCTTTGTTTATTTTTTATCCGAATTTTAAATCTGCTATCTTCCACGGAAAATAGAAACTTAGTTGTTGCAACAACGTACCATTTTAGTTGTCACAACTACTAAAAGCATAAGAACTAATATGTATACATAAAATAATATATATGTAACTAATAAAAGGAAGTTATGTGAATAAATGATCGTAGCCCATGGCGGATCCACAGATCATCTTAGATTAGAGATTAGGGCTATCAATTATTAATCTGATCTGATCTGATATAATCTGAAGATAAATGAGTCAAGTATGAGTTTAATTTTTTTTATCCGAATCGGATTGGGTCGGGTTCGGGTCAACCCGACCTGACCCGATTAACTATATTTTTGAAATAATTTTATGTTTTAGTACTAATTAAAGCTTAATTATATACTAGATTAATTATAAATTAATTAATATTTAATTATTTAAAATTATATAAAAATAATTAATTATTTTATACGGATCGGGTCGGGTCAAGATTTTTTTGATCCGAATTTAAACAGATCGGATAAAAAAAAATGAATCGACCCGACCCATTCTATTTTTGATATATATATATATATATAGTCAGAAAAGTAAATAAATTTCGTTTTTAACGAGTAAAATATATTTGAGCTTCGTATTAGAATATTAGATATTATATTGTTTATGCCATATGTAAAAAATATCTAGACTATTACAGGTGTCAAAATTTCACTTAGAAATCTTTTTTTTACATGATGATAATAATCTATTCAACTTTATAAACACATCTCTTCCTCAAAAATCTTTATAAACATAGTTAACATGTTTATAAAGGATATTTTCATTTGTGTGTTTTAAACGTGTTACTTTTGTATTAAAACATTGTTTTTTTTTATCTTAATTTTATTAAATCAAAATTTGGTTCTCATTTTACTTAGAAAAAGTTTTTGATGTCCTTGAAATTAGAGGGGGGGAGGGGGGTCGATGGATATGGTACGAATCGGATAGAGATATTTTCATTATCATACCCATTTGAAATTACTCTTATAGATATAAAATTAGAGTTATCTATATCCTAACCGTAGTCATTAAAATAAACGGATAACGAAACAGTAACAAGTGCTGACGAATAACACTCATATATTAATTAGTTTATCATCATTTAAAAAATATATGAACTCATTCATTTCATACAAATAAATCTTTATTTTACTAATATAAAATTAAAATATAACCATGCAATCAATATTAAATTATATATAAATAAATTAAAAAATATATAAAGTTACAAACATCTCTTATCAAATTTTTTAATTAAAAAGTAAAACGTACTAAAAATAAAAAAAAATATCTTATCTAAAATAAAATTTTACATTGCCTCATCTTATCATTTTAAGAAGTACTATGTTATTCAAACATTATAATTTATCATTCAGTGAAATATGAAGAAGACAGTAATTATAATTTATAATTTATAGTAATAAAATTATAGAATTCGTGATAACTAACATTAAAAAAATTATTACAGGAGAAATTATATCAAAAGTAATATAAATTATTTTTTGATAATTTACTCTATAAAGTAAACATGTACGAAATGACTTCATTCATTTACTTCACGAAAAATATTATCCATATCAATTGGATAAGTTAATAAAAAAATCTTCATTTATATCTGTTTTATCGAATACAATACAGTAAAGAAATGAGTAAAACGCCCCTCTATTTGAAATTGGACTAATCAATCTAACGCTAATTATTTTGATGCGAAATGTTTGATTAATTATAGCTGCTGGGCCGCTTTGTCACCCAACGTTCATTGATAACGCATTGTTGACCAGTGAATTTCGAGATAAACAACAGTGATTGCTTTTTCTTTTATTTTCTTCTGTTTTTAAGAGGTATAGGCGAATAGTCTGCATATATAGATTTCATTAAATAAACAAAAAATATTAGGTTGAATAAGTACGTGCAGGGGTACTCGAAGAAAAACAACAGAAAGAACTAATCTAATTATTTACATAATTAAATGTGAAACATAGACGGCCACACAAATATTGTTAATTAAAGTACAAATAATAATAATAATAATAATAATAATAATAATAATAATAATAATAATAATAATAATAATAATAATAATAATAATAATAATAAAAAGCACCCATAGCAGGGGAAGGCTAATCTATGACAAAATAGACTATGGAATCGGCCGGGAAGGTGCAGATGTAACTCTCAGCCTCTAGTGATTAGAATTAATTGCATTACTTAATTTGGATTAATATGGAATCAAGTCCATGCTTAGAGATAGGTTAACTGTAAGGTCATGAATTCTTGCAATTGCCAAGAATAATGATAACAAGTGTTGTTAATTAACTTTAATATGACTCCAAAATGACAGAATTGCAGCAAGCACATCTATAAATTAAGAAGTTTTTCATTTATAATCTATAATCAAAATATGAAGATAAAAATTATAAGAAATAAATTAAATATTATATATAATCATATTACGACATAACTAAGCATTAGTTAATCCAAAGTAGTTCTTAATTTTGTTAATACTTAATCCACGAGCTATTCAAAACTCAGATGAATAAAAAAAATAATTTAGTCCCGATCATTATTGAAATCAATGTTTAATAAATTAATATAAATCAGACCTAACCTAGCTATTAAAGTATTTTACTGAAACAAGTATCTTAATTAAGTCATGATCACTCAACTAAGCTAATTTATCCTTGTCCAGTTAAAACACTTTCGTACTACATATCGAACTATTACGAATCAAATCCGAACTAGTTCTTTAAAAAGTAATCGAACCAAACCGACAGAAAAATCTAATCGAAGGAAACAAATTCAAGATAGAATGGAATGAACACCGAATATAATTCTAATTTTTTTCTTACACTCTAGCGGAGCCATAATTTTTTACATGAGTTCACTATTTTTTTCCAAAATAAATAACATTATATTAAATTAAAATATTCACCTCGATCACACATCCGTACATGGATCCTTACAGTATATCTTCAGTTTACAAATAAAAAGAAAGCCACAAAAGCTAATCTAAACAAACATATTATAAATAAAAATTCAGAAGTTTTGATAATTCTTGTCATCGCTACCATTTGAGAAGTTTTTCATTTATAATCTATAATCCAAAGTAGTTCTTAATTTTGTTTATACTTAATCCACGAGCTATTCAAAACTCAGATGAATAAAAAAATAATTTAATCCCCATCATTATTGAAATCAATGTTTAATAAATAAATATGAATCAAACCTAACCTAGCTATTAAAGTATTTTACTGAAACAAGTATCTTAATTAAGTCATGATCACTCAACTAAGCTAATTTATCCTTGTCCAGTTAAAGCACTTTCGTACTTAAAAGAGTTTTCATGGTATAATTAATAAATGAGAAAATTTTTCTATACCCCAACTTCTATATCCTATTCTATACCCCAACTATCTTAACTAAACTAACTACTTTCTAACTGTTATTCAATTTGAATTTGACAGAAAAATAAAAAAAAATATGGGTCACGTATTTGACCTGTTTGAACCAAAACTCCAATGATATCTCACTAATCTTTGAGAGTTACCCTTCATGCTATATATCGTTGGAAAACTAGCAACGAGGAGAACACAATGAGCTAAATTATACATTAAATGGATCAAATATTTGGGAGAAATAAAGGAAGAAATATTTCAGTTAGAAATTCGATTGGAGCAATTTAGTTCGGGTGAATCTCAATTGATTAATCAAATATTTTCTCTAGGCCAAGGAGATGATATGTGAACCTTTAAGCAAGTTCTCTAATGTTCTAAGTGTTTGGATCATCATTTCACTTCTCATGCACAAAGAGAATGTGTTGAAACTCAAATTTTGAAGCTCGATTGATCAAGAAGTGAAACTAAATCAATTTCTAAGAGTAAGAAGATAAAATTTAAGTATTCATTCGAATGAATTATTTGAGAGATAAGAGAGAACACAAAAAAATATTTTGTTATACTAAATATATGTGCGTCAGACTTAGTATAATATGTATGAAGACTTAATTGTACTAGGTATAAAGTATTATTATACAAAACTAACAAAAAAAATATATTATTTGTACTAATGAAAATTAAGATTAAACTATAAATTTTATTTTGAATGATATATTAATATAAATTTTAGTTAGTAAATGTATACTACATATTGAAGCGTGTATGTAATATATATTTAGTTTTATTTATAATAGTGAAAATTAAGATTAAACTATAAATTATATTTCGAATAATATAAGAAGATGTGTTATGATAGATATTAAGAGTTATTTATATTAAATATTAAATATTTTTTATCATAATTATTTTAAAAATATTATTTTGTGTTACATATCTATTATATATTCTTGACAATATTATGACTTAATGATATGAGATATAATGATAATTTTTATTATTTATTAAGATTATTTTTTTATAACAGTTGAGAATAAATTTGTCCCGGTCATAAAAGTATGCATCTTTGATGGAGCAGGCGGCTAATCTGACTCTAATTCCTCCGTACATACTTTCCAAAATACATATAGTAGAAAATTACGAGGGAAATTGTTTGGAACAAGCAAATAATTTGCAGATATATCATTTTCCAGTCGCGTGAAACCGTATTTTTTTTATTAGTTTGTTGGAGTATGTACTAGGGCTGCAAACGAATCGAACACGAACGAACTGACTTGTGTTTGAGTTTGATTTGAAATCTATTTCGTACTAATTTGATTTGAAATAGATAGACAGTTTCGAACTCAAACCATTGTTTGAAATTTGATTCGTTAAATATTCAAACTGTTTGATTTTATTCGTAAATAGTTTGAAATAGAATTATTAGGTGAACAAATTTCACAATTCATATCAAAATAACAGAATCAAATATAAAAAATGTCAATTTAATATAAATTCATACAAAACTAAAAGTTCATTCAACAAAAATTAATAAATTTATATAAATTCATACTACTCAAAGTCTCAAACAATCAAATAATTAATACAAATTCAAACAAAAATAGTTCGCGAACACATTTCGAACGAACTCACCATGGTTTGAGTTTGATTCGATATAATTTCGAATCGAATCAGTTTGTTTTGAAATTAATTTCGAACTTGAATCAAACGAACTTTTTTCGAATTTTTTTCGAATCGAACACGAACGAACTACGAACTTCGAATATTTCTTGCAGCCCTAGTATGTACATGGGGCTGGGAAGAAAACAAAAAGTTAAAGCAGAGGTGGCAATCTGATCTCGTCGGTCCAGGTTTGGATGGTCAGATTTTTTTTTTAAAAAAAGATTGGGTTATGTTGGATTGGGTTAGGCCGAATCAGATCAATTTATATGTTAATATTTTTAAAATTTTAAATTAATTTTATTTGATCATATCGACTCTTTTAAAAAATTAAATCAGGTCAGATCAGATTCAAATCTGGACGGATCAAATAGATTTTTGAAATGCACACAAATTTCTCAAGTCAGATTAGATTTGCCACCTCTAATTAAGAGTCTACGTAAATGATGAAGAAAATTTTAGCTAATATATGAAATATAATATTTAACTTCACAAATGAAATATTTTGATTAATCAATTAGATCCACCATTTTAACCACGAAATTAATTTGAAGATTTCCGATTAATTAATTAGCTCCATTTTTTTAACTCAAAAACTATTTGAAGAACTTTTTCTATTCTTTTTGATTAATTAATTTTGTCGCATATCTATCTTAATTTTTAAGTTAGATTGAACTTCTTTTTGAATTGTTCCAACTAAATTAATCTTCCATGTTTCAACTAAATTAGTCTTCCATATTTTTCATAGAAAGTCACATATATTATTTTTCCACATTGGCAAAAGGCAAGACTCCTATGTGAGCATGCTGAATTCCAGTAACTACACGAAACGATTGCAAACTCCATTAAAAAAATGAAGTAAAACGTACCAAGAGCCGAATAAAAGGTTCCAACTTCAAGAAAAACGCACCATACGAGATCATCAACCATATTTCTCGTCTTCCCTCCTCTCCACTCAAAACCTCACCTCAAGTAAAAATCGTCTTTAAGGGTAAATTTCTCAAAAACCGGATTTAACAGACCTGTGGGAGAATCAAATCAGGGCCGAATTTAAAAAGAATCTATAGAGATTATGTTCAAAGAGCTTAATTTTTAAAAGTGAATTTAACTCATGAGAGATCCGATTTTATTAGATCCTTCGAGCCTTAAGGATCAAATAGGAGTGTCAATAGATCAGGTTAGATCAGATTCGGATCGAGTCATTATTATTTTATTATTTTCTTGATCCAATCCGAACCCGACCCGAACCCAACCCGATTATATTCGGTCAAAAATTCTTGACCCATATCCGACCCGATCGGGTTACGGGTTAATCCAACCCGATCTGTGTAAAATAATTAAATTTTTATTAATTATTTTCATATTATTTTAAGTAATTAAATATAGTTAATATAGATTTAAGTTTTAATTAGTAATAAATCATAAAATTACTTCAGAAAACATAATTAGTCGGGTCGAGTTGATCCGAACCCGACCTGACACGATTCAGGTAAAAAAAATTAGATCATACCCGGCCCATTATCTTCGGGTCATATCGGGTCGGTCGGGTTTACTCGACGAGTCAAGTCAATAATTGACACCCTAGGACCATATAAGAGCCATATTTGAAAAGAGTTTTGTCATTTCTAGTTTTTTTTTTATTTTTTTAGATTTTTTAAATATAACTAAAATACAACACAAAATATTAAAAAAATTAGAGAAAAATTTATAACTGTAAATGTATAAAAATAATATTTATTTTTTTAAATATTCTCTATTTTTTTATATATAATTAGAACACAAGGTTTATAAAGGATTAGATTTGAAAAAAAGCTTAAGATTTTGGGAAGGGTCAGAATTGATAAGGGCCATATTTGATTTGGTAAGAGCCGGATATAAATGTATGAAGTTGGTAATAGCTCATTTCTCAGGAGTTAGATCTGACCCTTACAAACAAGACAGGACGAATCAGGTTTACTCGACGAATCAAGTCAATAATTGACACCCTAGGAGCCATATTTGAAAAGAGTTTTGTCATTTTTAGTTTTTTTTTTTATTTTTTTTATTTTTTTAGATTTTTTAAATATAACTAAAATACAACACAAAATATTAAAAAAATTAGAGAAAAATTTATAACTGTAAATGTATAAAAATAATATTTATTTTTTTAAATATTCTCTATTTTTTATATATAATTAGAACACAAGGGTTTATAAAGGATTAAATTTGAAAAAAGCTTAAGATTTTGGGAAGGGTCGAATTGATAAGGGTCATGTTTGATTTGGTAAGAGCCGAATATAAACGTATTAAGTTGGTAATAGCTCATTTCTCTGGAGTTAGATTTGACCCTTACAAACAAGACAGTAGGATCAGATTAGAGGAGAGTTTAATAAGAATCAGATTTTTCTGGTTCACTAATTTGATTCTTATAGGCTATATCTATCCTCAAGTCCCTTTCTGTTCACAATTCTATTGCGATCAATCTCATCATTATTTTATTATTTATTTTAATTTGATTTAATTAAATTCAAATTAATTTTTACCTGATCTAAATAAAATAATTAAGCATTTATTACTTCTATTGTATATATTTTAATTAATTTAATAATGATTAACATATAAATAATTTTAGGAAGTGGATATATAAGATTTAATTAGTGTTAAATTATAAAATAAATCTATAAAAATAAAATTAAATGGGTTAGATAGCGACTTCATACCCAACTTGATCCAAGATGGTAAAAAAATATTGATTAATATTTAACTCATTTATTTTTAGATCATTTCAGATTGGATCGGTCGAATTAAAAATTAACACTACTAAAAATACTAAACAACAAATAGACCTGGTTAATTTATCAAACTAAAAGGAAAAATAGGCAGTCTAAAAGGTATTTGTTGACTCAGTTTGATTATGATTTTTTGAATCTTTCTCCCATAAGATATAATTCCATACGTAAACTTCTTTGATTTATATGCTATGTATGTACATCATCACATATTCACATGCGTACAAAAGTAATACTGTCTGCAATTAGAGATATCATGATAAGCATCTTTGTCTATCGGTATCATTGTTGAACACGCGCACATGGTTATATTAGAAGCATAAAACAAAGTTTCCTGCACATAAATTAAAAATCATGTCCAATTCTAGTATACATAATCTTCGTATCGTATAATTTAGAAGAGAGTGGTGCGATAGTATAAAATACATTGTATTTGTTGAAATTATTGAATTTAATAAGGGTCAAATTTGAATCAAATTGGATGGATGTTATCCCCTCCAATCACAATCAAGCAACTAGCTAGCATAAATTATTTTTCTTATCTTCGGAAGAATGTAATATAGAGCACGTTTGTACGAAGTTTGGTACCGTCTTTTGCTGACATGAAAATGATATGACGCAAAAGGTAGAATGATGGCTTTGTTAAGCTTATCTAGCAAGAATGCAAGATATTTTCACGTAATTGGTTCCTCACATCACTTCACTTGTCTTCCCACATATTATTTAAATTATCTTATTTCATTCTTTTTCTATTTTTGAGGGCGGAGAGGTTGGGGCGGTGATTTGGTTCATAGGTAATTTAAAGTCTATTATTTTGACTTACATCCTCTGCTTAGTCACACTTTCTCTTTCTTCAGCAGTTAAAACCCTTGAAACTGAAGGCTTGCTTGAGTGGGACTGTGGGAGAGAGGCGGAGAGAAAAGAGGACTAGTGAATTGATAAATATTTGTTCCGTGTGTGTTACGTATCAGCAAGTGATGTATTCAATACGAGACATATGTAAATATATATGTAAATATGTATTTATGTATTTAGATGTGTGTATTTTAACATGTTAAAATTTTAAAAATCTGAACATATATATTTAAAATACGTGATGTGTCTAACACGTTGTGCAAGATGTGTTTGTGTTTATCCATTTATATTACATATCAGCACTTGTGTATCATATATAAATTCGAAAGAACATTAAAAATTATAGAAAACTCAGAATAACCACGAAAATATGATAAAATTCAAAAAGAATTAGATAAATTATGAAGTGCTAGACGTGCCTTTCTGCGTACTACATGTGCTACACACATGTATATTCATGTTCGACGTGCTAGATATGTGTATTTAACCGTGTTAAAATTATTCAGATAAAAAATTAGCACATTTAAAAACATGATATAACTAATATATAAATACGTCAACGTATTTACACGTGGGTGCTTATGTATCAAACATATCTCAATTTCTATAAATAACTTGTTCTTGTTCAAATACTATCAACTTTATTATCAATTTTAGGGGGAAAAAACAAGAAGAAAAACAGCAAAACACCTAGAGTCCTAGACTAGAGGCTACCTAAAGCTAGGTTTTATTTGATTGGTTCCATGGATTTGCTTGAAATTTAAAGGGGGTAATGCCATGTTTCAAATTTTTCGTTCCAATTTTTGCTAATTAGAAGTGGATCTCGAATTCCTAATCCGAACAAGCAGCTTACGTAATTGTCTCTAGCAGTTAATTTATTATCTAATAGTGGATTTCAAATAAGCAATGAACATATACTTATATCCTTATAATATAATATTTAAAATGAACTTGTTAATGCTTCATTAAATATTAGCTAGGTACATAATATGTTTGCTATTTTTTTATTTGATTTTATATTCTTTATTTTATCTCGGCAAGAAAGATATAGTTATATAAATAATTAAATTGACCAAAAAGTTAATTTTATTTTATAATACTTTTGAATTTTCAACGTCAATTTTGAACTAATAATTTTTTTATTTACTTCATAATATTTTTATTTTTTTATTTATACAAACAAAAGTTTATCAATTTCAAGTTTTCAACTATTTATTTAATTATATCTTTATGAAAAATAATGCATATAAACTGAAATTAAAATGACATAGAAAAAGCATTATGTAATTTGAAAAATAAATTAAGTGTCTATATTATTTTTTTACTTTCTTCATGAAATATGAAGATTTTAAACATTATGCTATCAACTTAACTGCATTTGGAGGGTTGGGAAGAGGGGCGGGGGATCATCTCTGTCCAATTTAAAAATTCAGTGATGAACTTGTGAAAAATCGAAAGTTTGAAGGACAAGCATAGCATTACACCAAATTAAAGAAGTATATACGGATGATTCTGCAAAACGGGAATAAAAAATATCAATGTCAATAAAAAAAAAAAGTAATGAATCCCAAAATTCTGTGACGGGACCGATTCAACTCACAATTGATGACAAATCTGCATTAAATGCACGCGCCATGAGAATTTAGGATTTGATCTTTTAGAAAATTACAATAAAATTGTTGAATTTCCATTCATATTATTTTTAGGTTACTCCTAAATTCTTTCTAGAAAAAAAAAATTGGTTCTTTTACTTCGAATTGCGCTGAATCAATCCATTGACTTTTGGGAAGGAACCATGTCCATTCTTCAACTTTTATAAAATTTATGCTTGTAATTATTTTTTTTTAAGACGCTTTTTCATCTTATTGATATTCATGAACTAATTGCCTTTTTATCAACAAAAGAATGATAGAAGCAATGTCCAAGAACCAACTTATTATTATTTTTTTTAAAAAAGGTTCAAAGACCAAAATATAAATTCTCTCTAAACAATTTATAAGAACAACAGAGTAGACTCAAAATCTAGATGATCTACCCAAGTAAAATTTGCTGCTCATGCTGGTCCACACACACACAAAAAAAAAAAATATCAACTCACTTAAATTCAATCGTTGTTTGAGCATCAGCCTGGAGAGCTCTCCCTTAACTACATCTTGATTGCACTTTGTAGCCAAACAACACCGTCCCACAAATGCAGGAAATTTTCATATTTACAATATATTCAAGCACCCTATACTATATAATCTCCATTTCCATTATTGTTGCAGTGGTTAGTTCCTTTCTGTTTCAAAAATAAACTTCAAACGTGATTTAGTTTATCAAGCACTCTATACTACATTATAATCTCCATTTCCATTATTGTTGCTGTGGTTAGTTTCACTACTAGAAAAAATGCTTCTAGTAGCGGCTAAAATGAGATTTGTGGCGGTCATAAATGTCACTACATCCACATAGTAGCGGTCATTTTGTATCTGATTTTCCGTCACTATATACTTGTACCAAAGATATATAGTAGCGGACTAATAGTCGCTACATAAATTAATTTAGTGGCATCTCATATCGTGACTAGCTCTAAGATCTACTAATGAAGAAATCTCGGTTGTGACACCCGATGTTGCAGTTACTATAGGAGCCTAAGTAACAAAATATCCACAACTACAATTGCTTATAATGTTTTAGTGACAATTCTACCATCACAATTTTTTTTGCTACTATCAAAATATTATAGCAGCACCCATTACAGGATACTTGCCACCCTAATAGTTCACGTAGTACCAAATATATTACTGATTTTTATTGTTTCTATCATTTTAATTCATAAATGATAACTAAATATTTAACATCATGTAAAAAAAATTCATAAAAACATATAACCCAAAAAAATAGCATTAAAAAATAATATCTAGTACAATACATACACTCAATCATCACAAATGTACTTTATTTATCATACACAATTCTATAAAACTAAAAATGCTCCATGTGCTACCAACAATTAGTGGCCCCTTCTAAACTAAAATATTAAGTATTATGAATGAAAATTCCTTTGAGGACTTCAAGAAAATATTCTAAATTTATTTATAGACGTCATGAATTTTCAAATGACTCCAATAATTGTCAATGACATAGTCCTATTTTGCAGCTCCAAATTCCACCTGATTAATTACAAATTAACAAAAATAAGTATAATAAAAATAAAAAGAGTGCAAACATAGAATGTCAATTAAATTACTTTGTCTATTTGTCTTGTTCATATTAACTGAATAAATGAGTGCACAATAAATTTTAAGTTTGCTAACTACTAAGGGCGCGCATAACCTATAAAATTACTATTGATAATGATGTACGTATAAACAAGAAAATATAATAAAGTTAAAACACCAATTAAATTAGTGAGAAATAAGTTACATATAGACCCTAATAAACAAAATCCTATAAATAACCTTATTAGATGTATTGTGAGTGTAATAAAGTTTTAAGGACTTAGGGGAGTCTTTACAATAGCAAATATTTACCAAAAAGTAGTGCTGTTTTTTCTTTGCAGGTACCAACATCAATAAATTTTAGACTGCTTGAACACCAAGGAGATGATGTGAGTTTCTTGTATTGTACAAGAACAATTATATTTGACATCCAGACATTCAACAATTATCAGCAATCACAAGTCATTCAATTATATGTAGTAATGTAAGAAGGAAACCTTGCTAGATAGTATCAGTTAGGTCTATACAGGATCGTGCATGAGGTACTATTGCTAATTCTAGAACCTATTTTTAAATCCTGATTTTTATCAAAGTCTTTTGCATTTGTACCATTACTCATTCCTTTGCTGAGTACCCTTGGTACCTGGAGGGAGACTTGAGCACACTTTTGGATTGTCCAAAAATAAACCTGGTATTGAATGCAATGATTTGTGAAATTAGAGACAAAAATATAGTAGACTTAATCAAAGCAACACTTCTAACTCCTGTTGTAACAACAAAACCAATGGATTAGGCATTGAAAAAAAAGAGAGAAAATACCAGAAGAAACGTGTTCTGGCTGAAGATGAGCCAAAACCTGATCCTTACTGGCTCCAGACCTTCTTTAGTTTTGCACCTAAAAAACAAGAAAGCAACCTGATTGGAGGCATAGCAGAGTTCTTAACCCATTTTTAGATAACATATGGCCGTGAGCAAGCAAACACCTCTTGACCTGAATTTGCACCAAAATGCGGACCTGATAAGACTTGACAAATGGAGTATATACAATTTGGTGCCCAATTTTAATATGTGTTCCTGGACCCTTGTTGATGCTGCTGTCATGAGGAAGCAACTGATATAATTTTGTGACACAAAGTTTCAATTAAACTTGTTAATGAATCTCTTCTCATAAAAAATATAACATAAGGCATTATGTTTTTGGACCATGTTTTATGCCACCGAGTAGTGTACCCTGCATTGCGGTACACTATTTCAGGAGGGGAAATTGTTAATGAGAAAAGAGTTGGCATGCTCCTGTCAGTTACTGTAAGTTTTTAAACAGTGCATAAAATAGTTCCGCAAATTGGAGTTTCTAAAGGGTGACCATGAACCTAATCCACAACTAGGATGCTCCGTCTTACTGGATACATAGCACCAATTAACTAAACTAACAATACCTGACATGATTACGCATAGATTTGCAGCTGTTGAACAATACCTCAATATGGACAGAAATTAGCAACTCTTGAGCACTACCTCAAAATACATTAATTACACTATCAATAACTTCTTTCATATTGCGGCCAGTACCTAGCTGCACAATTTTCATATTACAATCAATTTGCAATCTTAAAATTGCCTAAATGGATAAACAACGTAAGATTATTCATTTATGTACCTCATTAAGCTTCTCTATAATCATTGAAAATCCTCAGAAAAAAAGACACCTCCAAATCTGTGCCAAATTCACCAAGTAACAGTACTATTTAAAATTTTCTTCTTCAACTAAATGGCCTTGACATTCCAACAATTCCATAGAACCGTTAATTAATACATAGTATTATCCGTCATAACCATCAGAATGCCAACAAAACAAATGGTACCCATATCAAGTTACCTCCTACAGAACACATAGTGTGATCACAAAAAAAACTCATACAACCATACAACCATACAGTAGATAATCACAACAATACAAAGAAAACATACATAACAAAAGATAACAGTAAACAAGCAAGAAAATAACAAATCAATTGAAATCCATAATATATGTAATAGAAAATTAAATTAAGCTTAAATTCACCAGAATTTCTATATGTACCTTCTAGTACGGAAGCTGCAGAATCGTTAGATGGATCTATGATGTCAGTTAGCTTTTCTCTTATCATTTAATCTTGCTCCTGCATCAAAGACAAAAAGGTTATACTTACCCTCCAAAAACACATAATCTTGTTCTTTAATTGAAACCTGTGGATCTAAAATTTTATGACAGGAGCTTCACTGCTTTAGTGGATGATTATCTCTAGTCTAGGGTTGCGACACAGGTTACAGCAAATAGAAAAACATTAGTGAAAAATCAGAGATCAAAATGAAAAATCTTGAGAAGAGGCGCCCCTATCTTTTGGCCTTGTATATGACAATTCTATAAGCACTGCACATAAATCATAAAAGAATATTAAGAAGTAGACAAGAAAATTTGAGCACACAAATTCCTTTGAATGCTATTTGCATATTTCGAAGCCTAGTCAGTGAAAGAAGTCATCGGATCAATTACAATAAATTTTGTATAGGGCTTCAAATATGAAGGGAAGAATAGACTCACGGATAAAAGGCCAAAGGGGGCGGTGACTAAAAGTAAATAACTTCAATTATTGTGGTCTCCCGGCTTGCGTGTAGTGAGGAAGGCGGAGGGGGGAGATAAACATTGAGGCTGAGCCACCGAACGAGGGACAAAAAGTGAGACTATAGAGGCTTCATGGAGTGGGAGAATGTGATGGGGGTCGGTGGAGAGGGCGAGAGACGAACACCGCGAGAGAAGAGAGAGTGAGAAGAAAGGGTTACGAGGAGTTGGGAACTGCATCAGTTATTGATCGAGAGAGAAACAACCTATATCCGACTCAAAAATAAAAAAATAGCGTAACTGACAAAAAGAATTAGAACACTAGAGACTAAAAAATTGGCTGCTACTACACTAAAGGACGTTGACGCTGCCGATGCGAGCTTAGGCACGAAAAAACTACCTGCACCAAATTCGTCGAGAGTATAGAGTGATTTTCTAGTAGTGTTTCTTTCTGTTTCAAAAATAAACTTCAGACAAGATTTAGTTTATCACTTATAGTGGTGGTGGAGCTTGATTCAAAATCATGAGAGAGAAAATATTTTTGTATATATATCTTAGATTCTGCATCTTAAATTTTAGGGGCAGAAATGAAAAAATTATCATAATTACACTAAAAAATATATCATAAATCTTTAACTAGTATACTAATTTTCAATTTTTTTTTTCTGAGAGACCACATTTGATCATCCCTGCGAATATAACATGCTCAGCTCCGCACAACATAGGGATTATTAACACGCTTTCGAAAAACATAGAATAATAGAAAGATCCAACATCAAATATTCTTTCTCCTTCAATGTCAAATTCACATTTGAACCTCTTGACACTTAGTTGATATTCTTTCGGTTTTTGCACAGCCCGAGCAAGGTGTTTTTGGTGTGGCTTCAAGTCTGGGCGGCCATCCCAAAGAAAGACATACCACAAGAGCTTATGCTGTTCATGTTCCTTTCTTCTATTCAGCGAATTCTATGGCCCTTAACGACTGAGAAAGCTAATCAACGGATGTGGCCCCTTTGGTACTCAATAAGCTTCATCTCTGATGCTCATGATAAACTTTGTGCATTACATTTCCAAATAATTCAGATAAGAATTTTTTTTTTATTTTCCCGAGTTTCTGCGACACTTCCGTGCAGCGACTTTTGTTGCTTGGCACTTTTGTATTTAGTTCATCCTATTTAAAATTTTTAACCCGATACAGAACTGTAGGACAATAAAAGTAACAACAGAATAGTCAGTCTGTTCGTTACTCCAGTAAACGATAAAGAGAAGTAGAATGCGCAATATAATTGTAATTTTTGTAATTTGTAACAAAGTTTTATCTGAAATTTTAATAAAAATTTTCAGTTTAACATTTTAATTAATTAAGTGTAAGTTGTGTTATTTAGGTCCATTTGGTTAATGAAGAGCGTTTTGCGATGGGTTAGCAGAAGTTTTTTTTTTTTGTATAATGTATTATTTTCATTATGGGAATGAATTAAGTTATTCAAATTAAACAATATAAGTATCTTTGAAGAAATATAATTAAAAAATTGTATTATAAAAAAAATCTGTTCTGCAAATCATGCGCTAATTTCTAATGTAAAAAAATAGAAATTAATTTTCTACACTCATCTACCTTTTGTTCTGTCTTTCTTTCCAAAAGTTAACTTTCCTATTAATTTATTGTTTTCTGGCTAAAAGAAAATAAGAGAAATCTCTAATTTTCAATTAATTTTCTTTTTTCTAAAAGAAAATGAGAAAATCATCTTATGCTATTGACTTTTTTTTTTTGCTAAAATACAATAAAACGACTATTTTTCTATGATTTGTTTTTGCAAAAAGAAAAGAAAAGAAAAGAAGAAATTATTATGTTCCTATTAATTTATTTTTATTAAAGAAAATAAGAAAAATCATAGTTTTTGATTAATTTTTCTTTTTTTCTAAAGAAAAGAATAATTTATAGGAAAATGTATTGTACAAATATCTTTTTTTTTAGAAAAAAAAAAGTACCAGAAAGTACGCAAATCCATAAGAGTTTAAAAAAAAAACAGTAATTACTATATTAAATTCAACACACGAATCAATTAGTAGTTTAGCACAGAAGACTACATGAACGAAAACACATCCTATCAGCTCGTTTATGTGAACAAAAATAAATCGACATTTAAAGGGCAAACATGAAACATGCTAAAATTTGATTCGATTTGAGAAATTCGTTTATTTCATCTGAACTCGAATCTAATCTGAGATGATTTTTTAAAAAGTCAAATTAGTTCGATCCGATCTAAATCCTTTCTAAAATTAAATGACCTATAATTTAATTAAAACGCTTCTAAATTCTAAAAAAACCAACATATAAATTAATCTGATCATATCTGATTTTATAGAAAATTAAATTGATATGATCTGACCCACATGAATCCAAAAATAAACCCAACGTAACCCGTCTAATTATCACCTATCCTCGAGGCATTGGACCCACACCTAGGGCTATTCAACGAGCAAGTTCGAGCCAAGCCATAAGTAACTCGAACTCATGCCAGCAGTTAAACGAGCCGAGCTATCTTGAACCAGTAAATCTAATCCGAATTGTCAGTTTAACTCATACTCAACTCGTGTCTGGATCATTTTTTGTGTTTTAATTTGTCAGTTATTTTCAAAACAGAAACTAAAACCAAAATAATTGATAAATCAAAATAAATAATAAATAAATGACATAACAGATAAATAAATTATATAATAATATACATATTACATAATCAAATAAACTTAAATAATATATTTAAATGATATTTAAATAAAAGTATGAAATATGTTATGTTGAAATATATAAGCTAGTTTACGAGTTGCTGAGTGAGCCAACTCTGATTCGTATTCAAGTCAAAAAATATATGAATCAATCAGCTTAAATTAAATTCAGCTCAAATCATATTCAGTTCCAATTATGATTTTCCAAATGAGCTAAAATCATATTCAGTTACTATCCACACCTAGTGTTCTAAATTCGTGCCGTACCGGACCGTGTCGTGTTCGGGCACGCCGTGCTTTCGTGTTGTACTGTGCCGTGTCTTTTATTATTTTATTTTTTTCGTCTCGTGCCGTGCCGTGCCGTGCCCAAAAATAATAGAAGGAGGCACAGCACGGATAAGGCACGTCGTGTCTAGCGTGCCGTGCCTTAATCGTGCCGTACTTTATTCGTGTTGTGTCTAATCAGAACCGTGACCAACCGTGTCGTATCTATGTGTCAGAACCGTGACCAACCGTGACCAACCGTGTCGTATCTATGTGTCTTAATCGTGCTAAACGTGTCTTATCGTGTCCGACATTAAAAAATTCAGAAAATTCAAAAAAATAAATTTATATCAAAAATTAAAAGATTAAAAAAATCAAAGTTCGTTAAAATTTAAATTATTTTAAAAATTCAGAACATTAAAAATATGAAATTTGTCAACAAAAATCTGAAATTTCTCAACATATGATGTTTTGTAAATTATCCATCCTCCTTTTTTCGGACTTGGGACCAACTATGTTAGAAACATAAGTGGAGTTACTAACTTGTAAACATGTTAGTATAAATGTATAATTTTAAAAAATAAAAATAAAAATTTTAAAAATTAAAATTGAAATGTGTACCTTAGTCCTTAAAAAAATCTATGTGCATAGTGTTATACATATATCCATATTCTTCATAGTTGTACATATATGGATTTGAGTACCTCGCCAATTGATTTTGTTCCTCATGGGACTGGTTCACCTCTAGCCCTGGCATCCCTTTACTAGTTACATTAGAACTTGATGCATCAGTTTCTTCTCGATCAATTTGGTACATCCACGACTTATCTTGAAGTCTGCTTTCTGCATCGTACAAATCCTTCAATAAAACTAGAGCCTCAAATACTCTCTCACCTAATCTTGTTCTTTTGTTAGTGAGAACCCTGTTAGCTGCACTAAAATAAGATTCGGATGCTATTGTGGAGATTGGAACAACAAGAATATCGCAAGCCATAGATGCTAAAATTTAAAATACGCCCTTCACTTGATGCCAAAATTGCATAATTTTGAAATTTTCATCATTGAGTCTTATGTTGCCATAGTCAGACCCGGAGTTTGCAAACATTTGCATCTCTGTTGCGCGCGGGGTCGATGTTGAAGGTGAGTCAGAGTTTTTACGAAGGATAGATTGAATACGAGACATAGTAGAGTCATTTTCCCCCCATTCAGTTCCGTACCGTGCCTGATACCCGTGCCGTGTCTAACGCCTTAACCGTATCGTGTCGTGTCGTGCCAAATTTTCTAAAAGCCGGGCACGACACGGTTAAGACACGGATACGAAATAGTACCGTTCTCGTTCCCGTGTCGTGCCTTAATCCGTTTCGTTCTCAATCATATTCGTACCGTTCCGTACTATTTTCGGCCACAACATGTCTAAATGTAGAACACTATCCACACCTTTCACGCGCGGCCCTCATGCAAACCACATGCCATCGCTGGTGACAATCTTTCGTTGCCTACTTTTATTCTAACCTGTGAAACGAGTCAATGAACTCATTATTCTCTTTTATCGTTACAGGTTTATATGGAAAGTTTTTCTTATAAAATCTGAAAGTAAATTCAGCAAAGTTCCACGAAAAATGAGGACAATTAGTAGCAAATGAGAACCACACATAATTCTTAACCGAATGGGAGAAATAACTGATGTAAAAGCTCTTTTGTGATGTAATGTTATATGCTATAGTTGAATGATAAATTTGAGTAATTTGTATCCTTTTTCAGCGGTTAACAAAATACTACTTTTCACATTTCGGTGAGAATACTAACTTTATAGATGTACCGCTGGGCACGCAAAAAAAAATTCTTGTAAAACCACAACTCATAAAAAAATTGAATATTTTTTCATATATAAAATTACAAATATTCTAATCATCTAGAAAATTTTATTCGCATTTTATCTAGTACGTAGTTATTTTATTTTCATCCGAAGAAGGGTTAAAATTGATTTGACGAGAAGTGGTAATTTTTTTAGACAATACATAATTAACACCTTAATTTCTTTAAATTATATAAATATATATATATATATATATTAATAAATCGATATGCGCATAAAAAAATGAATCAATATTTTTTTGTGACAAAATCTGCAAAACTCTCCAACCAGTAAGCACTATACATTAGTGTTGTGGGTGGGATAACAAAAAAAAAAACTTTACTCATATTCATACCCAATAAGTTAACAAAAAAAATTCTTATCCACATCCATACCCGATAACTTAATGAAAATAAAATCTAACCGATACCCATCTAATTGGGTACGTCGTGGGTCGGGTAAATAGCCAAACGATTTTTAAAATGAAAAGTTTGTAATACAATATAGCAATGAAAAATATTATAATATAATTAGTAATGAAAAAGATTATAATATAATTAGCAATGAAGATTCTAATATAATTAGCAATTTAATAGATAAGATGTAAGGAATAGTTTTTATCCATACCCATATTCAATAAGTTAATGATTTTTTTTTGTCCATACCCATACCTGATAATTTAATGAAAATAAAAATTTATCCATATATGTTTTATCGGATATGATACGAATTGAGTAAACGATCAAAAAAGTTTCATTTACAACCCTACCATGCATTTCTAAACACAGATGAATTGAGTGAGATTATACATGCATGAGAGTGATTTTGCACCGTTCTTGAAAATGAGAGCTCTTACTTGTGGAGAGATGCCATTATTTGTCCCTTCTTAGATTTCCAATCTTTAATGGGTGTGTATACGTAGGTGTAACACCGGATTTTAATTTAACATTGATTGTCAAATTTCTGATGTGTATTATATATTTTTATTGAGAAAACCAAAATATATATTTTGTGCATTTACATTAATTGCGCATATTATATAGTCATAGCTGAAAAAATGATTTTATGAATACAATTTGTCAATTTCGATAAAAAAATGAATATATATTATATATGGAAGTGGGGAGGTTCAAACCACTTTGAACCAAAAAATTGGTTCAAAGCCCTTTAGAACCGTTGATTTTGTATCGAGATTCGTATTTTTCATAAAATCTAAATTTAAACTTTCAATAATCATTACGAATCTCGATGCAAAATCAACGGTTCTAAAGAGCTTTGAACCAATTTTTTGGTTCAAAGTGCTTTGAAACTCCCCACCTTCATTATATATAACTGAATTTTGACAATGTCAGATCTAATTAAGGCTTGACATATGTCTTGTACGTACTGGTCCAAGTTATTAATTTCGGACGACTTAAAGTATTAATGCATTCTTGACTTGAATAAGTTTAGCCTACATACACAATGGTCCAAATGGTACTTGAAAAATCAAGGGTTTCGAAAACAGTGGTAGGACATTAATTGCCACAAAACTTCTTCCTTAGTAAAATTATGAAAGACTTGATTTTTTTTTAATTCAGCCAAATTAGTAATCTAGATTGGTGGAAATTTCAACCATCTTAAATTATACATAATTTAATTATTTGCCAGAATATATTGTATATAGAGCCGACTCATGAATTAGTGTAAAATATTTTATTACAAGTACATTATGAGTATCTTTCGTTCTAATTAAGTTAACTGATTTAATATTCCATGAATTCTCTGCAAATATATCATTGCTAAAAGGTACTAAAACATAGTTACATATTGATAGATTATGGAATATCTTTGAAAAAGTCATAAAATTTAGAGTAAAATATATTACACGGAGCCCTCAAAATATTATTGTGCCTCTTTATCTGCCCATAAAGATTAAATATCATTCTATTACAAATTGAAAATTTTAAGGATAAAAATTATCTTTTGAAATTTAGATAACTAATAGAATAATATGAAATACTTTAGATTGCAAAGATGGAGTTGTTAATACATGACTTTAATTTCATTCCATTTTACATACAATTATGGTTGTCTATGGGGTTTCACCCCCCAAAAAATAATAATAGTAATAGTATAAATTAAATATATAAAAATTTGGATTATTTTAAATATTCAATTGTACTTTAGATATATTACATTCATCTATTTTAAATGAACAGAAAGAATAATTATATAGACGAAGAGATTTAAATAAAATCAAGAAGCAAATAGGCTTAGAGTGTTAATGTATTACAAAGTAGATTTTTTTCTCATTGGCAACCAAAATTAATGGTGTCCAGCTTAAATAATTTTTAGTGGATACAACTACACAGACGATAAACTTCTCTAACTCTTATCACCAAGTACATTATATTTTTAACTACTGTCATATATGAAATTTGCAAATTTCCGTACAAGTGTCAACTTAGTCCACGTACCTTTGCCATTGCTTATGTCTTGTCTAATAAAATCCCGAACTCATTGAATGAGATCCTCTTTTTGAACCGCGCGCTATTGTTTGAATCCTAGAATAGGATAACAAAATATTTAATTTGAGACAACAATAATATATCTAAAATAGAAATAATATATATTTTTAACATTATTTATATTATTTTAGATGGCAAATAACTATTAATTTTGAAAATTGTAAACTGCCAAATAATTATTTAATTTGCTGATCCAAATTATAAATTGTAAACAAATCCAAGAGAAGTTTGCTCCGTCCAATTTGAACACGAATCCTGAATTTTTGTGCGTAATTGGCTTATTTTTTCCATGCATAATTTCAAATAGTAGCAGCCTAATGAATGATCCATCTTTAGACTAAAACCAAGTATTCAATTTTCGCAACTGATATATACAGTGGCGGATCCAGCTAGGTACACAAGCCTGGACACAATCTAAAGGAATTTTCCTATGCTCCTATTTCCCGTATACTTGAACCAATCTCACCAGTGAAGCCCAGGCACAATCATATTTTGACTATATAATTTCAAAGTTTGAAACAAGATAAAAATACTTTAACCGTTATAACCGAAAATTAAGCCCAGGCACTTGACTGGGCTTGCCTGAACGTAGCTCCGCCCCTGGATATATATATATAGAGAGTGTGTGTTTGGCTACAGTGCTAAACATAGCACGGATGACATGTGTGCTATGGACCGTTTCTCTATCTTTAAAGTTCAAATGGTAGATCCGACCGGTCAAAATATTTTTCATATGAAAATCTATTTGGAGATTAAATTTTATATTTTTTAGATTTTTTTTTACTATTTTTTAAGATAGCTAGAAAATCACTTGATTTAATTATTATGAGTCATTCAAAAGGAGTCATTTTCTAGCTATCTTAAAAAATAGTAAAAAAATCCTAAAAAAAAATATAAAAATTGGTATCAAACTAGATTTTCATATGAAAAATATTTTGACCAGTCGGATCGACTATTTGAACTTTGAAAACGGAGAAATGATCCGTAGCACACGGGCCATCCGTGCTACGCGTAGCATCGTAGCCAAACCTATATATATATATATATATATATGAGTAAAACTAATATGCTCCTAGGAGCACGGAGCCCCTCCGTGATCCTAGCTTAAAAAATATATCAAATGATTTTCAAATTTTGATTTATCACTCTCATTAAATTCTTCATATTGAAATCTTATAGGATACAAAAATTTGAGGTGTTTCGAGTTTTCTAAGTCACTCTTTTTAATTTTTAAAAGTCAACTCTAAAAATAATAATATAATATTCAATATTTGTATATTATTTTCAAAAATTAAATAGAGCGACTTAGAAAACTCGAAACACTTCAAATTTTTTAACCCCATAAAATTTTAATATGAACAATTTAATGAGAGTGATAAATCAAAGTTTGGAGATCATTTGATATACTTTTTGAGTTAGCATCACGGAGGGGTTCCGTGCTCCTAGGAGCATGCTAGTCTTACTCATATATATATATATATATATATATAGAGAGAGAGAGAGAGAGAGAATAAAGATACCGTGAACTTAAGTTCACGGAGGTCTTCCATGATGTTAACTTAAAAAATAAATCAAATCATCTCCAAATTTTAATTTATCATGCTCATTAAATTCTTTATATGAAAATCTTGTGGGATACAAAAATTTGGAGTGTTTTGAGATTTTTAACCCACCGTTTTTAATTTTCTAAAACGATGTTCAAATATTAAATATTTTATTATTATTTTTAGAGCTAATTTTCAAAAATTAAAAATCATGACTTAAAAAGCTCAAAATGCTCCAAATTTTTTGTATCCCGTGAGATTTTCATATAAAGAATTTAATGAGAATGATAAATTAAAATTTAGAGATAATTTGATATATTTTTTGAGTTAAGCTCATGGAAGGCCTCTGTAAGCTTAAGTTCACGGTATCTTTACTCTATATATATATAGTGAGCTTAGACGTGTCAATTATTGATCGGACTCGATCTGAATCTGATCCAACCCGATGTGATCTGAAGATAATTGAGTCGGATATGAGTTTAATCTTTTTGACCCGAATCAGATCGGATCGGCTTCAGATCAACCCGACCCGACCCGATTAATTATATTTTTGGAAGTAATTTTATGATTTAATACTAATTAAAACTTAAATATACGCTAATTATATACTAAATAAGACTAATTATAAATTAATTAATATTTAATTACTTAAAATTATATAAAAATAATTAATTAATTATTTATTTTACACAGCTCGGTTCAGATATTGGGTCAAGATTTTTTATCCAAATTTAAACGGTCAAGTTCGAATATGACCCGATTCGTATCCGATCCAATCCGACCCATTGACACCTCTAAGTAAGCTACATATATATAGGCACATGCTTTAGAATTTAGACATCTATAAGTGTTTCTATTTATAGCTAGAGATATATTCTGTGGAGCAGTGATACAGCTGACTTTTAATGCCAACAAAAGCACGCAATCCCTTGTTAGCCACGGATTGCTCAATAAGCCTCAACAGAGCACGAATCCAATTTGTGTGGTGATAGCCAGAAGTGAAATAGCAAACAGGCCATACAGATAGAGGAGAGGAGAGCTAAAACTTAAACGCCACCTATGAGTAGGGCTGTCAACGAATTTTATTTCGATCGTGTTTTGTTTCGTTTCGTGGTAACGAAACGGTTAACGAAACAAATTTTTATTTCGTTTATTAAACGAAATTGTTTTCTATTTCGCGTAAAGAATGAAACGGTATTTTTCATTTCGTTAAGAGTATTTCAGTGTAAAATACACGGAATTTCGTGTTTCGTTCCATTTCGTGATAAATGAAACGGTTAACGAAATGATTTTTTGTTTCATTTATTAAACGAAACTGTTTTCTGTTTCGTTTATTAAATGAAACGGTTAACGAAACGGTACTGTTTCGTCACCGTTTCAACCATTTGATACCCTACCTATGAGGCCAGCTCATGGTACAATATATAATTAGTTCTAAAGATTTGTTTTGACTCTGGTGGGAATAATTTGATACTAGCTAGCCGTACATGTAGTGCTACTTCTTCAATGCTCGAGAAACTCGAAATAAAACCTTTCACACGTGCCCCACAAGCTATTTTAGTCAGCTCGCCGGTTTGCCACCATGTGTAAATTAAAACGTTCTAAGTAATCTTTCTGTTTTTGGTATATATTAATACGCAATTTGGGGATTAATTTGCTAACCTACGAGCTCATGACGATATATAACTGTTAATTTCTCTATAAATGACCAATCTGAGAATTTGATACGGCAGCTTTTGTCATGTTTACGGATGTTAATTAATAAAGAGGTTCTCCTTGTTGATTTGTGATGTTTAGTCTACAAATAATGTGCAAAATTTTGTATTAATTAAGGTCCTGGTCAAAATAGGGAATTAAATAATTAATCTGACTTCTGTGGGAAACAATTAAAAACAAGGGGTGCGGTTCGTGCATTAACTATATATTGAATTAAATTGTCAAACTTATTACTTGGGAAATAGCTAGGCATATATAAGTTATTTAAAAATATTCTAAATACGAAACAAAACATTTTGCATGTTATATATAGGGCACAAAAAAAAGACGTATTGTATATATGTGAAAAGGAGAATAAAATTAATCTAGCTAGTTAAATTTGATAGTACAGAATGGACGATAATTAATTAATGAAGTTCCAGATATGTTAATTAAATTAAGTTTTGACATGGAAATTTTTTGTGACAACTGTACAAGTTTTTCCAATTTTATTTTTTTTCTGTTACGTACGGAAGTCATTCATTTCCAAATCAATTGTTATAAATTTGAGTTGATATTGACCTTTATTTTGTTTTGTGTTTCCGGCTGTACGTAAATCAGCAGGAAGAAAGCACTAAGAATTTATGACACGTAAGCATGAGTTTGTTAATTATTTGATAGATTTCTATATATTTGTAAGTTTCATGTATATATCCATCAATTATAACAAAAAAAAATCAACTATAAGATGAGTATTGATGGGATTCTTTGTACTTCATCTTTTGAAAAATCTGCGCAACTATAATTAAGATGAGTGTTTAACTAGTTTTTATATTCAGCAAATTAACCCTGTAACTTGCTAGCTCAATTTATGAAGCATTTTCTGTGGTTCAAGCAAATACTTAAATTCATTGTGTAGATTTGTAAATTAACCATTGTTATGAATCGTACGTACTTGTGTTTTCTCAAAGTTAGATTTAAGCCGCAATTGCATAATTTTCATGCTTGGACTTTTGGAAGTGATTAGTATGTTTGACTGGACTCGGTTAGAAAAGTGAAGGAAGATTCATCGATCCCTAACCTTATCATTCATAGATCGATATATATACATATATAGAGATAAAAAGAGAGGAGAAAGAGAGTCCTTACTAAAATTAGGAGAACTTTTGAATGCAAACATTCTTAGCTTGCCCCCACTTCTGTACGTACGTACCTCCACAAAGAGTGTTTCTAAATTGAAGTTTTAGGTTAGAGAGGAAGAAGAAAAGCTACAGGTTAACACGCCCAGCTAGAGGTGGAACGAGAGATTGATAGAGATCAAGGGGGAGATGATGAAAGGATTAGATAGAAGAGGGGTGCGGCAGTATAACCGCTCTGATATACCGCGGCTGAGATGGACGGAGGATCTTCACCATCGTTTTGTTGATGCCATAGATTACCTTGGAGGGCTTCACAGTTAGTACTTTTTTTTTTTCTTTTTTTACCCCTTCTCGTACTTTTCATATATATACTTCCACTTCGTGTATGTGAGGGATAATTAATTACTAATGTAATTTACATTTGTAGAATCAACACCAAAGAGAATTTTACAAATAATGGGCGTGAACGGAGTTGGTATTTCTCATGTCAAAAGCCACCTCCAGGTAAATATATACACAATTTATTTAGTTAGTTGTTCGTTTTCCTTTCCTATACTGATGGTTCCTTATATTTCATATTGTATTATATCGGTCTCCAAAATTAATACTTTCTCTCCTTTCTTTGATAATATGAAATAAAATATGAAATCTTATTATTAGATCAAAATATTTCGGGAACTCAAAATATATCTCTACTTTTTATTAAGTACATATGTGTTTTGATCCTATAACGATTCAGATTTTTTGTTGAATTTTTAAAGCTAATATCACTCATCGGATTGAGTTATTCATCAAATAATATTACTATCTCTATGACCATTTGTGTTGAAGTTAGAAATTTCGCTCAATTTTGTTTGTTACACGAAAATGCTACATAATTTATGAGTACAATTGCTCTATTTTATTTTTTTTCTTAAATTGTCATCAATTATGAATTTTAACTTTTCTTAAACGCTGAATATTAACCTTCCTTTCAATTTACATTTATTTTATATTAATTATGTATTCATGATTGAAATTTACATTAATTACAAAATTATCTTTATTTTTATTTTCTTATTTTTCATATAAAGATATGAATTTTTATATTTCTAAAAGTTATTACCGTAGCAATGCACGGGCAAGATACTAGTAGTATAGTAAAATAGATATTTTCTTGGGTTTGATACTGTAAATAAATTACTAAATTGCTCTTGTATTCGATTTATTTATATATTACCAAACATGAATCCGCAACTCTAGTCGCCAACTATAAAGAATGGATAAATGAAGTAGCTAAGCTGAACAAAAGAAGTCATAATTAACAAGCTACTGTGTTTAATTATTGCTGCTAGATTGTTAGCCAGTTCTAATTAATAATAAGTTTAATTTAGAGAAGAATTAATTAAACGTGAGGAATTAACATGTGATATAGATATATGATATATGAATATATTTGACTTTGATTTAACATTGATATCAATTAAACTTTGTCTAATTGCAGATGTATAGGAGCCTAAGAAGCCATCCAAGTGGCCAGAAACATATGATATCTAGAAAAGCAAGCCACGGACACGAAGTAAAATGCAATGATCACTCATCAGTTCCTCAAAAATACCTTGACTTCTGTGAAATGTGGGTATCAATTTCACTGTAAATATTCCTAGTCTTGAATTTACTGACCCCATCATCAAATTTACATGAGATATAGATTTTTTTTTTTTAAATTGTCTCCGTTTTAATGCATTTTTCTTCAATTTTATTAAACAGAAGCTCCAACGCAGCTCAAGCTAATTCTACGAAGGAAATAGTTCAAACAGATGAGGTTTGTTGAATAACTTACAAGTCATTATTTTATTTGAATATGATTGTGCATCGAACATCCAAAATAATAATTTTGAGTTTCTGAATGAAGAAATGTATGTACACACCTATAGCTACAATTAGATATTCATATAATTACAGATTAATTCTTTCTGTTTTATAAGCTGATTGGAAAATATAACATTTCGTACTTAAATTATATTAACATCATAACTCAATTGATGTTTAACTATGAACAATATAACTAAGGCCTAATATAATAGCTCAGGAACCATATAACTGAACGTGAGTTCAGACAAGCATTCAAAAGCATGAGCTTCATATATGTTTACTGCATGAATGTACATCAGACGTACATGCTTCGTGAAATTATACATGAAACCGTACTCATATTATGAAACCTACATGATCGTGCTTATATTATTAAATATTAAATGAAAAATAGTTAAAAAGCAAATAAAACACCCCAAATTATCTATCATATATCTCTTCTCAAACAAATCCCTGCTGAGAAACAACAAATATAAGAAGTCATTACTTCCGGCTTACCATATGTTAATGTTACAAAAGAAAAGTGCATTTGATGGATCATTTTTCTTGATGTATTTCATATATTTTTGAACACTATAATTGTACACGGTTACCTCATATCAATATGATTATTTCATTTTCAGGTGCGACATCAGCAGATCCTGCGAGAACGATACTTGAACTGCAACCTTGGCCTATCATCACCACTGACACAGAGGCAAATGCAGCGTCCAGTTACAGCACCGACCAATGAATTGAACAACAACATCAATTTTGAAGTCACCAAAGAACTTTTGCTCCGTTTGAACCACAAAAGAAATAGCAATGAAAAGCAGCAGAGCAGATGTGAAATGCAGCAGAGCATAAACCTAGAGCTAACCATTTCAACACCTAATTGTTCTTATGAGTTGCTTCTTAAAAATTGATGTAACAGATCGAATCCGTAAATTGCTATGTGAATAAAATAATATACTTACTGTTATAGAGAAAAATATATGCTGATTATTGTTATAGATACAATAAACAAAATTTTCTTAGTACATTCGCTTCCTTTGTACGCTGTTATACACTTATAATATCTTATATGAATCAACATATTATTGTTGTCTTTAACTAATTATCCTCAAGTGAATTATTCCGAAGATGTATCTTGAACTGTTTGAACTTAATTACTATCTTAAATATTTGGTCATAGGTTTCACTATAACTCAAAAACAGATGAAAAACTGAATTAAAATAAGAATAGAACAAATTAACAGATATGAGAGAAAGAAAATAGTGCCATAAAAATTGTTTTATTTATAACACAATTGTGTTTAAAAAATATTTTCTCTTACTTTTTCTTCTCTACTCTACTACTCTATTTATATTACTTCAGTGTCATAAATGTACCGGCTACCTACAAAATCAATTTAATCCTAATTATTCTAGTTATACAACAATATTAATTGTCTAACCACACTTCTATCAATTTCTCTGTTGCTTTCATCAATTATCTCTGACACATACGGCAGATGTCAGAAGTGTTATATTCATCATCGGAGCAAGAACTTCATCCCAAGCTCCCTGATGTTCTCGAATTGTTAGGTTGTAGTCCATCTTGAGTTATGCCTTTGGATTGTGTTCGTCCTTGGTGTTGTTGCTTCTTCAAGTTCGGCATGGGATTTTTCGAATGGTCAAGTTACTGAGATTGGGAGTTAGAGTTTTCTACTTTCAACATTCTCCCTTAAATTTAAGTCTTTTCTCCCTTAAATTTAAGTCTCATAGATTCATCATCTCGAATATCTGCTTGCAGTCCTTAAATAGTGGATTCGGCAGAATCTTTGTGAAATATCTATAATTTGATCATTATATTGTGCATGAACAACTCACACCTCTCCATCATTTATATGTTCCTGGATTGAATGAAACCTCGCATATCTATGTACTTGCTCCTTTCATGATGTATCGGGTACTTAGCTAACTCTATAGCTGACTTTTTATCAACTCAAATCTCATCGATTCAAGTTGTGATCACTTCAGCTCCTGCGGTAGTCTTCTGAGTTAGATTATATGGCTCACATTGAGTGATGTTATGACATACTCGGTCTTATAGGTGGATAGTATGATGATGGGCTATTTTTTTTTACAACCATGTGAAGATAGTGCCTCCCATGTAGAATGTATATTCTGAAGTGCTCTTGCGATCATTAATGTCACCGCACCAGTCATTGTCCACATAACATGTAAGTTCAAAAATATTAGTCTTTTGGTAGAACAATCCGAGATCATTTGTTCCTTTGATATATCTCCGGATCATCTTTACAACTTTCAAATGTAAGTGTCTCGGTCCTCCATAAATTAGCTTGCGACCCCTATGATAAATACAATGTTGGGTCTTGTACAAGTTCAGTACCTTAGACTTTTAATTATACTCTGGTAGTTATTTGAGTCAACAACTTCTTCTCCTTCGAGTTTTTAGATCTTGGCATTGAGTTCTATTGATGTTGCTATCAATTTGCAATCTTTCATCCTAAATTTCTAGAGAATTTCTCAGGCATAAACTCCTTGAGATATAAATATTTTTGACTTCTACTTTATTTCGAGACCGAGAAAATACCTCATCATTTTGAGGTCTGTCATCTCGAACTCGAATTTCATCAATCGCTTGAACTCATCAATAAGTCTTTAGTTATTACCCATGAAGATCAAATCATTCACATACAGTGCGACAATCAGGAGTTTATCCTTACATACCTTCACATAGATGGTCGCTTTGAAGGGACACTGTTTAAAATCATTCTCCTTGAAATAGCTATTAATCCTCATATTCCACACCCTTAGGGCTTGCTTCAACCCGTCCAATGGCTTCTTCAGTCTGAGCACTTTGTGCTCTTTTCCAGACATTGTATACCTGAGGGGTTGTTCGACATAAACCTCCTCTTTGAATTCATCATTTAAGAATGCCGACTTCACATCCATCTGATGTACCGATCATTCATTTCGTGTAGCTTACGAGATCATCAGCTGAATTATTTCTATTCGTGCTATTGAGGTAAATACATTGTCATAGTCGAAGACTTTCTACTAATAACTCTTGATACGAGTCTCATCTTGTGCCTTTCAATTATGTCTTGTAGGGTCATTTTCTTCTTGTACACTCACTTGACTCCAATTGATTTATACTCTTTGGGCAGTTTTGTCATCTCTCAAGTTTTATTATTCTCAATTGCCTTTATCTCTTCGTCCATAACAGTTTTTCCTTTTGGATCTCGAAATTCTTACTCAAATAAGATAGTCTCAACATCAACCAGCAAAGACACCAAGTTACCTTATCGGTTGTCTCATGGAGATCTTGAAGATCTTAAAATCTTAGGTATCTCTGTTCAACCTCAAGTTCATCTGAGCTTTCCGAACTAAAGTCATCTTTGGAGTTTATCGAACTCGAGGCTTCATCATCTCAACTTCCTCAGTTGATAGCTATTCCTACTAGTTCTTTCAGTCCAAGCGAATTTTTTCATTCAGTTCAACATCTCTACTAATCATGAGTTTCTTCTTGATTAGATCATAAATCTTGTATGTCTTGGATTTCTCACTTTATCTAATGAAGACATCTTTTTGGCTTTTGTCTTGGAATTTAGTTTTCTTTGGGTCTGGCATTTTCCTATATACTATGCTCCTGAATATCTTGAGATGTACAACATTAGTTTTGTGGCCGCTCCAGAGTTCTTAGGGGGTTCTATTATTGAGAAATGTATGCGGACACTTCACATGTTCAGTCCAAAATTTCTTCGATATTTTCTTGGTTTTAATCATTGATCTTACCATGTCGAAGATTTTTCTATTCATTCTCTCAGCGACACCGTAAGGTGCTATCAAGAACCTGCAGATTTCATGATTCTCACGGTATGACTTGAATTCATTGGACAAGTACTTGTTGCCTCTGTCCGATCTCAAAGATCGAATGTTCTTTCTTGTCATTTTCCCAACCATGACCTTAAACTTCTTGAAGGTCCCGATTGCCTTAGATTCTTCTCCAGAAAGTACATCCAACACTTTTTTGAATAGTCATCAATGAAAGTGATGGAGCACTCATTCCCAATGAATGAGTCTGAAGTGATCGGTTCATAGATATCGCTCGAGAGGTCTGGTTGCCGAATACTTAGACTTCTCAAATTTCTTTCTCGTCTACTTCCTTATCAATCATTATTCATAAAACTTATTCTCAAACTCAAGATTTGATAGTTTTTGCACTGACTGTTTCTTCACTAAATCTCTAAGGCTGTTGTACACTAGATGTCTGAATCTCATGTGTCATAACTAGGTTTTGCCTTCCTTGTTGATCTTGAGATATTTCTCCTCGATCCTTTATAAGTTCAACTTAAATATTTTATTCTCCTCCATTTCAACTCAAGCAATAACTCTTTCTTGGCTATTCTTTAAATGTAGAGTTCTATTCTTCATGAAGATCTCAAACCCTTCTCTGAGAACCACTATAGCTTGAAGGGCCTCCTCGAATTTCCTTTTTCTTAAGTTTTTTTCTCTGCTCATGTGCTAAAAGCGAGCTAGTGAGTTCATCAACGAATAACTCACTCAAGTTCTTCGACTCTTCTATTGCATAAATCATACTTTTGAACATTATTGTGTATTTTTCAAAATAATAAATTATCCTAATATTAAAACAGTTGGTCAGTCACAAACGCATGATCTACTGCGTAGTACTTAGTTATTATTTTTACATAGACTAATTTAAATCATCAACATAAATAATTTTTCTAAGTTAGATAATAAAATCTAAGGATTTATCTAAACTAATTAAAATATAACTAAAAATAACTTGGGACTGAAATTAAGATTTTAATCAAGATAAAGAGGATCTAGGGCTTCAGCATCACTATCCACATGTGCATTAATCATACTATTCATATATTTATTCTTAATTTAGTGAGGGTACCATCTTTTTAGTACTATTTTTTTAGTTAGAATTCAGTATCATACTCTAATTAAGATAAACTTCATGATTAAATACTTTGTTATTTTTAATTAAAGTTGTTAAGTGCTGATAATTCTAAATACATTAAAGATTAATTGTTCATGGTTAAGTACATTCAATTAATTACTCTAAAAGTTAAAAAAATCTCATTTATCCTAGACTTCACGATTAAGCTCTTCTCCTAGGTCTAAGTATCGCTTTTGGGTCCGAGTACTGTTAGATTTGGGTTAGAAACATAAGCAATTCTCTCAAATTATATGTTAATCTAAGGGTTATTTGTAGTTTACTAATATAAATATGAAATTTAATTCAAGTATAAGCAGTTCAATCACAAAAGTAGTTCATAAAATTAGGAACAAATATAATAAATTAACATGATTAAACTCTACAAGTTTCAAGTTACATCAGACGGGCTCAATAATTCTCCGACAGCATCGATTCAGAGTTTTGACCGATCTCTCTTGCCTTTACGCTTCGTCAAATTTTATTAAGGTATGGATCAAAATTCTTGATCTTGTTACACAGCCATTTGCCTCTCTTCTCAATCTTGACTTTACAACCAGAGTCGGATCTAATCTACAATGTGCTCGTGTCTACATTGAGGTTGATCTATCATTGATACCTCCATTTATGTGGTTTGAAGTGAGACGGCCTAATGGTTGGGTCTCATACGTACGAGTGCGCTATGAGATGGATACCATTTCATCTACCATGAGATCTTTGTCAGCTCTACCGTAATAGCAAATTAATTGAGCTACTGGCGCTGGTATACGCTTGAGTTACTAGAAGCATGCCTCACCACCAGTTCCGCATACTGGCATGCCAGCCGCTATGGGTTCCGCCTTAATGAGACCTGTTGCACATCCGAGGCCATTGTGCCCTTTCATCCGTCCTTTTATCCCTCCTCCTCATTCTGTTGCACAGCCGGTGAAGGTCACTTCAGTGCCACAATCAACCTCCTCTATACCATCTCTGATCCCATCGATCGACCCTAACCCGGCTTTGGCCCCCACTCTTAACACTGCTCCCTCTCACAAACCAATTCCTTCTCTAGCTCCTGCTCTCGTGGTGTTCAAGAAGTATGTCAAGAATCATGTTTGGCACAAAAACAAGAATAAGAGGAGTCTTATATCTCAACGCCAATCATTGCTCCTTGCCAATAGGACGAAATTATTAGCTATTGGCTCTAACTGGTCTGGCCCATGGGTAATAGGGGGATTTTAACGTGATTCGCTCCTGTACTGAGAAAAAAGGGTCTCTTTTGATCTGAGAAATACCGAAGTTTTTAACAATTGAATTAGTTCACTTGCTTTAATTAATCTCAAATGTAACGATAAGAATTTTACTTGGGCTAGAGGTGGCAAGAGCACCCAAATAGCTTGTCTGGATAGGATTCTGGTTAACCAGGCATGGTTTACGCTTTATTTAAATACAGACACTTATATTTTTTTCACGTATAATATCTGATCATTCTCCAATTTGTCTAGTTGATGGAGATTCCCCTATATTTAATACATCTCAATTTCGATTTGAAGCATATTGGCTTAATCAAGAGGGTTTCTCATATTTAATACTTAAATGGTGTTCTATTTTCCCCCTGGCCCTATAACAACTCAAGTCTAAAAAATAAAATTGA
This sequence comes from Schoenoplectus tabernaemontani, assembly GCA_037127355.1. NCBI lineage: Eukaryota > Viridiplantae > Streptophyta > Magnoliopsida > Poales > Cyperaceae > Schoenoplectus > Schoenoplectus tabernaemontani. The sequence continues at coordinate 12,644,490 of CM073757.1, forward strand.
ATCAAAAGATTGGAGTGCCAATATTAAAAAGAACATTTGAGATAAAAAAAACAATAATTTTCTTCTTCTATCTCTCAGTTTGAGCTTATTTTGGAATAACGTGACCTCTCTGATGAGGAATATGAGTCTTTTTTCTCTGCTAAAAATAATTTGTGTAAAATCTATCGTGATGAAATTCTTTATTGGCAGTGTATACAGTGGTTACACGAGAGTGATGCTAATACTAAATTTTTTCACTTTATTGCTTCTTCTAGGAAATGCTCTAACTTAATTACCTCACTTCACATTGATGGGGTTGAGTGTAAAGATCCTGACATACTTAAAAATCATATTTTTTTCTTATTATAGGCAGTTATTAGGTACTAAGAGTTTCACTTGGTTATCATTTTCAGAAAGTGTATGGGATAAACATGAAAAGGTTCTTAATTCAAAAAATATTGCTCTTACGGCTCCTTTTACTGAAGAGGAGATTAAAACTGTCATTTTTTCTATGAACCCGAATAAAGTCCCTGGTCCAGATGACTTTCCCATTTTATTTTATCAAAGATTTTGGGATATTATTAAATATAATATATTACAACTATTTTTTGATTTCTACCATCATAAATTAGATATTGCAAATTTAGTTGCGCTTTAATTTACTTAATTCCTAAGGTTTCTGATATTAAGACTATTAAGGACTTTCGTCCTATAAGTCTTTTAAACTACAGTTTTAAAATATTTACTAAAGTCTTAACCTCTTATTTACATCTATTTTTTGATAGATTAATTGGTGTTAATCAACATGTGTTCCTCAAAGATAAGAATATAATGGATAATGTTATAGTTGTCACGAAATTTTACACTCAGTTAAACATTCTAAAGAACTGGGCCTTTTTCTCAAACTAGATTTTGAGAAGTCATTTGACAATGTTGATTGGTCATATCTTTTATCTACTTTTAAATAATGTGGATTTGATTCTAAATGGGTTAAATGGATGGAATCTATACTTTGGGGGTCATAGTACAATTTTACTTAATGGTACCCCTGGTATATATTTTGAATGCCGCAAAGGGGTTCGTCAGGGGGACCCCTTTCACCCTATTTATTTTTATTGGTTGTAGAAGACCTTAATAAACTGTTAATTAAAGATATTGAGTTAGGTCATTTTAAAGGTTTAGGCCTGCCTATTCTTAATAATCAGAAAGTGTTAAATTTATAATATGCTGATGACACCATTTTATTTCTTAAATCCGATTACATGATGGTGGAACGTCTCAAGTGGGCTCTTTGAGTTTTTGAGGGACTTTTTGGTTTGAAAATTAATTTTAGGAAATCTGAATTTATACCACTTAATATTGATGCCTCTATGGCCCATAATTTTGCTATCCAACTTAACTACAAGTTAGGCTCCATTCCATTAAAATATTTAGGCTTATCCTTGCATTAGAAAAAAACCATCTCGCAAGGAATGACAGTAATTGATAAAATTCATAATCGATTGCCTACCTGGAAGGGTAAAGTTCTTTCATTAGGAGAGTGATTAACTTTACTTAATTCTGTATTTTCTACCATTCCTCTTTATTATCTTATTATGTATAAAATCTCAACATGGGTTCTTGTTAAAATTGATCACATCAGGAAATATTTTTTATGGGTTGGTTCTGATTCTTCTAAAGGTAAATATTATTTGGTTTGTTGGGCCACTATACGTCGGTCCAAGGAACATGAGGGGTGGAGTGTGCTCAATTTGGAATATGTTAACATGATATTTCTTTGTAAATAATATTAGAAGTGTACATATATCAATGACAAAGGTTTATGGCAATCATTTATTATACTTAAATATTCTAATAAATCTTCTACTTATGCTTCCGCTTTTTGGCAAATAATTACTTATGTTTCTTACTTTTTGCTTTTAGGTGCTAAAAGAATTGTTGGGGAATGAGAATTCCATTAATTTTTTGTTAGACAATTGATATAATGACTATCCATTATCTATACAATTTTTCTTTGGTGTATGCAGAAGTCAAATCAATCCATTCCTCTCTTGGTAAGGTTTGAAATGGAGGTCAAATTAAACTCAATCTTACTATGAGGGCTAGTATTGCTATGTAGGAAAATTCCCAAATTCTCTTAATTCTTCGTAATTTATATTTTACCCAAAGTGAGGATTTGATTGTTTGGGTATGGGAACTTATGGGGTTTTACACTATCAAATCATTATATACTTTCTTATACTTTAGTGAAGTTAAAATTTATTTATCTAAATCAGTTTGGTCACTTAAAGATCCCCTTAATCATAAATTATTTCTTTAGATATCGCTAAATAATAAAATTCTTATCAAAGATAACCTCTGTAATGCAAATGGATATGTGATGTTTCTTGTGCCTTTTGTTCAGCCTCCGAAATCGTAGATCATTTGTTCTTCAAATATTCTTTCACTATTGATTTTTTAGGGCAGATTATTTTCACTCATCCCCAATGGAAGTTATTAAATACTAATTTTTTGCTTGAATTTTGGAATTTTTGTTTACCATTGCATAATTTTCACTATTTGGGCACTTTATTAGCAGCTATAGTGTGGGTATTCTGGTTGGAATGCAATAAGAGAGTGTTTACCTCCTTTCCTCCCTCTAGGGCTGCTAACCTTTATTTTCTTGCTTTGCATCTGTTTAAATTTTGGACAGGGTCCTCTGACGCACTTGAGCATATCATTCTCAGGGGCATGGATTTGGCAGGGCCTTCCTCAGCTCCATTAGTGCCGCTTCAGACTGCTGGTCCCTCTTCATAAGGTGGGGTGCACCATGCATCTCTGCCAGGTGATGATGAAAATTTATTGGACTATTGAATTACATATTGTTTTAAGTGTTGTTAGCACTTGCTTTCTGAATTTTTTTTTGGATGTTTTTCCTTCTTAAGTGTACAAGTACTTAATATTGGCTTTTTGTGTAAGCCTTAATAAGGGGAATGTTTCCCCCTTGTGTTGGGTTATGTCTCATAATCCTAAATATTATAATATTTCATTGCTTTCATAAATAAATAGAAGCCGACACCATGTAAGGTGTTTTTTCTTTTCAATTTTTTTTTTCAAATTATATGTCTATAGCTATAGAATAACATCTACTCTTCCATAGAAGAGAGAAAATCATAAATAAAAATGATAAAATTTAAGAAAAAATCATAAAAGGTACAGAAATTACACCTAATTTTTTATCTTTATCTCTGCATTCTTTCTCTCTCCTCAGCAGAAAAAAATTCTCCCCATTTCTCTCTCAAGAAAACTGTTTAATAATGTAGCATTTAATTTCTTTCTTCCCATTTCTCCCTTTTTCTAAGTTTTGAGATTAAACCATATCTAAAATATAGCATTTAATTTCTTTTATCAAACGTGTAAGTCAATGACCTTAGAATCTTCTCCACCATCCTCTGCTCCAAGAGGTTTTCTCCATTTTTCTTCAATTGGTTCGACGTTGTCTGCACTCTGGTGATATACTCTGAAATACCATCTGTGTTGTTCATCCTCAGCATCTCAAACTCTCCTCGTAGAGTCTGGAATCTAATCTGTTTTACTCGGTCGGCTCATTTGTATGCTGTGAGCAAATCCCCCATGCTTCCTTTATAGATGTTGCTCCGATAATCTTCTCGAACCCGATTTCTTCTACTCCTTAATATAAGATGTAGAGTGTCATCTTGTTCGTTACTCTTTTCTCCTTGGGCATATTTATTTGTGGCATAGTTAGAATAATGCCAACCTCATACTCAACATATCATGTCTCAACTATATCCCACATATCTTACGCTCCGAGCAGGGCTCTAATTTGGATGCTCCAATTATCGTAGTTTGACTTTGTCAACTTGGGGACCATCATTCCGAATGAGTTGCTCCTGAATCCAACCATAGGCTCTGATACCAATTTGTTATTTTTAACTAATTATCCTGAAGATATATCTCGAACTATTTGAACTCGAGTTACTATCTTAGGTATTTGGTCACATGTTTCACTACAACTCAAGAACAGGTGATGAACTGAATTAAAATGAGAATAAAATAAGTTAACATATCTAAGAGAAGGAAGAGAGTGCTCTGAAAGTTTTCTTTATAACTCAACTATATTTATAAAGTATTTTCTCTCACTTTTTTTCTTTACTCTACTCCTCTATTTATATTATTTCAGTGTCATAAATGCACTAACTATTTATACAATCAATCTAATGGTAGTTGTCTTAGCTATATAACGACATTAATTGTCTAGTCATACTTCTATCAACTTCTCTGCTGCTTTCAGCAACTATCTCTGGCATATGTGACAGATGTCAAAAGTGTCATCATCGGGGGCAAGGGTTTCATCTCGAACTCTCTGATGTTCTTGAGTTGTTAGGCTCTAGTCCATCTCGAGTTTTGTTGTTGGTTTGTGTTCGTTCTTAGTGTTTCTGCTTCTTCGGGTTCGACATAAAGTTTCTCAAGGTGATCTGATTTCCGAGATCTTAGTCTTTCGAAATCGGGACTTGATTTACTACTACCGACAATTATACCGGCACAAACGATATTTAAAAGTTTGTATATCCTGAGTGCTCAATTTCTCATTTGCATTTTACTTGCAATATCTGTGACCTTGTTTGGAACCAGGATGAATTTGTGTGCAAAACTGTGTGCGTGTCTTCTCCCATTATTTTGCTACTAACTGAATAATTAACATCAGGTCAAACTGACACGCTCTGAATAGTTCCACTTATACGCCCTTCTAAGAAAAAGAGGATGTGGAAACTGGAAAAGAAGAGAGAGTGCGTAGCAGGATATATAGGAGGGATATTGCAACTAACTAAATTAGAGAAAAGATTAAAAACAAGTCTGGAATTAAAAATTCTGAAAAGAAAAAATCTAATTAGAAACATAGTTTAGGAGTAGATTTGGATATAGGTCAACATTGAGGAGAAATCATCAGAAGTCACCACTGCACGGAGACATTTCAGAAGTCAATCGAAAATAATTTGATCAGAAGGGTGAGGAAACAGAGCCATGTCGCCATAATACATTAATGAGGTTCAAGAAACTTTAATAGCAAATAACTAAATGATTAATATAAGGTCATCTTCCCGAATCAGATCACCTTGAGCTACATGCATACAGCTAGTACTGTCAGTGAGCTCAGAAGAATTTTGGAACGTTATTTTATTGTTAGGCTGTACATAGAATCTGGTTTTAATTTCTGCATTCAGTAAGGACACAAGCTGGTACCGTCCAGTATCAGACTATCAGCTGTGGCCTGTGGGCAATAGAGCAACAGTAATACAAAAAACACAACACGCTATCTAGAGAAATAGAAACCAGGCCTTTAAGGCCCAAAACTTAAACTTTGACCCAAATCAAATTTGGGTTCAGGTTTCCGGCTAGGGATCGAAGAGTCGGCGAATTGTTGCGTGCCGAACGATTACGATCTCTTCTTCTCACTCCTTTTCAAACTTCGTTTTCTCCGGAGTATAGAGATTGCTCAAAAGGGTCGAGAAAGATCAAAGAAATGTCTGTGCTAATAGTGACGAGCGTAGGAGATATAGTGGTGGATCTCCACACTGACCGTTGTCCCCTCACGACCAAGAACTTTCTCAAGCTGTGCAAGTAGATATCATTCTTTTCTCTTTCTCTCCCTTTCTCTTTCTAACTCTTTATGTCTTTGTGTGTGGCAATGTCGAACTTTGTTGAATCGGTGTAGTGAGTGATGCTGCTTCAAAGTTCTGAGTTTGATATACATCTTCTGGTATACTATTGTACCAAAAAGCCTGATTAGGATTCTTTTTGGAGTACCAAATATCTTGATTAGGGTTTCTGTGGCTTGATTAGGTTTCATAATTTTGGTGTAAACCAAAGTACTGAATTTCTGTTATTACATCTTATGGTGTACCATGGTATTATCAAATTGTGTGATTAGGGTTTCTAAATGCATATTTTGTAAGAACCTTGTGATAAAAGTACTGCTAGTTTATGGTAGAAATCTTATACCATTCAATTACAAAGTAGCACATTTAAGGCTTCTTAATTCCAATTGCCTCTTTTGATATGAAGTTATACCAAAAGTCCTGATTGTGGTTCCTGACTTCCTCTTATTATGATTTATGGTATCTATAACATTTGTTGCAAGGGAAATGATGACATTTCAAGATCTTCTATTTTCTTTCCCTTTTATGCATTCAACTTTATACTAATTAAATAAGTATCTTTTTCCTTTTTAAAATTTTCAGGATAAAGTACTACAATGGATGCTTATTTCATAAGGTGGAGAAGGATTTCTTGGCACAGACTGGGGACCCTACTGGCACTGGGGCTGGAGGCGACTCTATCTACAAGTCAGTATCACTTTATTTGTACATCGTTTACATTTGAAACATTTTATTATGCTTTGGTTTCAATTTGTCACGTGGAACATCTTTTTATTATATATGTATTTAGTTCTAAATGCCAGTAGTTCTTCTGCTCAATGCAAACTAAGCGCTGGAAACTTGATTAACACACATCTATACACCAAAATTGTTGTTGTAGATGCCCCTATTTGTTAGTTTTCTGTTATTGTATTCCTTATTTTATTCTTCTTTTGCCCACTGCATTCATGTAGACTTTAATATTAAAACTTATTGATTATTAAAGCACAGAACTGTATGATTTGTGTTGTTGTTTATCTTTCTCATAATCATAGCATCCATTGCTACATAACCTGTGTGGTAGTTCAGTTAATGTATATATTGTAATGAATTATATTATTTTGTACCAAATTTTAGATTTCTGTATGGTGACCAAGCACGTTTTTTTGAGCATGAGATCCGCCCTGAATTTAAGCATTCAAAAATGGGTACAGTGTCAATGGTCAGTGCTGGTGATAATTTGAATGCATCTCAGGTAGTTTGATACGTTATTTTACCCTTTTGAATCTAGATTTTGTTATTCAACTGGTGCAAGTACCATAACTAATTTCTTGCCAACCAAATTTTGTTTCATGGAATAAACCTATGGGAATAGTAGATTTTGTATTTATCATTATTATGTTTATTACTTTTTATTTTAAGTAATTGGATAATATGATTATTGTTCTGTGTTTCAGTTTTTCTTCACACTGAGGGATGATCTAGATTATCTTGATGAGAAGCATACGGTACATGCATTTTCTTATTTATATTTTTTTTGGAAAACCATATTTTATTGTTTATTTATTTTTTGAAATTTGTGTATGTAGGTTTTTGGTATGGTGGAGGAGAAGGAAAGTTTTGAAACCTTGGCAAAGATAAATGAAGCCTTTGTTGATAACAAAGGAAGGCCTCTTAAAAACATCAGGTAATATTATCATTGTAATTTTCCCTGTTTAGTTATCTCTTTCAGTACTTTTTGGTTTAAGTTTTAATGTTAGTGTAGTTGAACTGCAATTAAATTCAACCTCAAATTAAGCATCTCAGCTATGAAAGAGAGAGAATGAAATTGAGGTCAAAAGGTAACTAAATGTTATGTTTTCCTTCTTGATTACTTCCAGCATCTATATGGGTCCTCTGTCAAAGTTCTAGTGTTTCAGTGTCAACATGAGCTAAATCCTGCAATTGAGGAACAAAAGAAAGAAAACAGAGATGTGGTCAAAGTTACTAGATATTGTGTTCTCATTCTTTGTTTCTAATGGCATTGAAACTCACAGAATAAAGCATACATACATTCTGGATGATCCATTTGACAACCCACCCCAGCTCACCGATCTTATTCCTGATAGTTCTCCTGAGGGAAAGCCACATGATGAGGTGTGCTTTTGTAATTTATAAAACAAATGAAAAAGGATGCTATAATCTCAGTATATCTGTTCAACTCTGAGATTGTACAATGCTGGCAGGAGTTTTATGTAAATCTTTCTACCTTATCATTGGTATGAACAATTGTGTAGACTGTGGAGGAGCGTTTGGAAGATGACTGGGTTCCATTAGACGAGAAGATGAAGCCAGAGGAGTTGGAAGAATTGATTCACTCAAAGGAGGCACACACCAACGCAGTTGTTCTCGAGAGTGTAAGAAATAATCTCATTTCTTTCTTTTTTTCTGTTCTTTTTATATTCAACAACAACAAAGCCTTTAATCCCAAATAAATTGGAGTAGGCTAGCAATGAAACCCAATCTGAAAGTATAGAGATCATAGATCTCAAATGAAAAAAGAAGAAGATAAAGATGATGAATTGTTCTGAATTTTTTAAGTTGCCATGTAATTTGTATTTGAGATTCTGTGATTAATGACCAGCTAATATCCTCATATTCTTGTATGCTATTGCTATCTCATTTCTGTTTATATTTTCTTAGATAGCAGGCAGCTTCAAAAGAACGACAATTAAAACACCTTCAGATTTTGATCAAGTTAAAAAAAAGAAAAGAGCTTTGAATAAAATAACAGATACTTGTATACCTGGTTGTTGATGTTGTTAAAATATGCAAATCATTTTTTGAGAAGGCACCATGTTATTAATAAGTGTCAGTAACCATACAAATTATAATGTACCCTAACATTCACAGTTGTTCATCTTTTTATTCTTTTCCTAATTAATGATATGATGATATCATTTTGGTTAGCTTACTAGTTGACTTATTTTCTTTTCTTTCTTTTTTGGCTTAGATTGGGGACATTCCAGATGCAGATATCAAGCCTCCTGAAAATGTTTTATTTGTTTGCAAACTTAACCCTGTTACTGAGGTATACCTATAATTTGATATGAGTATTTATTGTTTAAACTTGTACTATTATGAGTTTTGGTACACCACCTTGTAGTGTGCATGCTTGGTTGACATATGCTGAAATGCATGATGCTGAGTAAAAAAATGATTCCCCCATTACTGTGGACAACACAAGTCACTGCAGTGCAAATGATTGATTAGTATCAGTTGGCTTCCTATTTTTTTTACTTGTTCTGATTTCTTTTCAATGTTGCTTTATTTTAGGATGAGGATTTGTTCACCATCTTCTCTCGGTTTGGCATTGTTACATCGTAAGTTGTATTATTGACATCTAATACCCAATTTATTGCACATTTTCTTTCGCATTTGTTCATGTTTCTGTATATGATCCTTTGTTTGCAGAGCAGAAACTATCCGTGACTACAAGACAGGCGATAGCTTATGCTATGCATTTATCGGTAAATTTTGCCTTTTGTCCTGTTTTTCTTGTATTATTGGTATCTAGTTTTCAGTTTGTTTTAATTTATAATAGTGGGGGAAAGTGCACTGGTTTCATTGAAACCAAATAGTTTTATAAAAAGAAAAACAGTATCACCTATGGTACCAGATTTCAGAAATATGAAACAAAGCATATCACAGTCTAGAACATACTTGAACATCTTCCTAATCGAAATAGGATCTAAATTTAAACTACAAAATACTACTCTCTAATCATTGTTCTAACTCCCAGCATTAGATTTCAAAAGTAAACATAACAAAAATTCACAATACTCCAACAAAGAGCATTATTGTCAATTTGTCATTCTCTGGTATACACGTTGGAAAAGCCAGGGCCATAGTTTGAGCTTGGTTCTCCATGGCTATAGCTTATTGTATTGTTAACCTCATAATGTACCTGTTCAGATTCTTTTTGAAAAGTTGGGTTCTAAGTGCATCTTATTTTTTTATTCTTAGAATTTGAGAACAAAGAAGATTGTGAAAGAGCATACTTCAAGGCAAGTACTTGTTGAATTTGTTCATTGTTCTTTTACTTCATTCTAAATTTTTCTTTCTGCTTGTGCACACCATTTTTAACAGATGCAGATACTAGAATGCCATAGATGTAATCGTCTATGCTTTTTAGAGAACATTTGGACTCCGAGCCTTAATAAACACCACTGATAGTTTGTCTTAGAGCATTCAAACACAGTAGTTTTTGTTTTTGTTTTTGTTTATCTCTTAACTGAATGGACTGAAATGGTTTTGTTGTTGCAGATGGATAATACTCTAATAGATGACCGAAGAATCCATGTGGATTTCAGCCAGAGTGTTTCAAAGCTTTGGGGTCAATATAGGCATGGGAAGAAAAATCAGAAAAATACAGGTATAAGTTTAAGGATTTCATTGTAGTCCATTTTCCACCTTTTGGGGTAGCGATTCTTCCTGTGGGTAGCAATACAAATAGTTGAAGAGAATGCTGTGGTGTGATACCAGTGTGGCAGATTTAAAACCCAACATGGAAATACATAACATATTGACATGTTATTAGTTATGATGTGACTTACAGATTTGGTGAATTTAGAAATTTTGTTTTAGACCCTTTTCCACCTGCCTGATTAAAACTTCTCTTGAAGTCCACAACACAAATATTAAAATACTAATGTGGTATTATTGTGCCAAACTGCCAATACTGTAGTGTAATACTAGTGTGCCGGAGTTAGAAATTTAAAATGGTCGGATATGCTGTTGTAAATATATAACATGCTAAAGCTTTAATGCATAACAGTGATTTTGATGACCAGAATATACACCATTTACTAATGGTCAGATTTTCATTGCATATATTGTGGTCAGTGTTATATGTTGTTCTAAACCTCAGTTTTAACACTAACTTGCACTAATTTGTCCCCTAATTATTATGTTGTGCTTAAATAAGTATACAATATGACAACATTCGTTATCGGTCCTGAACAAAAATGTATCAGTCTGTTGACAGTAATCTCAGCTTGTTCATTGTCCTATGATATGTATTATGCTATTTGTTGGTTCTATTCATAATGTTGGCTTTTATTGAATGGATGTAACTCTTAGAAAATGTAAACATTTGCAGGTGGGTGTTACAAATGTGGTGCTATCGACCATTATGCAAAGGATTGTAATGGGGACAGAGATGGCAAAAAGTATGTTCTGAAAGATGAAAATATCCAGCGTGGTGGACATAATAATGAGAAGTATACCCTCTTATCTCTCTCTCTATATATATATATGTCTGCGCCACACATTGACATGCCCATGTACAAACATTGAAATTTTGCGCCCCCACACCAAAGCCTTCCAAGAAATTTAGTTTTACCCTCTTTATTGTTGTTGCTCAAATAACAATGATCCCAAATTAAAATTGAAGTGATAGGTACACTATCATTGGCACCAAACAGGGTATCCAACCAGATCCAAGATTGTACCAATGATCCCAAAATAAAGTTGAAGTGATAGGTACACTATCATTGGCACCAAACAGGGTATCCAGCCAGATCCAAGATTGTATTGTACTCTCTCATCTCTTGGCTCTTGCAGGTATGACATGGTATTTGATGAAGATAGGCCAGAAAGAGGAGAAAGGAAGAAACAAAAAGTTCAAGAAGATCGCTCTAAAAGGGAAGACCGTGACAAGAGAGACTCAGACAGAGGCCATCATAGAAATCGGTATAATGAAGAAGAGAAAGTACATAAGAGTGGTTACAGAGGCGAGGAAGGAGATCGCAGGAGAAAGGAGAGAGAAGGGAGAGATTATAGGAGTAAAGACAGAGATGAGAGTAGAGATCGAAGGAGGGATGAGGGAGAAGAGAGAGACTACAGGAAGGGAAGTGGTGAGAGAGAGAGACATAAGCATCATGACGGACATCACCGTAAGAGAGATTATGATGAGAGGTCTCACAGGGATGGGGGAGTTAGAGATCATAGAAGGTGAAATTTGTTCAATTTTCGGGTGATATGTACTGGTATACCCTGGTTTCTTACTAGTCTGTAGTTGTGAAATTCCCTCAATTAATAGAAAAATTTTGGACTATGGATGTAATTCAGGAATAGTTATTTCCTATAAACTTTCTTTTTTTGCTTTTAAAAAGAGCAGAAGCAATTGCTTCCATTGATCCAGAAACAACGCTACTCATACAATCCCATTGTTTCACATCATAAACAGGTAACTCCAACATAGATGTTTTTTAATAGTGAAAATGATATGTGAAAATATTTGTACTCAGAAAATTAATAAAACAAATAGTAATTCTAAAAGTATATTTTTTGTCCATGGGATTTGGAACATTTGCAAATAATACCAGCATACAAAATACTTGCAATCTGTCATTCTCTATCCAAGCATTTTTCTTTATTAAACTTATCCATACAAGAGGGTCATTCAAATTTCATGCAACTTCATGTAACAGGAATTTTTAACGGTTTTTGAGGGTCAATTCATTGGTTGACAATGGATTATTTTGACAATTTTGACAATGGACTTCTAAATAAATATAAAAAAGGAATATTATTATCGTCCCCAGTTTTTTATCCCCATTTGTTGTCCCCAAACGAAAATTTTCCATTTTAAGCATTCAATTGACTTTTTATCTGTTTCCGACTTTCCATTTTTATAACTGCATAGCACATTAATAATTAAAAAAATTAAAATTGAAATGACGTCTCTTTAAGAAAATTAGAGAGAGTTAGCACTTGGTAAAAACTATCAAATTTACTTATATTTATTATACTGTGCTATTTATATCAAGTGTTGTGATTATTTACTTGTATAAATGGTGTGATTTAACCACCAAAGTCGGTTGATATAAATAGCAAAATTTAATAGATATAAATAAAATTGATAGTTGATGCCAATAGACACAACAATTACCAAAAACGTAGATATAAATAAAATGGATATCAAATAATAATATTTTAAGTTATTAGAATTTTAGTAACTGACACAATAAATATAAATAGGGAACAATTAAAGATATAAATAATGTCAGAATGATAATCAATTGATGGCGCGCTGATTTTTTGTGTCAAATTTATTGTTGCTGTAAATAATTCAAACATTTATGGACAATTAATATAAACTAACGGTTGATTATAAATGAATCGACCAGTTGCCTAAAAACAAAAAAAAAATAGTGAATCTAATTTATGTCGCTGAGATTGCATGTTATGGTCATAAAAAATAGTGATTTTTTTGTGCCAAATGATTGCAGTTACGGTCAACTCGCGAAGATTCAAAAATTTTATTTGTCGCTGCGATTATGGTCAAATCGCGAAAGACTTTTGGCGTTTCAACTACTAAATTCACGGGAGTCAAAGTTTGGGGATATTTATGGGGATAAATGCTTGGGGATTATTATCAGCCTCCTATAAAAAACCTTAAAAATGGGAAAAAAATTATAGATGTGTTTTTCTATCTATGGATTGAGGATCATTCAAATTTCATATAATTTTATTATCATTTAATAGTCTATCAAAGACCGTTAAACTGAAACTGTTGCAAATTATATAAAAATTTGATGATTTTTGATGGACTATCAAATGATAATGAAATTATATGAAATTCGAATGACCCTCAATCTATAGGTATAAGAACACATCTATAATTTGTTTCCCATTTTTAAGATTTATTTTGTATTTATTTAGAGGTCCATTGTCAAGGTTATCAAAATAATCCATTGTCAACTGATCCCCTCTCTCATGTAAATTGTTATTTCAGTCAGTGATTTCAGTATCTCAAGACGGTACGATTCTATAGGTTGGCGATATGAATCCTAGGATAAGGTATGATTTTACAGTATTAATATTTGACTATTTATTATTTAGTGTAATTTATATTATGTGTTAGTGTGTAAGTGTGTTAGTATAATACCCGTAGAATTATTCACAAGGTAACTATAAATGTGATTTCTCTGTGTAGTGTGTACATATTAGAAAACTTAAACATTTTATAATTTATTTTTTTTAAGGTATAAATGTGTCTTCTCTGTGTTACAGTATTAATATTTAACTTGTACATTTGTCTGTGACTTTTTTTTTACAAATTAACTGTATTTTTTGAAAATTGACAATGAAGTAGTTTATTTTGATAGTGTTTAATGGTCATATAGCATGCAATATAATGTTGCGCCATAGAAGTATGATAGATTTTATTATTGAAAATTTCTTTTAATGAAATTTGTTTGTAACTAGTTATATTACTTAATTTCTAAAATAACTTAGTGTATCTTAAACAATTTGATACGATACACGATATATGATACGATACTAAATACTACGATACACGATACATTGTACAATTTGAAATCATTGATTTCGGTGGTTTTTCTTTGTTGTCTTTATTTTCATGTATATGTGTGTCAATTGAGTTTTTTTTTTTGTTTAAACTTTGGACTGTTAGAACAAAAAAAAAGATATATAATAATTAATAGTTAATGCAGATATGTCATGTTAACCAGCTCGGAGAAAGAAACGTAAAACATATATATGTGATATGTTGTAATTTAAAAGAGACATATACCTTACTGTCATGTTTTTGTCACCTTCACACATTGCCAAATGCCAAATTTGCATGGCATGCAATTCAGGTCGTGGGTTGGCTTACTTTTCATAACATGGGTTCACAGTTCTTGTCATATTAGGCCGCATTTGGCAATTGATGTTTTTCTTGAGCAGTTCGTGGCTCATCTTCTAGCAAAAAAATATCTGGAGATGTGCACTTGCTTCAAATCAAACTATCAAACCATCAAACACATACCAAATACACATTTCAGAATACGCTTGCTAATCTGCTACCATTTATTTATTTATTTATTTTCATGTGAATTCTTCAGAACCAATAATTTTGAATACCTTAAATACATTTTATCAAAATTTGGTAAAATAAATTCATACATTAAAAGAGTATAAATATTTTTTCGGAAATTATTTACAACAACATAAATAAACAAGGAGCTATATACTATCTAAAATAAACAAACGACATTATTTTTATTCAATTAAAATATCACAGATAGAAAAAATACATATCCTCCATTGAGATACAAGTTCCATCCACTGTACAATGACTTCGCAGTGGAATATATATGTATGAAATTTTCGAAGTTGACTTTTTTTTTCAGATGTCTCTTATACAAAAACAAAAACAAAATTTCTTACGTACAGGACAAAGACATACTAGTTCAGCGAATATCAAATTAATTAACTAATATTTATATAAGCATTATACAAATTTCGAACTTATTGGGAATGGAGGAAAAGAAACACCATAAAACACCTACATAGGAAATAGTCGACTATGCAAACAAAACAAAAAAAGGGGAAAGAGGATTTGTACGGTCACTTTCTTTTGAAGATGAGAACCGGCGAGTTCCCAAGTCTTGGGATTAATTTTGATTCTAAAGATTATTTCAACCGTCAAATTAGTATCTAATCATCAATCTCGATGAAACTCATTTTTATTTTTATGTTTTGTTCCAATCTCAATGTTAATCTGACGGTTAAAAGAATCCTTGAAACCAAAATTGATCCCAAGAGTTTGAAAACTCTCCTGATTCCTTGAAGATATACTTATAGTGAGAAAGACGTGTGTCGTGTATGTCATGTTCTGAATAGAAAAAAAAATAATATGCACAAAATATGCCTAGACCTCTATGTCTTTTTTTATCAAAAAAAAATGCTCAAATTATATTCTCGTAATTTTACGAACCTCTTCTAGTATAAGGAGAAGTTGGTTTTTATATTATTTTTTTGATTTTCTATCAAGGAATATTAATTTAGACAATTATATCAGAATGGGATTCTCATGCAACCTTTAATTATGTAATTCACAAAAGTATATTTACAGTCTTAGACAATAATTTTTTTTTCTGTAGAAGTCATCAGAAAACTGGAGTTAGATTATTATATAAATATATTCTCTTGTCCAAATAAAGTTCACATTATAGTTCGCATCTCCAAATGTGATAGATATAATATAATATAATTAATTAATTCAATATAGTCTATATATCAAAAAAAATTAGACACATATATTTTAATATTTTTCAAAAATGTGTCTAAAATAATAAAAAGATCTTCGAAATGTAGTTCATACAAAATATGGGGATTATTCAAATATCTGAAAATAGTAAAAAGTTCAAAAACGATGAACTTTTATATTTCACAAGAGTGTAATATCCGATTAAACAGTCCAAATTGGAGATTAGAAACCATACTTCTTAATACTTGTATTTCGATCAAAATAAAATGATAGCCTAATTATTTTGAAAATTTGAAAATATATACTTGTACTTCGTAAACTTGAGCTCATGAAAGCTATTTGGGAGCTTGACTAAAAAATATATTTAATTATTTCCAAACATTTTTTGTCCCAATAATTTTTTTATATCAAAATCTTATAAATATTAAAAAATAAGTTTAGATTTTTTTTTAAGTATTTGTCTTCAATTTTAAAAGTAACTTATTTTTATATACAAATAAAAATATGTACAAAAATATTAAACTAAAGATGTTGATTAATATGAAAAACATACAGGATATACGAAACATTAAATAAAAAAGGACAAAGCCATGAGCTTTATAGTCCGATATCTCCTTTGATCTATCTGTTATTTAATTTGTGCAGCAATATATAAATGCGCAATATAGAATCCTAAGAGCATGCATGATGCATATATAGAATAATTACATACAAGGAACCCTACAATGTCTCACTACAAAAATACTTGGTCGAATTTTATTTATTTTTTCTTGGAGTAACAGATTTTGTACCAAAATCCCATAAACAATGTGCGGAATACAAGCTTTTGCGTTTGTTTGGCGCCTTTCTCTTTCTATCTCTAACTTCTAGAGAAACGATTTCCCTCCCTTAACTTCCATATACTCCATCTCAAGCAATCTAACGAAAATTTTGGTTTCTCTCTCGCAGGAGTTTCTACCTCTCTATCTCACTTTCTATCAGAAAGTATATTAAGAACCATACAAAGCAAGAATCAGAAATTCAATTTTATTGGACTTCTACTGAGAGCAATAAATAATACAAAAGAATAAAATGGAGATAGAGTCATCTAGATCTTCTTCACGGAAGGACCGTTCCTGGGTAAGTTCAGTTATTTTTTTCAGATTTTCTTTTTTCTTTTATGAAGTTCAATTTACTCAACACAATTCTATTTCAAAAATATATGTATTTCCTTAATTGAAATATATGTTTTTCCTTAACACATTTCTAGTCCTGGAGAGACTTGCACTCACTCATTGTGTTAATTTGTATAATTTTCAAAATTCATCTTCAGTTCCTCTAATCAGCTCGTCGGAGTAATTAATATTAGTGTCTTTTTTTATTTTAGCTCTTATATGTATTTCACTGGTAGGAGCCAATTTGCACATACAAAAGCTCAGTATTGCCCTGTTATAGACCAGCATTTGAACTTTTTCTTCAACCTTAAAAGAGCATTTTGGAGGAAAATTTGAAAGAGATTAATTACACTTTGTAATTTTTATAGGAGCTGCATGTAGTGAACCTTTAATAGGAATTCCAACTTTTTAATCTTTTATAACTAAAATTTAATTCAAACGGAACTCAGTAACTTACTGATAATTGCTTCCCATATACAAGTTGAAAAGTATTAAATTATTTCTCTATTGCAGAGGTTCCCCAAAGAAACCCTACTTCTAGCATACCAGAGCTTCGGTATAGTGTATGGAGACCTCTGCACATCACCAGTATATGTATACAAGAGCACCTTTTCAGGTCGGCTTCGCCTGCACGAAGAAGACGCTGAGATACTTGGTGTTCTTTCCTTGGTCATTTGGACACTTACACTTGTGCCCCTACTCAAATACATTGTTTTCGTTTTGACAGCGGATGACAATGGAGAAGGTATGCTTGAATTTGCTGGCTAATTTTGCAAAATGCTTGAATTATTTGAAGCTTGTATGGGTGTGTATTTTGCATCTGCTTGTTTTATTCTGGTTTTTTTATTTCTTATTTGTTTTTCATGATGCTAATTTTATAAACAATTTTTCATTAGTAGTCCAGATGGTAAAATCATTACCTCTTCTCTAAGAAGGAATGTATTTGAATTTTTTGCTGCATTTTTTTTTTAATTTCTCCCATTTAATGAGTCTATTCATGTATCAATTTCCATCTTCCAGTAGGATGAGAGGGTGAAAACATCTAAATGACTAAATCACTAACCAACCAATTTAACCCTCGATAAATAAGAATTGGGTTATTGTCAAAATTTAGAAAGCAACCCGTTAGTATGAGAAAACGGCAGCTTAGATGAAACCCAGAGACGAAGCAATTAATGTTACCCATGCGTAAAACCATGTATTAGCTTCTTGTAGATTAGACGTGCATAAGAGTATTGCCATTGTGCTCTCATGTTTGTCCGAGAATATAGCGTGTTTGTTCTTTTGTGGATGCGATGTTGACTGGACACATCCTCTTTTCGGTTGAAAGTCGATTGAATGAAATCCATATAATATTTTGGGTTCTTCGGCCCAAACTGTACAAACCCAATTTAGCCCATTACTGATACTAAGGTTGAAGTTGTATTGAATCATACTGCTCGTTTGTGCGTTACATGGTGATTCGCCTCATAAGAGCACCACCACTGAGAGGAAAGAGCTAGTTTAGGTCTTTAGGAGCAGTATTAGGCTAATTTTGATGAAAACTGTTATGTTCAAAGACTATATTATGTACAATCGTACACTTCCTGTTGTGATTTTCTTGTTAGATGGAGTTTGTTGATTCGTTGCATGTCTTCAGCTTCAGTAGGCATGGCAAAACTACTTAGCTTTCGTGTTTGCTTGCTTTAAGTTTGTCTTTCTATATGCTTGATTGTAAATGGTCATATTGTGTGTATAGTTGTAAGTGGTATTTCCATGGCACAACTAGTGCTTGAATGACAGTGGTCATGTTGTTTTTTCCCTTTCCTGTGAGTTGTCTAATAGGTGTTCGACAAATTGCCATTGAAGTCATATTGCGTGCAGAACAAACAAATACTTCTGCACTTAGTATTTGCCCGGTATCAGTGCTTGTGTATTTTTTTCTGTTTCTGTTGGTCAGGGGAATAAGTATTGTTATAGTACCATGCACATCACTGTAAGCTATAAGCTAATCTTGATCTGAAACTGCAGGAGGTGCTTTTGCCCTGTACTCATTGATGTGCCGTAACACAAGAATGGGACTCCTAGGCAATTCTCTGTCGGTAAACAACAATCAAGCAGCTATGGAGTGCAAATTTGGGTTAAATTGCAAAGAATCTAATGCTGGTTTGGTAATAAGGAACTTCTTAGAGAGGCATCTGAAGGCCCGGATCACACTTTTTCTCTTTGCTCTTCTTGGTGTCAGCATGGTTATTGGTGATGGTGTCCTCACCCCTACCACATCTGGTATTACAATAAAATATTGGTTATTCATGAAGTTGACTTTCAAATTTTGGATTGAAATTATTGCTGGTTTTATTTTTATTTGATCAATCATGTTAATAATTTCGAACTAGGATTGATAGTAGCAGTGCCCCAGAATTTGATAATGCAAAAACTGTATGTATTGCAGAAAAATGAGGCCTCTTTTTATTTTCTTGAATTGAATGAAATTTGGATTTTAGTGATGGTTGAGCATAACAAAGCCAAGAAAAAACAAAAGAAGGGAAAATAAATACATATCAAAGGTATGCATCGGTGATAAACTAGATATATAACAGCTGGCAATATCTATCACAAAGTGCCAGAATTTCCATATTCTGAGTAAGATGTGTTCCATTTAGCTCCAGAATGTATTATACTCAGATTTTACAGTCAGATTATATGAATGTCTATCAATTTTCTTTCTATTTTACTGAAGAGGTTCAATTAGTTTCATTCATTCTCTGCTTTCAGTGCTCGCGGCTGTCTCTGGTCTTCAAGTTAAGTTTCCCGGTCTTCATCAAAGTAAATACCTATTTCCTTAGTGCTAGCAGTAATTTGCTCATTGAATTATTGATTTTGTCAATGTCTAATCATCAGATATAATCCTTTATTTTCCTAATTTATGCACGTAGTAATTTGGATCTGAATTCTGCAACGGGTTCAGAACTTTCTATTTTTAGCTTGAATTCAGCTGAGGTTGAGAAATACTGTGTTTTAAAGCCACAAAGGCCCAAAACCTAAATATTCCTTGAGGCGCTAAATACTGGTAGATACCTTGAGGTCTGTATATGTTCTCTCAGATCACAAAAACTTGTTAAATGTGCAGATAGTATCGTCATTATAGCATGTATGGTCTTAGTGGTTCTTTTTGCACTTCAACACTATGGCACACGCCGGGTCGGGTTCCTTTTTGCACCTGTTATGATTGCCTGGCTAGCTTGCATCACCATAATAGGTGCTTACAACATAGTCAAGTGGAACCCAGGTGTCTTTCAAGCTTTATCGCCTTATTATATCTACAATTTCTTTAGACAAGCTGGGAAAGATGGGTGGAGTTCCCTTGGAGGAATTGTTCTCTGTGTAACAGGTAATTTTTTTTTAAAAATAAAATTAAAAATGATTCCTTAGTGATTATTACAAGTATAGGATATATTTCAAAAAGAGTTGGGTTCAAGTCCAACAACACCTATGCAAAAATTGGGCAGGCCAGATTTGACCTATGAAGCTAAGGGAAGGTTGTACTCTCTTTCATTGTATGGTTGTTTGAGAGAGAACTTGTCCTATTGAAGTTCATTGTTGTTTGAGATCTGTAGAATGGATGATGACAATGTTAGATGTTTTTATTTGCAAAATTAGGATGCGCTGTTTTGCCTCTTGATTTTTACTCGTTTTCACTCCAAGGTTACTAGTTTTTCACTGTTATAATTTTCTATAATTGTTTGATTTCTTGGTTATTGTTCATATGGTTGGAACTGAATGGTCGGGTTGAATGGCTATTTGGTTTATGCTTTGTATTGGTCTATAATGTTTGACAGTTTTTATGATCATAAGGTGTTTTTTGACTTGTTCTCAGAAGTGTAACAGAATAATGTATGCATATAAGATGCTCGTCAAAATGTTCCATACAAGTATCATCAAGTATTCGGTAAACTGTAAGTAGAAATAACATACCAAGTAAAAATTTACTGAATGCTTCATTGAGCAGACCAATTATTTTACTTAAAGTAGAGGCAGGATATATAAACTCAGATCAAGAAGGAATGCATGTAATGTTCAAGAATTACGCCTTCTTTCCTTTTACTGTATTAACATTTAAAATGGATGGCTTTATCAGGTGCAGAGGCAATGTTTGCTGACCTTGGACATTTCTCAAAGCTCTCAATAAGGGTATTACTTAATTTTTCAGTTTAATGATCTTAAATATTGAACTGTGTGACTTGAATGATTTAATTATTCAATCTATATATCTTGATTGCAAAAGGTGGGATTTACTGCAATAGTATATCCATGCCTTGTAGTGGCATATATGGGAGAAGCTGCATATCTCTCGAAGCACCATGAAGATCTTGAGAGAAGCTTCTACATGGCTGTACCTGGTATATGCACATTTGGTTCTTGACTATATTATGTTCTTTTTATTTATTTATCACAAGAATTATGTCAAACAGTGTGTACTCAAGTAGTACTAAATTTTATAAAAGTTGCTCTGATCAATGATTTACCATAGTATTAGAGCTAAAAGATCGACCTGGTACATTAATGTACATTCTGCTTTTCATGGTTAAAAGATACAAATACACTCTGGTGCAAGCTTGTCAACAACACCTTACAATTCAACTACATGAGACTTATGCCATTTCGTTGTTGGTTTATTCAGAGGTAGTGTTTTGGCCAGTTTTAATTATAGCAACTCTGGCAACAGTGGTAGGCAGCCAGGCTATCATCTCGGCAACCTTTTCAATTATTAACCAGTGTAGAGCACTGGGCTGCTTCCCTCGTGTGAGGATTATTCACACATCAAACAACATTTATGGCCAGATCTACATACCTGAAGTGAATTGGTTTCTCATGCTACTCTGCTTGGCCATTACTGTTGGCTTCAGAGATACCCACATGATTGGAAATGCTTATGGTAAATATTCTTAGTTTCTATGTCCTGATTTCATGATTAAGTTGATATCCATATGCCTTTGGCTTGGTTGTTTGTATTAGCATGGGCTCTCATGTGAATATGGTAGAAGCCTAATGATCCTTGCCAGATATTACCATCATAGGACATGCAACCAAGTGCTGGGGTTTGGTTTCTTGTCAAAGAACTGTTTGATTTGTTGCAATTATCCTCCAGGTGTACTGTATAGTATATATTATCTATGAAATATGCAAATGAGATCTTATATAGAAAGACATATTCTGGATGCAATAGTAAACTAAACTGAACTACCTGTACATTGCATAAAAGTAATGCTTCAAGGAAGTTACATATTGGATGGTTACATGGTTTACAGAATTGGCTCAGAATTTTTTATTAGTGTATTCGAGTATAATTTTACTTCAAAATTTTATTTTATATTTTTATAATTTTTTTCCTGTCGACTCAACAGGCCTAGCAGTAATCATTGTGATGCTCGTTACAACTTGTCTCATGTTCTTTATCATAACAACTGTATGGAACCGGCCAGTCTTGTGGGCTTTCCTTTTTGTCCTTGCTTTTGGATCCCTTGAGCTCCTTTACCTTTCGGCATGCCTTGCAAAGGTACACCATGGAGGGTGGGTCTCACTGCTGCTATCTTTTCTCTGTCTCCTGTCCATGTCTTCTTGGCATTATGGTACCATTGAAAAGCAAAAGTTTGAGCTCCAAAATAAAATTGCACTTGAACAACTCCTTGACATGGGCCCCACTCTTGGCCTGGTGCGGGTTCCTGGCATTGGGCTTGTCTTTTCTAAACTCAATGATGGCGTCTCCCCGATGTTTGCACATTTTGTTACAAATTTTCCTGCGTTCCATCGAATACTCATTTTTGTTTCTTTAGAAACCCAAATTGAGCCAAAGGTACCTTTACATGAGCGCTTTGTGGTCAGTAGACTCGGTTCACCTGAGCACCATATTTTTCGGTGCATAGTGCGATATGGTTATAAGGATGCAAGGAGAGATTCTCATAATTTTGAGACCCAACTTCTCATGAAAGTAGCTGCATTCATTCGACAAGAAGGAAATGCAGATATGGCAAGAAATGCCAGCTCGGTAATGGTGGGAATGGCATCTGATCAAGTGGCAAGTGCACTTGGAGGTCCCAACAAGGGCGCCAAGAAAAAAGTTGCTTTTAAAGGGGAGTTTGAGACGGAGGGAATGAAGGCCGAGGTGCAAGAACTCGTGAAAGAGAAAGAAAGCGGGGTTTCTTACGTGATCGGACACACAATTGTGTCAGCACATGAGTCTTCCTCGGTTGTTAAGAGAACTGCAATCAATATTTATGGGTTTCTAAGGAGAAATTCTCGGAGGCCAGCAGTTTCACTGGGGCTACCTCATACTTCAGTGGTGGAAGTTGGCATGGTTTACCGTGTATAAACTGGCTTTGCAGCCCGTAGATATATTGAAGCATTTGATGTAAAATACACAATGTATAGATTACACAAAAGATAAATAGAAGAATTTGATGATGTATATGGTTTTTAAATCGGAATGGTCATTTCAAATGTAAAAATACCAAACTCTTGCCCATTATAATTTGCTTCCATCAATAATTTTGCTTTTGTACACTTCTTTTCTTAATGATGAAACAGACAAATTCCCAAAAAGCTATGTTGATAGAGGTGGTTTGTTATTGGAATTCGACCTAAGTTTCTTGTTCACACGAACTACTGATCCAACTTCATTAAAATGACAGCTTATCTTCTGTTCTTTTTTTAATATATAAATAGAGAGAATTTGACGCCGATATATAGGTACAGATTCAATCAACGACAGTGATGTAAACTGCTTAATGGATTTTAGACTATGAAGTCAACTTGCCTCGCTGGATTTGTCTCTTCTTTAAAAATTCTAAGCTTAATTTAGTCCATAGACTGGATCATCTTGCCAAGTAAATGTTAAAGGGCTCCGTAGTGATCCAGATATTATTCTTGGTATAAATCGTTGAACTTTAATTTTGATGTATTTTTTTATTTTGATTCAGATATTATCCAGTCTCGGTACTTTCTTTAATGTATTTTTTTATTTTGTTCACAATTGCTATCGCAGTTCCTGTTTGTAAATTTTACTTTGTTTTAATAGCAGTGAAACTTTCAGGGGAAAAAAAATAATGTTTCACATGAAAAACTTTTCATTTTAATTGTTTTTGGAAATGTGAGAACTCAAATTTGGTATGAAAAACGATTTGTTGTTTCGTTTCGGAGGTTTCTCCGCATCCATGCATCTTGATCCCTTTTTTAGAGTTTAGCCTTCCAATGATTTCTTCACAAATTTTGGTCCCTCCCTCTGAATGTATATGTGTAATTACTGATGTACTATGTTTTTTTTTCTCACATGGGATAGTACAAAAGGAGCCAGGTAGGTTTGCACCCCTTCAAACTCAAAAGTTAGTTTGAAGGGTGCGTGAACCGTTGATTTTGCATCGAGATTTGTAAAAATTATTGAAAGTGCGAATCTCAGACCTTGAGGTATGTTAAAAGTATGAATCTCAATGTAAAATCAACGGTTTACGTAACCTTCGAACTAATTTTTAGATTAGAAGGGGTGGGAACTTAGCCTGCTCCCTGTTACAAAAGGTTAGGCACAAAATTTTGTAAGTTCAAATGCTCTGATACTATAGTAACTAATCAAAGATATATGGGACCCGTCCACTCAAATTTGTTCTTTTTCTACCGACTTCTGATTAGTAGGTTGACATGCATCTGTGATGTATGGATTTTGTTATATTTGGTTATTCTTTTTTTTTATTTTTGAAACAAGATAAGAAATATTTTCAACGTGTAAATAACTTCAAAGCATGACCAAATTATTATATTTTATTTATTCTTTGTTTTTTGAGAAAATATGGCTGCTTGAGCCACTGATAATCGATCTTTACAATATTTTTATTTGGTTTAAAATGTGAAATAATCTTTCGGTGTCAAATTTGACAAGGAGATTTGTAGGTTACAGCCATAAAAAATAATTCCGGGTGAAGAAAAAAAGATGATATATCATTAATTCTATCTCATATGATGAGCAATAACTAATATGGTTCTGATTTCTGCACTCGCACATAATAGTAAGAAATTTAGTGGCTTTCGTATTCTAGCGAATTAAATGGCGAGGAGAGAAAAGAAAAACGGAATTAAATTCTAAATTTTGCTTTGCGATAATATTTTATTAAAAAAGCATAGTTTTTTTTTTTAAAAAGGACAAACATTTTTTAAGTTGCCCCTTAAGTTCAATTAGTTTAGTTCAAAAAATTCTGGTTTGATTAATTAAATTTCATTATCGATTTCACAATAAAGCATCTAATTCCGTAATTAAGACATCGTAACTATGCAGAATAAATTGTTTGCTTTTCAACTCTCAAAATATGATGCATCGGGACAGTGCGTTGTAACACTAGGGCCTAAGCATCTGCTCATGTTATTCACTCTCAGAATTTTGATCTCACAATCTTCTGTCCTGTACTGATCAGGAATATTAATTCTATATCAAAGAGGATTAACTCTTGAAATTTTTTAGTTACGCCATATCATTAATATTATTTTTTTCTCTTCATTTATCTTAATCAAATGACTTATATCATTTTTCTTTTTCTTCATTTAAAGAGATGATATGATGTCTCTAAGATATAATTTAAATATTAAACCAATATAATTTTTTATATTTTTTTAATAAATTATTATGCAGCTAATTATAATTTTTTTAATATTTTTAAAATTATATTTATGTTCATAATTTACCTAACAAAGTGATTTTACAGAAAAAAAAAGTTTTTATTTTAAGTATCTTTTTATTGATATATGCTATATTTTTTTCATATTTTTTTCGGAACAAAATTCAATGAACAACTCTAGTTTCATAAGTTTTTGAAGAGAAACTTAGAAATAAAACGCAAAGAGTATAAAAAGAAACATCAATCCTTGTTCACTTGCTATTATGTGAGAACAGAGTTTTTTTCTTATTTCTTTTAGATAAAAGAGGGAAGTCACATGTAAAGTTGAGTATCTTTAAAGAAAAATTAATATCAAGATATTCAGCTTTTTAAATATATATAAAAAATCTTCATCCATCCAGATGTCAAACATGTCACCACCACAAATATTCTTTGTCACGTGAAAAAATTTGGCAGATTATTTTACTGAAATTTGGCACTTATTTTGCTCTTCAAATTCATAATTAGAATTTGTACTTCATTCAACTTTTTTTAATGTCGGCACTTCAAGTCCAATGGTGACCTGATTTTGCAAAAATCAAAGTCAATTATTCAAGTCTAATAGCAAAGCATGCCATGGGAACCCCTCTCATTGACTTAATTGTTACTAAGAGCATCCGCATCCCATTGTCAAATTGACTGTCAAATCTCATTTGACAATTGTCATTTAAATTTCAGGGATGCAGAGACTAGACAAAATTAGACAATTATCTAAATTTGACAGTCCATTTGACAAGTCACGTCAGCGTAGGAGCAGAAAATTAATTACGAAAGTGCCATTTTGACAATTTCATTCTATTCAGGGATGCCACTCTTAAAATGAATTGTCAATTTGATGATGTGGCATAAAAAAATAATTTTGACAATCGGCACCGATGCGGATGCTCTAATTGAGTACTATTTCCATGCCCTTGTTAGCTTCTCCGTCAAAGAAATTGAATTCAAACTCGAAAACCGAGTTGCGTGTCAGGTTAGAATGGATTAATTTATTCAGTCTGTTTCTTCAGAAACTAGCATAAATTCAAGTCTTATTATGGAAATATATTTATCAAAAGTTTAATAATTAACAATAATAATGTCATCATGCATGTTTAGATTGTAAAAATAATACTATTAAATTTTGAGGAGATGGCCAATTTTTCCAATATCTATGTTAATTGATGTCCGACATCTTTATTTGTTTATTTATAATTAAATTAAAAAATATAAATATTTTAATCTATTAAAAAATATCTCAATTAAATAGATATAAAAGTTAAAGAAAAAACTTTGATTCAATAGCCACCGATCAAAAGAGAAGGCAAAATCACGTTGCTTTTGTGAATATTTTTTTGTATATAGAAATAAAATTAAAATAACCTACCTTCTTTTTGTACGTTTATAATATGATCAATATTAAAAATATTTTAATAATTTAGAAATTAACCATTTGAGATTTCTTTTTCGACACAGTGATGTTCCACCAATAACTATAGACAATGATTCCTCCTTAATTGTTCACGTGCATAATATAGTCAGTATGGGCTGGTCGTAGGCATCGTTCTCAAAGTCCGGGTCTAACGAGTCTATCAGAGGCCTAGATAAAAATCGAGTTTGATAAGAACATTTAGAAAATAAGATTTAAATGTCTTAATTTTTAAAGGGGTGAATCTGACTCTTGAGAAATCCGGTTCTTATCAAACTCTCTAGACTCGAACGTTCGGGAAAGGGTCGAATAAGAATTGGCGGGTAAGAACTTTAATATATATATATATATAAAGTAAATCTAGCGTGCTCTTAAACTCACGGATGCCTTCCATGAGCTTAACTCAAAAAATATATCAAATCATCTTCAAATTTTTATTTATCATGCTCATTAAATTCTTCTATGAAAATCTTATAGGATGCATAAATTTGAGGTGTTTCGAGATTTCTAGGTCTTTATTTTTAATTTGTGAAAATAATGTATAAATATTAAATATTTTATAATTATTTTTAGAACTAATTTTCAATTAAAAATAAATACTTAGAAAACTTAAAACACTTCAATTTTTTGCATCTCACAAGATTTTTATATGAAAAATTTAATGAGCATTATAAATTAAAATTTAGAAATTATTTGATATATTTTTTGAGATAAGTTCACGAAAGGTCTTCGTAAGCTTAAGAGCACGCTAAATTTACTATATAGAGAGAGTAAAAATATCGTTAGCTTAAGCTCACGGATGTCTTCCGTGAGTTTAACTCAAAAAATAAATCAAATCATCTCCAAATTTTAATTTATCATGCTTATTAAATTCTTTATATGAAAATCTTGTGGGATGCAAAAATTTGGAGTGTTTTGAGCTTTTTAACCCATCATTTTTAATTTTCTAAAATGATGTTCAAATATTAAATATATTATTATTATTTTTAGAGCTGATTTTCAAAAATTAAAAACCATAACTTAAAAAGCTCAAAACTTTACATCCCATGAGATTTTCATATAAATAATTTAATAAGAATGATAAATTAAAAATTAGAGATAATTTGATATATTTTTGAGTTAACCTCATGAAATGCCTCTGTGAGCTTAAGCTCACGGTATATATATATATATATATAGAGAGAGAGAGAGAGAGAGAGAGAGAGACAGAGAGAGAGAGGCTATGGTGCTTCGTTAAGCACAAAAGCTCTTGTGCTTCACGTTCGTATCTGGTTTCATGCTTCGCATCCGTATCTCAAATTTGAAAATTCAAACGGCCTATCCAAACCGTTGAACATCATTTTTATATTTAAATATCCTTGAAAATCAAATTTTATATTTTTTTAAATAGGTACAAAGTTTGCTGATCTAACGATTTCTACATCATCCAAAACTAGTGATTTTATAATCATCTAAAAAATAACATAAATTTTTAAAAATATATATTTTTTGATCTCCAAAGATAGTTCAATATGAAGATCATGTTCAATGGTTTGGATCGGCCGTTTGGACTTTCAAATTCGAAATACGGACGCGAAACACAGGAGATTTTGTACTTCGCGGAAAGCCATAGTCTCACTCTATATATATAGAGAGAGATCTTACGGTGCTTCGCGAAACAAAGAGGGTTTTGGTTCGACCTAAAAATATCTCACAAAATCAAAATTTAAATTATCAATCTAATTCACCCAACATAAACTACATATTCAAATCTTATTAAATATCAAATTTGATTACATTTGAAGTTTTTTAACTGTTTTTTTAGAATTTTAAAAAATATCCCAATAATAATAATAAAATAATGATCGGTACATCTAAAAAATAAATAATTCGATTGTATCTTTCAAAGATGGATTGATATTAAATCGTTTGTCGTTCAAATGGGATCTTTGAAAGTTCGTCAATCGAAATTATTTAACATAAATAGCCTTTGAAAGTTCGCCGATCGAATGGATATTAAATCGTTTGTCGTTCAAATGGGATATCCTAGTTTTGCAGAAAGAAAATATTTTAATATGTAATGTGGAGATTATTAATTTAATAACTGCAATATAATTATTCATATTAATTTGAATAAATTCATATTAATTTGAATAAAGCAGATTTAATATCTACCCGTTTCTGTTTCTATTTCTTTCGGAAACTTTATACAAAAATATTGGTCCTACGAATCATAATAAAGTCAGCCTAAAAAATAACCAAATGAAGCCCCAAATTGAAATTAATTATCCATATTTAATATCTGCATCTAGAACCCTTCCCTTTAATTTTATATTTGTACAACAGCACAAAGCGTTCACATATTATATATTCGCTCTAAACGGCCAACGTAGTTTTGGTCTCACTTGCATTTTTTTTTTATACAATTTGTAAAATTTGTTCAAGTTGATTTTACACAGGACCAAGGAGTTGAAAATTATATGATTATAAGAGTTTCGACGATAAAAAAAAATGATGATTAATAAGTTCATTCACTCCAAGTAATTCGGTCTCTTGGATATATAAGTGATAAAACCTAATAATTTCTGGAGTAGCATCAATGTTCGATATGATAAATAGTTAATCATTACCTACTATGTAAATCTCTAAATCCGGTACCCACATCACATGCCAATTTTTTTTAAAAAAAAAAAGAAAAGTGGATGAAAATTTTAATATTTCATAACACCAAAAACTCATAGTGCGGAAGTACTTCTCTTCAAATAGATTATCAAGCCTCTAACTACAACCACCATCTCATTAAAAATGAAAGCTAACTATTGTATGGATCCTTTATAATTTTAATTTACAATTTGTTCTTGACTAAACCGTCATCCCTTGAGTGAGAGGTCATATGGACGATTTCAAAATTTAATACATGCTCAAGTGATTTGAGAATTTTAACCATCTCATACTAAAAAAAATATGGAATTAGTAGTTATTTTATTTGCAGAGTATAGGATTCAGATGCTACGTCAAATTAATTCAAAGCCGATACTATGAATAATCTAATTAAGAAAAATATAAGTAAAAAATTAAATTTTAATTCTCTAGAAAAGATTATTAAACTTTGTATTTGGAAGTAACGTGTAAAAGTCATTAATATAAAACCTCACATGCATATATAATAGCATCTTTGGTTGGCAATAATTGGGAATAATTAATATGCACAAATTGAATTATCAACTGATCATGGCGAAACTTATTATTAGTTATTTAATGCCATGCAGTCAAATAACAGTTAATTGGCAGTTGGCGATTTGGAACGAATGAGAGATCAGGGAGTCAGATTTTTTTTAGTAAATAAAATAAAAAAATAGGGAAATGATAAGAGAACCCCTATTTTGTGCGTAACTAGTCTAGATCGAGTTTGAAACTCGATCTCAGTTATCGGGACTGAATTTCAAACTCGGTCCCAAATAATTTTTTTTATATTTGTTTGTTTATTTATATTAAAAAGCACGAGGAAGCATGGACCAAGTTTAAAACTCGATCCCAGCTAATTTATTTATCTATTGTCATACATCCAACTGTCTTCTTCTTCATCTTCCTCCAGTTATTTCTTCAAAATCGACATTGTTATTGTTGCAAGAGCATCGAAATGAAAGTGTATTTTAACAGATCCAGTCCAGATCTATATTTACACTCTTTTCTCATCAATATTATATATTTTACTTCTATTTGGACTATTAATTTTTACTGTAAAATTTAAAAATACTAATAATACGGTTTATCGTTCATAATATAGAGATGACAATATTGTTGATCAATGTGTATCACGGAAGTCAAATTCTAAACACTTCAACCGGCGTGAGTTACTATATTTGTGTCGCGTGCATATTTTCTGCCAATGAGATAATCAGTAGTCATGACTTGAAGAGGTAGATTCATGTTGATTTGAAACTACTTCCTAGTTATTTCAACATCACCATTAGTGCACAAATCAACATTGCCCCACTAGGTTCGGATATTTTTTTATAGTTTATTTTGGATAGTTTCTGAAAATTTCAGAGAATGGTTAAAACAACAGGTCTGTACCAAATATTTAGGTATAAAATACTGGAGCTAGTAGTTGAATCTGAGCCAATGTCCAGTTTTGATCACTATGATATGTGTCCGACTAGTATTTCTGAAAGTAGTAACCTAGTCCTGACTGAGAAAAGAACCTACTCCCAAGCTCGGGAGCAGCCAACAACTCGTGTTCTAGTACAGAATGTGGATGAAGATGAGAAAAAAAAGAGTGGCACCTGGATGTCGAAGATGATGATATGCAAGATGCAACAACTATAAATATAGATGAAATTGAGAATGAGATAGATGTCGAAAAAATAGTTAAAGAGTGATAAATATTTATTCCTTTCATTAATCGAGGAATGAAGCATTCATGTGCATATTTACTGATAATACGCTAATGTCGTATACAGACGACTCTTTTTTCATAAATCACCTAGAATTGATGAACGATTTGGTGTCGGTTAGTAATTCTGTATAAAATCAGAGTTGAAATTGAAAATCACTGATTTTGATGTTCAGTGGAATATAAAATTGGAGGTAACAAATAATAGTAAATTCAAGTTAGTTATGACATATAAAGATTTTAAATGTCCATGGAGATTGTATGTCACATCTAACATAACGGGTATTTGGGAGATCAGAACAGATTCGCTCGAGCACTCCTATTTTGACAGTGCTGCTAGGGCGAACTATGGTCAAATAAATTCTAGAATGATAGCAGATATTGTTAAAAATTGATTGAGAAAGAACTTAAAAATAACAATAAAAAAAGTAAGGGGTTTAGTTAAACAAAAATTCCCCACAGTATAACCAAATTATAATAAATTATGGAGAGGAAGAGAACCAATAATTACAGATATTTTTTATAGTTGAGAGATGTCATACGATATGCTTCTGTCTCTACTAGCAGTCATATATAATTTCACATATGACATCAAACACATCATAGAGACAACACCCTCAATAAAGTTTGATGTTGAATTTTTGTGGTCGTGTTGTATTGGCATTTGGTCCATGCATTACAGCATGGCCTTACTTACGATCAATCTTAACTATCAATAATATATTTTTATCGGGTCGGCATACTGGTAAATTATTTATGACATATGCTTATGATGCAGAACAACTACTACCACTTAAATTTATTATGGTAGTGGGCAAGAAAAGTGCAGCAAACTGGGGTTGGTTCATGTAGTGGTTGCGTAAAGAGGTTGTCGGTGCTGATAAAATTATCGTTATTTCATATCAACATCTGAGTATAAGATAGTTTTTGAGAGACTAGATTTTGAATGGCAGAAATCAGTAAACGAGATTGTTCATCATTTTTGTACTCAACATGTTGCACAAAATATGTATAAGGACTGTCATATGAAAAAAGTAAAAACACTTTTCAAATAGACTGCAAACATAATAAGTCATGGAAGTGCGAGAAATTTCTGAAAAAATTAACAACATTAGACCGGCACCCCATAAGTATATAAGAAAAATAGAAATCATTTAAGAAAATATTCTAATGAACGCTACATCTGTGCCAACAAAATAAATGTCCAACAGAAGGATACAAAATAATAAAAACCGCAATAATCAAACCGCTGCATATGTGCCAACTGAAGAAGTATCAACCGAGAAATTTCATTACGAGGAGTTAACCCCAAATCAAATGGTTGCATTGTATCAAGAAAGATGAGTATAATATCTAGACAGATATCTCAATCGGTAGGAAATAATGACAAATAATGGTTCATAAATACTGAACAATGTGTTCAGGATCGCCAAATAACTTCTGATATCTGCTATCATCGAGAACACGTGACACAAATGTGTTAAATGATTCTATAAACGTCGAGAAATTGCAGCAGCTTGAAAGCCCAATGTATGGTGTTCTCCCAAAAGGTCACCGAACTGATAAAATATCATGGTGATAAGAAGAAAACTTATGATATCATACCACTGAATTGGGGTATAAACAACTATGATGTTTACAATAGAAATGGACTTATTGAAATAATAATATTCTATACTTATATAATTTTTATTTAGCTTTAAAATTAAGCAATATTTTTTTATTTATTTCAAATAATAGAGACAAAGAGGTGAAATAAAATGTGAGGTTGAATTAGCTATGACGGGAATTGATAATTGTTGGTATAAAAAATCATAAATGATTGACATTTCATGCAATCACTTACTTGTCGTTTGTACGTTCAGAATGTTGGATTGCACTCAGTACATTAGTCCATATTATAGCATTCAGTATTACATTAACACATGATTTGGTCATTGACATAGTTATGATAATAAATTAAATTGATCAATGTCCAACAGTCCGATCATCAGGCCAGATCCAATAAAAAATCAATAAAGGAAAAAGAAAGAAGATACACATTATAATGGTTATGGATGAAATGGAAGATCATATCAACAGACTACCAACTCAAGACTGAGCTCATTCCAGCAAAATATGATTTATATTACATAATATAGTATTTATGTTTTATTATTATAATTGCTAGAATAATTTAATTTTCATTATTGTTGTTATATTTTAATTTTTTGACACTATTTTAGAACAATCTACTGTCATGTTTATATTTCACACTATAAAACTCGGGTCGTGCTTCATTTTTAATAAAAATAAATAAGCAAATGTAAAAAAAAATTATCTGAGACCGAATTTAAAATTCGATCATGATGCCTGAGATCAAGTTTTAAACTTGGTTCAAACTAATTGCACAAAATAGAGTCCTCTTATTATTTTTTCTATTTTTTTATTTATTTTATTTTATTTACCAAAAAAATGAAACGGGGATAGCTACCATAATGGTCATATCAAACTATAAGATTCTATATGCAATTGATTTTGTGAATTAATAATAAATCACATGGCACGGCAATTTCATTATTAAATTAATTTAATAAAGGACCAAGCTGCATTGGTAAACCAACCGTAATTTCAACGCTGATTACTTCACAGTCATCGAATCTTTTTAAAAATATGCAAAATATGTGAAAGTTTCTCGGCGTCTTTTTCATGGAAGACAATTTGCTATCTAAAAAAATATATTTAACACAGACAAGGTAATCGTTTGGTAATTATTTATTCCAGGCCGGTTTGGTTACTGATGGAAGTTTAGCCATAATGAAATCAATCATGTCAACAGTGTCTTTAACTAAAACCTGAATAATGTTAATTAGGGGCAGCAACAACTGATTGGGTTGTATACGTCTGACTCGCTCGGCAATTCATCAACTGACTTATATACTTGAGTATTGTTATATTTTATATTTCTATTTAAATGTTATTTATATTGTTTAAACTTATTTTATTATATAATATATTTATTTGTTATGCATTTTATTTTTTATTTGTTTTGTTCTACCAACTATTTTGGTTTCAATTTTTTTTTTAAATAAGTGATAAATTAAAACACAAAAATTACTCAACAAACTCGTGAGCTGGCTCGTGCCAAATATAAGCTATGTATCATGTAAGCTGACAGCTCAGGTTATACTTCCTGGCTCGAGCAAGCTCAACTCATATAATTATTGGCTCAAGTTCGAGTTGCATCTGACTCGGTTCATACTCGCCCGTTGAACAACCTACTGTAAACATCAAATAGATTCAATTAAGAGAAGATTAATTTATAGAACAAGTAATTTGATTGTTATCAAAGTAATTGTGCCTACTCACAACATAATAAGAAAGCTGAAGTTACATTTATTACTCCCTTCTATTACTTTCTTAAACAGAGGAAAAAGAATTAAAAAGGAAGGAAAAAAAAAAGGAAAATCCCCGTCCTGAGTCCTGACCCAATAAAACCAAGGTCTTAAATTAAGTGTCGGTAGAAGGCCCTCTAACTAACACAACTAAAATCTCCGGTTGGCAACTGCACATGAGCAATTACCGTGCATTTCAAAATGATAAATTTCACACCTCAGATGAGAATAGAAAGGATAAAATAAGAGAATTTTCTGCCTCAGCCTCTTATGATTCTTTAATTTTCTCTGTTTTCACTCTTTAATTCTCTCTAAACACCCAGACACCTTTCTGCTCTCAAATTAGGCGAGAGAAATCAGAAAGCTCCTTAGTTTCAGCATTCCAAGTACAATCTAAAAGGATATGTAGAGGAACACAGAGGAAATTGAAAACATTTGTTATATATGTACATTTCCAAAATTTAATTTCTCCTGTTTGGCGTGGATGCATAACATATTCTCTTATAATTTCACAAATGCAACGCCTGAAAGTTCTCCAATCAAAACTAACTAATAACAAGAGTGTGATATCTACTGCTGCTCTGCTTCATATAGAGCTCGGCCGATTAATTGCTCGAAAGCCGACACCGAACAGGGAATCCGTAATGCACCCGAGTGATTGTAGCCGAACTCATCAGCAACATTGCTTAGAAGCTCGGCGAAAGCCGGCTGGGATAACAACTCCGCTTTTATGACGAAGCGCTCCATCGGTTCATCCACATCTTCTCCCACATAGACTGGGACATGGCCGCTGGGTACACGAGCGCCCCTCGATCGGCTTGCCAACTTGGTAGTTTGATGGAGAGGTTGGTACTGAGAGGAATCTCCTACTCTGGATAGCCTTCTGAGGATCTTCTTCATGGTCTGTAGAGAAGATGGAGAGAGAGAGGAAGAGGGGATGTGTATTTCCTTCTCCTTTTTCTTTTGTTAGCGAGAGAGAGAGAGAGCAAAGTGTGAAATGATCAAATGATGGTGGTGCTTTGCTTGCATCAGGAACGTATATATAAATACATGAGTGGGGGAAGTTATTAACAAAAGAGGTGCTTAGGTAAGTTGAGGAACAAAAAAAAGGTGTTAATGTGTGGCCTCTTATATTTTTCTTTTTAATTAATCGTATGCAAGTGGTGGTGATGCCAGGAGGGGTACTATCGAGTACGAGTTGGTATTAGAGCATCCGCATCGGTGCCGATTGTCAAAATTATTTTTTTATGCCACATCATCAAATTGACAATTCATTTTAAGAGTGTGCTTAATCGCACAACTGGAACTCGTCTTCTTTTTCTGTGCACTTCATTATATATAATTCATGTAACGAGTTGTTCATGATAAGCCTAACATAACTCGTTTCATTTGTTGAGATATGGTTATAGCAGTGGAATCTAAAACTTAATTATTTTTCTAGTTGATTCGCCACCTCATATATGTACGAAAGCCCGTTTAACCATCAAAATATTGGGCCCTTAATATATCCAAAGTTCCGGCTTCTCATGCAACGGAGTGCTCTCATCATTATACCGCGTTCACATGATCACATCATACAATTGAATTCAAAACTTTAATCAAACAAAATTGCACGCAAGTCCTATGAATTTTAAAGAATGTCATTATGTCCCGATAGGAGTATTATATTTATTTGGTTTGAAAATTGTATCCAACTTGAGAAGACCTCCAACTCGATCCATACCTGAATTCCCCGACATTTGAGCATCCCAAAAGTTCTCAACCGTAATCTATGTTGTACGGGTATAGGTGTGGGTATCATATCCGAAACAATGTAGGTGCGGAGATGTAGAAATTTTTAAAAAATAAGAATATGCCGATACAATTATATATAATATTCTTTTACATAAAATTATAATAATCTGTTTTTATATAAAAATAAAAAGTGTGATAAAAAAATCAAACAAAAAGGAACAAAAGAGCCTTATATATATATGAGAAAATCACTTAAATCACAAAAAGGATGTGTGGTGTAATGGTAGTTGTACTGAGTGGGCAGTGCAGCGAGTGTTTATATCGAGTCTGATACGTCAAATAAAGTATCCAGTGTGAATCGTATGTGAATCGTATCGAATACGTATTCAGTGTGAATCGTATGCGAATACATATTCAATTGGATACAGCTGGATTTTGAAGAATCGGTGAAAAACATGGCCCGTAATTAATAACATTTAAAAAATATTTGATTTTTAAACATTTTTAATGTTTACTAGTTTTTTGAGAGTCAATAAACTTTTCATTTGTCATCAAATTATTTTGTCCGTTATCCAAGATAATTAAATATTTTCTTAAAAAATGTATAAGTTACACATAAAAGTGATTAATTTAGCCAAAAATATAAATACTACCACTGTGTTATATTTTCTTTCATTAAAGAGGTCATAGAGTCCTTAAATCAGAAAATAAGCATTTTTTTTAGAAATGCTACCACTCTATTGTATTTTATTTAGCGGTGTAAATTATTGACTCGATCCGATGGATTAAACCGACCTGATGTGAACCCAATCTGACCCGACATGATCCGAAAATAAATGAGCCGGATATGGATTTAATTTTTTTTTACCTGAATCGGGTCGAGTCGGGTTCGGATCAACCCGACCTGACCTGATTCGATTAATTATATTTTTTTCAAGTAATTTTATGATTAATAAATATTTAACTATTTTACATGAGTCGGGTCGAATCGTATGTGGATCAAGATTTTATAACACAAATGTAATCGAGTCGGGTTCGGGCCATATTAAGAAAAATAATAAAATAATGATGACCGATCCGACCCATTGATACCCCTATTGTACTCTAATTTGTCTAAAAATATATTTCAAATATATTATATATATATATATATATTGTGTTTGATAAGTGAGGTAAATTTAAAATAATGTAAATACTAAATCAATTTAATGTACATGTATGGTTTTTTGACGTTTCATAGTACTGTAGTAGATTTAGTTTCATATAAAAGATCAGATATTCTTATGTCCATAATAACAAACAAGTAATAAAAAATGACAAAATTTAAAATGTTTTGTGTCTTAACTTTACTCCAAATTTGAAGTTGTTTAACTTTACTTTATTACAAGTTACCTTAATGTACTTAGATTTGCTTCACTAAAATACCATAAGTTCTTAAATTATCACCACCTCGTGGGATAAAAATAAATAATTAAATATATGCACATAGGGTTGTTAATAGGTTGGATCCGGTTGGAGAGGTCATCATTATTTTATTATTTTTTTGATCTAATTTATTTAAATTCAGGTCAAAACACCATGATCCATTCCCAATCCATGTAAAAAATTAAGTATTTAATGATTATTTTTATATAATTTTAAATAATTAAATATTAGTTAATTAATAATTAAGCTTAATTAATAGTGTATTTTTAAGATTTATTTAGTACTAAATCATAAAATAACTTCAAAAGCATAATTAAATGGGTCGGATTTGATCCAAACCCGACCCGACCCAATTTGAATAAAAAACTAGACTAATACTCAATTTATTTATATTCGGATCATATCAGATCGGATCGGATCAATAATTGACACCCCTGGATAAAGGCTCACTTATCAATACTTCCTTTTAGAAGCTAAGGCTTTTTTAAGTTCAGTAAATTGAGAATGTTTATTTATCAATAATATCTGCTTAAAAGGACTCTGATAAAATATACATAATAGTTGTAGAACGGCTGATGCATTTGTTTTTCATATTTTGGACTATATTTCAATTAGCTCATTTTTTGTGAAATTAAAATAGAGATTAATTCTCACTCTTCTTCACCACTCCACATAGCCCGTCTATTCAAAATAATGGTTTATTCTTGACCGTTGTGTCTATTTATTTATAAATTTGTTAATTTATAAATATAAACTGTTGAATGTATTTTACTTCATTTTAATTGTATGTATAAAAAAATATAAATTTTAACTTCATTTCAGTAGCCATTAAATAAGGAAGTTAAATGATAAAATTTGATCCATTAATTTTAATGGATATAAATAATATTGAAAGATGTATTTTTTTGTGTACACATAAATATAAATATTTTTTCAATTAGTTTTTTTATGAATTTAAATAATAATTACTTGATATTTGATTTTATGGTCACCGATGTGGCACAAAGGAGTATGACCATTTGATCTCTCCTCGTAGATGTAACATAAATTGTTTAGTAGTTTTAGTGGTGACTGATTATGAGAGCTTTCAAGAAAAATAGAATTTCAGTTGCTTAAATTAAAATTTGAGAACTAAACTCTCATCTTTCATCTTTCCATAAAAATGATTATAATTTTTCTCGATATTTTAAGTTTCATTCTTCAAATTAATTGTTCATTGAAAATAAGTTGTCTAGAAAGATCAACACAAAAAAAAACTATAGCTTGCTGCATTATTTAACGTATCTAGCTAGCTAAAATTGGAAACTTAATTCCCACCTAATATGTTGTCCTCTAACTAAAAAAAAAAATCTTCCGTTGAAAAGTGTGTTTGTCAAACACAAAAAATAGTCGGTACATTTTCGAATGTGATTTAAACAAATCTGAAAATTAAAAGTGAATTATGAAAGGAAAGGAAGGAGATGATAAAACAAGACGAAGAATTATGCAAGAAACGACAAGGATGGACAATGAAAATGCAAGAGAAAGGTATAAAGTACATCTTTCAACCTAGGGAATCAATCGTGGTCGTGGTGCAGACAAAGAATACCATGGATTTTTTTTTTATAAAACAAAATTATATAGTTTAATAAACGGACTTGCATAATATTCAAAGTACGACCTAGTACATGACTCAATAGCATCATAATTTGGTAAACAATAAATGGGATAAAATGAGAAATTTGGACGGATTTTTTTTATTTATAGCCATATATAAACCGTAGGTTTTGTAAGAAAAATTCTTCTCGTATTGTTCTTTATTTACATCTTCCCGAATTTTTCGTTAATTTGTTAAATTGTACGGAACACAATTTTAATTAATTGTAGATAGAAAAATGTAATTAATGTATAAAAATATCAATATTTTAATATATTGGTTGCATCATATGTAAAACAACAAACTATTTTAAAATTATACCCATACTGCAATTCGGATCAAGAATTTTCAAATCTTTTCAAACTTTCTCTAACCATGAAATTACTATACGGTAGCAAAAGGTCGAACATCTATTTTTTGTTTATAAAATTTTTTTGCGTTTAAGTATTGCAATCCAACTTTTTGAATTAATTAATCAAAATTAGAATATAGAAAATAGTTTAGCCGGTTGATCAAATACGCTCCTCACAAGAAAACAAGACATATAGGAGAATAAAGAATTAAGGGAAAAATAGTTAATCACCACCATGAAACTGTAAAATCAGAAAAACATCATCTCAAAATTAAATCTTTCATAAATGCCAATCTAAACTCTTTTTTTTTCGAAAATTTTCCATTCTGTATAAAATTAAAAATTTAATAAAGAATCATAATATTTTATTATTTTAGCGAAATATGTACCCTCAACTAGAGTTTTGAAATGGACCGTCCGGTCCAATCCGTCCCGGACCGACCCGTGATCGTGGTCCGGACCGGACCGGACCATGGCCAAAGTCGTGCCGTCCCATGCCCTATCTAGTCCGGTCCAACGATGGGCCGGTTCTCCCTTCACTCAAAACCGGATCGTGTAGACCCGTCCCGTGCGGACCCATGGACCGGATCGGACCATCCCGTGGACCATGCGGGATTGTGGACCGGACCGGACCGTGACCCGAACCAACTTTTTTATAATTTATGATAATTTTTTTTAATTTTTTTGAGTATTATTCGATTTTTAAACAATTAAAAATATAAAATTAATTCAATCAAAATTATTATTTATAAAATATTATAAATTTATTTTTCAAATTTCATAATTTTTTGAATTTATAAAAAAAACGAACCTGACCGACCGAACCGTGCCGACCCGTAGAGATCCGGCCCCGGGGGACAACGGTGGGGTAGGTTCAATTTTTCTGAGTTTAACCGCTTAGGACCGTCCCGTATGGACCGTCGACCGTCGACCGTCCCGACCCGTGAACCGCCTAAATTTGAACCGACCGGACCGACCGGACTTGCAAACACTACCCTCAACTCAATCATTCCCCCAAAAAAAAATGCCACTCCAGCTTCCACCCGCTCTCGTTGCCTCTCCCGTTGTTGACTTGTCGTGGCTGCTTCCTCTGGTACAGAGGACATTTTCGGTTAAACAATGAAATACTATATTTTTTACTAAAATTTTAATTTTATACAATAAAAGTGGCAAATTTATGATAAATTGGGTTTATAGTGTAATTTATCGAAGGATTAATTTTAAGATCATATTTTTTAATTTATGGTGGTAATTAACTAATTTTCCAAGAATTGAAGTTGCACTGAGCGTTTATATTCTAACTCGAGTAAGTCGTAATTAATTGAATCTTCATTTACCAGTTCAACTTATAAATTAAATCCCAACTGGTCGTTATATATTTATATTAAAAATGTGAATTGTCTAGACATCATTTTGATTATTTGTTATGTGAAAGATTTCAAAATTTACACTAAGAATTTTATAATCCGACTGAAATTTCAACATAGTACATAAAATCATTTAAGCTTGCAACCGGTGGTCGAGATACATTAGAAGAAGTGATATTAACTGACACCACTGAAAAATTCAAATTTTTATATGTCATTTAAAAATATGATGTATTTTATCAATATTTGTCATATTATTATCTATTTGAACTCATTGAAAATCATTTGAGATTTTTGCTATTAACACCACTAATTTTTTGAACCAGAGAAAAGTTTATTATTGCCATCACTATTTTTTTTGGACCAATGAGGAAAGAAAAAAATGCTTTGTAATAAAACAATAATAGCATTCACTTTTAATTTATAATTAATTTATCATGTAAAATTTATTTTGATTTTGACTCAATATATAGAAGATTTCAGTCTAATAATAATTTACTTGATTCTTACATATCTCCTAAAAGAATCAATGTCATGAATTTAGAAAGACAAATTTTAATTCATTTTTCTTTTTGAAAATTTGGCTTCTAATATGAAATAAAAATATTAGATCATGTTTGTCTAGAAAATTGATTGGAATTTAATATAAAGTTTCAGTGTCATTATTACTGATTGTATTTTTTATTTTTAAAATGATGCAAAAATTAACTTTTACACTTTTCTAAAAAAAAAATTTCAGTGTTTCATAGATTAAAAGTGAAGAAATTTTTAAATAAGAAATAAATAAATCTTATGGACAACGAATGCATGGTTGTTTTAGACACATATATCAAGAATAAAATTTAATACTATATTAGTAATATAATAATTATTTGTATACTCAATTTAGCAAATAAAAACTTTAAAAACTTTGCACTTTATATTCTTTTTTTGCTAAAGCAATTGTGGCTATTTTATAAATTTAAATTGACGTGAATTAATATGTTTGTGTATTTTTCAGCTGTGCTAAGTTGTAAAATAATAATCCAAGTGGCTTAATAATATCTTAAACTAAAATTTATAGAAAAATAATGTTTACAATTGTAGAAACTTCTGTTATTTTTTGATGATTTTTTTTGAAATATAACCATTTCTAAGATAATAATATAAAAAAATCTAATATTTTAGGATCATATTTTAAAATTATAAAAGATAATTATACATGATATCTTATCAGATTATGAAATTAATGTTTTTTTGTTAAGCTATTAGATCTCGGGTGCAAAGTATTCTAAAATTTGAATCATTATTATAGCTACATAAATAAAGATTAATTAATTAGTTAATTATTTTAAGTAATGCTAATTGATACTAGTAGTCTGGCTCCCCACTGCTTGCAACACTTCTGATCATATTAAATATTATGATAAATACGTACGTCATACGTGCATGCATATCCTTTTTTTGAGCGAAGTTCCACGTCTTTAGGGGAAGCATTGTTTTGACGAGTTGGATAGTTAGCAGGCTGCAGTAGCCTTTCAAGCTGGTCAAAATTGTCATATTCCTATTAAATAAATGGACTTCCTTTCGAAGGCAAGACAAAACATCAACGTCTTCTATCACCCAGGAGCAGGTTGCACAAAACAAGAGTAAAGAAACTATAAACATACAAGTTTCAAAACAATTCAAACATATAATTTTCAAAAGCATCCAGAATTCCAGATGTAGGAAATTATTTGGCACACCAAGTAGAACTAGCTAGTATACAAATTTCTACAAATCTAGAAGTAATACTAGAACATTAATTATGAACATTTTGAAAAATAAAATTGAAGAAATAAATTTTTTGCCTTGTAAATAAAAATACACTTCCTTAGCTAATAATTCATATTACATTTTTCAAATAAGTAGAAGAAAAGAGAAAAAACTTCATTAATAAATTATAGTTAACGATTCTTTAAACTTCACTTGACCTGGGGACAGCTGGACGAGGGGTATATATTGTCAAAGCACAGTATGATTTCCACAATTTTGGTGGCATTGCAGTTCCTACTTTTCAAAATCTTTGGAAATCTGGAGTCACCTTGAATACCAGAGTCTTTCTGATCTTCGATCAAAAGATTCTGACAAGAGACCTGATGTAGAACAAAGGTGGTCTGGTGAGTGGTCATGTGACTTATTCTGTGTGAATCTGCTGATGAGGATGCCATTCATTTATTTTTTACATTGCCCTGCTGCTCAGGTCTTGTAGTACTGGGCTGAACTTATCCATCTCTCCTCTCAATATCACTTCTCTGGAGACAGACAATTAGACGTTAACTATTTATAAAAAAATAGATTAACAGATTATTTATAATTTAATGCTTGTAACAAAGTTAAAAACATTAAAATCCATATTTTAGAGCCGTTTAAACTTTATTAAAATATATTGTTGAATTTCAAACAGTTCAAATACATAATAAATTTTTTTCACCCAATTAATGATTAAGAACCTTAAACATTTCTCACTATTATGTAAAATTATCTTCTTTCTGATCTTTTGTATATAATAATTAATAGTAATTAAAATTTTCAACCTCTAAGTATTAATTATTATTATTATAAATGTTAATTTAGTTTAATTATTAAGTATGTTGGTATAAGATAAAATGGTGTGGCCTTTTTAAATGCAAAAAGTGCATAAAATGATAATACATTGTATGATTTAACGGACGTGTAATTTCATTTTAATATTAAACCGTTAAATAGAAATCTCACCAGGATTTAAATATTTTAAAAAGTTTATTATTTATTACTTTTCTTAACCCAACCTGATCTGAAAATATTAAGTATATTTAACTATTTTATGTATGTTTTAAGCAACTTAATTTTAATTAATATAATATTTATCTTAATTAGTGTATATATAATCTTTGATTAGTTAAATCACAAAATAAATACAAAAAATACAATTAAAAGGTATGGGTCGACCGACCAGTGACTGATCAAAATTTTTAATTTATGATTTTCATTAAATTATCATATAAAAACCTTATGGGATAGAAAAATTAAGAGTATTTTGAGTTTTTAAGCCACTCTTTTCAATTTATCATATGTTTGTGTTTTTTTTTTAAATTTAAAAGAGTGACTTAAAAACTCAAAACACTCTAATTTTTGTACCCACAAGGTTTTTATATGAAGAATTTAATGAAAATTATGAATTAAAAGTTTTTATATTTTAAAATATATTTTTTTTATGTGTTTGCATATCGACTAAAATGCAACCATTTTCACAATAGTCTGTCTATCTATCTATCTATCTATCTATCTATATATATATATATATGAGTAAGGCTAT
Organism: Schoenoplectus tabernaemontani; assembly: GCA_037127355.1. Taxonomy (NCBI): domain Eukaryota; kingdom Viridiplantae; phylum Streptophyta; class Magnoliopsida; order Poales; family Cyperaceae; genus Schoenoplectus; species Schoenoplectus tabernaemontani. Next base: position 12,688,960 of record CM073757.1, read on the forward strand.
GGTGCTTTGTGAAGCACAAAACCTTATGTGTTCCGTGTTCATATCTCAAATTTAAAAGTCCAAACGGCCGATCCAAACCGTTTAACATCATCTTCATATTGAAATATCTTTGGAATTAAATTTTATATATTTTTTAAATTATTTGCTATTTTTAGATGGGTGCTACATTTATTGATCTAATGATTTATGCGTCATCCAAAACTAGTGATTTTGAACGCATCTAAAAATTAATAAAAAAAATCAAAATTTAATCTCCAAAGATATCTCAGGTAAAAAAAAATCATGTTCAATGGTTTAGATCAGCCGTTTGAACTTTTAAATTCGAAATATGAACACGAAGCATGAAAAATTTTATACTTCGCAATGCACCATAGCGTCACTATGTATCTCTCTCTTTATATATATACACACACCGGAATAACAAATTCAACAATGATGTAACCAGAGGCGGATCTACTAAAGGCAAATAGGGGGAAGGGGGTCAATTGAACTCCATTCATTTTTAAAATTTCAATACTAGTATAAAATATTATAATGATTTTTCATTAAAATGCTACACATACTCAAAAAATGACCCCATATATATTTTTTTAAATTTATATATAATTGACCCCATACATTTCAAAACAAAAAAAAAAATACTACGTGTGTAGATTGGAGGTCTATTAGTATCTACCATTTATTTTCAAAAGTTAACCGTGAGCTCATTTCTCTATCCTATCCTAAAAAAATCATGATTATTATTGTTAATACTATTATTTTTATTATTATATTTTTTAATTATTATATTAAAAATATTATTATAATAAGACGAATTTAACCCCATCGAAGATTCTGCATCCACCCCCAGATGTAACATGATTTTTTATAGTCCTATAGAGGTTGTGGATCTTATTTCCGTGCATGATATAAAAAATAATATATTGTTTGCTTTACTTTTCTAATGTAACGTTTTACTAAAACTTAGTTATTTATCTCATAAGAAAGGATACAGGAACTACTTTGATGACCCCTATGGCCCTATCTACATGACATAACATGATAAGATTTATTATCTTTGGTTGAAATTTTATTGGATAAGCCTCCAAAGTTTTAATTTGAGCATACACTTTCCTCGATTGTGCAATGTATGATAATGAATCTCCCCAACAGTTAATTTGTCGTCTAATATGTCGATTTAAAATAAAAAATAACCAAAATATTCTGTTATGCCTATATAAGCATGATAATTAAAAAAATATTTTGTGAATTTTTAATTCATAGAAAGATAGTAACTATTTGAAAAAAATAGAAACTTACATAAATAATTTAATTTGATAAAAAAGATTGTAAATAATTGGAATTGATAAAAAAGATTGTATGTTTTTATTATCATACTGCAAATATCTTCCACCAAATGTAGTTGATTCGTTGACATCAAATATGTTTCCTCCGTTCTTGTTCTAGATGATAAATGCTCTTTGGAGTTCACAGTACCACAACATTTGTTTGCCAATATTTGGAGAACAAAAAAGTTATTATGCTAATAAAAAAAAGAGACTAATAAAAAAAAGAAAAATTATGTCATGCTATATGTGTTGGTCTGGTCGAAAGACATCAAACACGAACTAAGAGGTCCAGAATAACATCAAAATAGACAGTTGATCTACAATGTTCAGTGATATTGATTATTATTTTTTCAAACAAGTAATAAAAAATTATGCTTGTAGTCTTGTACAACAACAACAAGAAGAAGAACAACAGTTATAGTATAAGTCATAGTAGATGACAATAACAACAACAATACAGAGGAGGCCACTGCACAATGATCATTTTTATCATTTTGATAATTAATTTAAAAAAATTGAGATAAATTGATAATTAGAATGTAAATACATAATTATGCTATTTCACATGTAAATAGCGTATCAATCAAATTTCATGCAAATTGTTATGATCAACTGTCTATTTTGAAATTAAAATTTATACAATGCAGTAATTGAAATTAAAATTTATTTTTGAAGATTGCTAAGGTCGTAGAAATAAAGAAATGTCTAGTAATGTCATCCTCAATAACAAAATATTACTGTCATCTATATTATTATTTTTCTACTATATTAATTAATATCATTATTCTTATTGTTGTCCTACAATTTGCCTTTTCATTATTTAATCACATGTTTTTGCACCTTCCCTTTCTAAAGTGCAAAGAAACATCTCACGTCGCTATCATAATTTATATTTCAACAGTATAATTCGCTCCTTAATTAGTTTTTATATCCTGATTTTTTAAATCTCAAAAGAGTACAATAAACGAAAAAAAAAAGTCGTAGACCGAGCAACCGTATCCACATTGGGATTCTTGGTGATATGAAATGATATCCTCATATCCGTACAGTACCGGAGGTGGAGAGGTTCAAAACTTCAAATCATTTTGAATCAAAAAATAGATTTAAAATTTTTTATAATTATTCATTTTTTTATTGAGATTCATAATGATTATTAACAGTATGAATTTTAAACTTAAAATTTATTAAAAATATAAATTTTAATATAAAATTAACAGTTTTAAAAAATTTTGAACCAATTTTATAATTTAAAATACTTTAAACCTCGCACTTCCGTACAGTACCAAACACCGGTACGCTGACGCGTGATAAAGAGGGCCCCACCATGTTACCTCCTATCAGCACTCAGCACATATAATTTGTTTAGTCTGAGCGAGTTGGGCCCAGACACGCGGTCCCAACTCCCAACTACCATCGCTACCGTTAACTGATTGACCTTGCCAGCCCTGCCCCTGAATCCTGATCGACTGATCTCAGCCAGGGGCCCGCAATAAAGGCTCAAGCCTCAAGGGACCCACCGTTTAGTTATTCACGGTTTTGCCATTATAGGCGCCTCACGTGCCCAAACAGTAGAGTTTGCTTCGTGAGCTACTAAACTCCATAATTCACGTATTTTGCATAAAGTTTGCAGGTTGTCATAATTAAATAAAAAGGATCCCATGTGATAAGTTACAGATAATCATATAATTTTAGAATGTAAGATTAGTTTCCAAGCAAATTTAAAGGTGCATATAAATGAAATTATGTTTACATTATATAATATATATTAGAACATCATTGGAACGTGAACTTGCATATATGTAAATAATAGTTTACCTTATTTATACTATTATATAAAACATCTAAGAATTGGAGAGTACATTTTTTGTCATGGTATTTTTTTATTATACCTATTTTATCTCTAAATTAGACAGATAATATTTATTTTTGGTTGATCGAACGTATGTGAGCGCATCAATTGATCCCCTCTTTCTCTCCATTTTTTTCCCATATATACTATTATTTTCATAATATTATTTTTTTATTTAGCAACCTTGTGAATATTTGGTAAGAAATTAATGATGATAATATATTGTGTAAAAATCTCATCCAAAATTAAATAGTCTTTATTATAGATTTTCTTTAAAATTTGGTGAATTTATAATTTAATATTAAATAAATATGAATTTTTTTATCTTATAATATTTTAATGATTAAATAAAAAGTCTGCTGCAACGCGTGGGTATATAGTTAGTATTGTGAACAAGTTGATCCTCAACTTATTTTCTTAATTTGGACGAAAATCGCATTCAACCATGCAAATTGCCACAACGAACTCCCCGCTGTCAATTTCTTGTATAATACTCAATTTCAAAATATGAAATGACTCAAACCCTTTGTATCTATAGCATGATATTTAAAATAGTTATGTTTTATTTATTTTTTTATTAATTTACAGAAAATATTAAATATAAAAAATATATGCCCTTAAATAATAAAATATTTGTTATAGATAATTGTTTGGTATTTCATATTTTTAATGCTTCTATCTTATTTTCATAAGAAATATATATAGATATACTTACAAAAGAAAAGTTCTTCTTAAGATTATTATCATTTCTTATAATTCAAATTCGGATTGTATAGTTCAATTAAGAAGAAAAATGTATTTTAATTATCCTAATTATTAAGCCCCAACTCCGTAGTCAGTAGTAGGAGTTTTGAAATGAATCGTCCGGTCCAATCTATTCTGGACCGATCTGTGACTGTGGACCGGACCGGACCGCACCGTGGTCAAATCTGTGTTCGTCCCGTGCCCTACCACGGTCCGGTCCAACGATGGGCCGGTCCCCTTCACCCAAAAATGGACCGTGTAGACCCGTCCCGTGCGGATCCATGGACCGAACGACCGTGCGGGATCGTGGACCGGACCGGACCGTGACCCGGACCAAATTTTATTTTATTTTTTTAATTTTTTGATTTTTAAACAATTAAAAATATATAATTAATTCAATGAAAATTATTATTTACAAAATATCATAAATTTATTTTTCAAATTTCCAAAATTTTTAATTTGTAAAAAAAAATGGATCGGACCGGACTGTACCGACCCGTAGGGGTCCGGCCTCCGAGGGCCAACGGTGGGACGGGTTCGATTTTTTCAAGCTTGGACCGTTTAGAACCGTCCCGTGTGGACCGTGCGAGACCGTGGACCGTCCGGTTTAAACCCGGACAACCGGTCCGACCATTTGTAAAACACTAGTCAATAGTATTGTTTATTTAAAGAAAATAATCTATACAAACTGTCATATTTGTAGGAAATTAAGTATCAAGACTTCACGTCAAAGTTTTCCAAACGCTACCAGATTTGCAAATTAATTAATTTTAACACGGAAATGGGCAATGATTTAAACTTTGAAATAGACAGCGGAGATATCGTAAGGGAATACGCGCATTTTCCCAGAAAATAAAGAAGTAGATATACAAAGATTTGCAGAATATTAGCACCAGGCTCGTTGCCTAGGCTGTTACAGTGTTAACTGTTAGCAATAGATAATTAGATACCAGAAAATTTTGAACAGAGAATCATTGATTGCAAAATCTTTTTTGGGTGTTTTTTTCGTCGGTTCTTCCAAGTCAGATTCTCATGCTAATCTCTATCGTTGACACTACTTCAAATCGATGAATTTAATAGTAGTTTTCAAATTGAAAAAGAATTGATATTGATATTGATATTCCGTATGGATGCGTCCAACAAATTGTAGCAGAGAATTTGAAAAACGAGACAATGATAGAAAATGGTGAAAATCAGTGCATCACTTGATATCGCTTATAGATTCAGAGCACCGTCGCCACTTGCCAGTTGCCAGACAATTAATAATCAGTGTACCAGTATCCTGGAAAGTGGGCTCCACATCGCAGCAATTCATGACTTGGCTGGAGGGATTGCTGGATTGAGGTCGGCTTATCCTTTGACCAAGATTTCTCCTTGTCCGGTAGACCCTGGAGGACAGATTTCAAAACATATTTTTGCCAATAATTATTTCCTTCTTTCTTTATTTTAATATGTACATTTTTTAATACTTAAATAGTAACGCTTTTATGGCAATGCTAGATATAACTGATTTATATAAATAATACGTGACAAAAATTATTATTGTTAACGGGATCGCTATTAAAAGAAAAAATATATTTTTTTTGTCAGTGAACCGCATGCTTCCTACAACTGTGATGAGTTTTGATTGTGTACAGAGAGGTGCATGTTCAATATCGGAAAAATATATGAAAAATAATACTTATCGAGATTAATGCATATGGAACCCTATTTAGAAAAAAAAATAAAAAGAAAAATTAAAGGACTTCTCAGTCTCAGTTCATATTTTTCCAAATGTTCTTTCACGGAATCTGAATTTAGATATCTTCGTAGAGATGAAATCTACATGTAATTGACAAAAAAATATGCACGCAAATACCTATGCTCTTGACGTCTGAATGTATGTATCCGAGTATATCTACTCTAATGTATGTAAGGATATCTATTATAATATAATACCAGAAGGAATTCTCCTCATTTAATTAAATTTCTTACATGTATTTTAATAAAAAAATATATCTTTATTGTTTTATAATCATTAAAAGATGCTAACCTTTCTCACAAATTACCTTAGGAAGATGAATCCTGATATATATTTTTTTATTGGACCGTTACTTACGTGATACTCCGGAACATCAGTCGTTTTTACAATAGAAATAATAGTGATGTATCAAAATATAAATATGTTGTTCTGAAATAATAATAATAATAATAACTACTATTATATTATTTTCCTAAGGGTGATGAAATAGTTATTATTTTCCTCAACTCATCATTATAAGTCCAAACATACAATCTAAACAACATAATCTATCATTCGAAATAACATCATTTTTTTACTACCTCACGCTAACTTAAAAATCACTAGTTTTTCATTATTCTCATTTATCATTCTCAATTCCTCTATTTTTATACTATTTTTTATACGATTCAGTAGCAAATATTATACTTTATTTTGGAGGGTACAAAAATAAGTAGATTTTTGTAAAGTGGTTTCCCACCTTTTCCTTTCCTTTAATCATTTCCCTTGAAAATTTAAAATCGTGGAATAAATAAAAGAGTCCAGCCACCCCCTCCACTCCGTGCATTTTCCTTCATTCCATGCTTAGCAAAGTCTTTAGATTCACTATTGTTTTAAAATGGGCCGCATGGTCGTATATGCGGTCCGCTTATATTTATGCGATGCGATACCATATATATAAGAGTATGCATCAATATATTTAACAATGCACATTATTTTTTTAAATATTTATCGTATTAAGTCTATAAAATTAATTATATTATATTTTTTATCCAAAATATTCAAAATTATATTAATATCTTATTATATTTTCTTATTTTACATTAAAATTCTTCAAAAATAAATTATCGATTCAAATATTATAAGATTTTTTTAGAATACATATCCGCATACTGAACCGCATATATACCCGCATGTCGCATATACGCTATGCAGTGATCAAACGCACGCATATTGAAATTCACATTTTAAAACCTTAAGATTCACTAATGCAATTTGGGATCATTTCATTCTGTTATTTTTTATTTTATTAATTGAATTTCAGACCAAAATTTTTCCCAAACACAAGAAAAATTATAATTAAATTTACACTATACAGAGAGTCAGAAATTAGCAAAACGATTAATGGACTAAGCTGCTCATTATTTTAATATATTTGTCCTTTTAATATCGACCAACGGATATAAATGATAACTACAAGCTACTCCTGTACTGTAGAGACATGTCGGCTCAAATATTGTTTGTCCTTGTGTCAATTATTGATATGATATGACGACTTAATCAGATTCAATTTGAATCCGACCTCATCTAAAATAGATGAGTTAGATGTGAGTTTAATATTTTTTACTCAAATCGGATCAATTCAAATTCGGATCAACCCGATCCGATCCGATTTTATTTTTTGAAGTAATTTTTATGATTTAATACTAATTAAAACTTCAATATATACTAATTATACATTAATTATGATTAATTATAAATTAATTAATATTTAATTGTTTAAAATTATATAAAAATATTTAATAAATATTTAATTTATTTTAGATGGGACGGGTTGGGTCGGGTCGATCCATAACCCGGTCAGATTGGATATAAGTCAAGATTTTTTGATCCAAATTTAAACGGATTAGGTTCAGATCAGATCAAAAAAATAATAAAATAATATGACTCGACCAGAACCAATTGACACCTCTAGTCTTAATCAATGTCCAACTAATATAAACCCCTTTAAATCCCTTGTATGATCCAAATCTATTATCATTCTTGTCAATAATAGAGTTCTACTTTTAAATCTAAAAGAATATTTAAAAAATCTTAAAATAAAAAAACTTTTATGGATATTATTTTTTTTACTTGTAGATTGATAGTTTATGAAATTTCATATAATTTCATTAATGTTTGATAGTTCATCAAATATTATCAAATTTAATGGTCTTTTACTAATATTTACAACGGTTCTAAATTAACGATCTTTGATGGACTATCCAACATCATTAAAATTGCATGAAATTTGACGGGCTATCAATCTATAAGTAAAAAAATATATCTATATTTGTTTCTGTTTTTATAATTTTTAAATATTTTTAGATTTAAAAATAAAACTCTACTATTATCCAAGAATAATAGCTGATTTGGATCTATCCCTTGTATCATGTCACTGTTATAATGTCCATATCATCCATGCAATAATTCATGGCTGGTGAGATTGAGATACCTGCTGGTGGAATTCTGACTTCAAGGAAGAAAGAAACAGCGTGCAAATTCTGAAGCGTGCAAATTCTGAAGTTAGAATCAGGGAAGGGAGCTTTCAATCTCTTGTACTCACGTACTATTTTCAAGCACACATTTAAATGTAATATGATATTTAAAGGCACTTTTTGGGGACTGTAGCCTCTGCGGAAATCTTCGTTTTGAAATTTAAACGGCTCGTTTTAATCATAACGGTCGTAAAAAAATTTAAATACAATTTTAATATATAACATATTTATTATTAAGAAATCAGAATTATTAAATTATAAATCGAACAGATCACAATAAAAAAACTACACAACTCTACTCAGAACTCTCTCCAGAAATATTATTTCCTTTTTTAGACCTCAACTCCCAAGTCTCCTGTATTTGTCTTCACATCCGCACCTCAGTACAATAAACCCGCCCCCTGGCAAAATTTGTTTTTATATTTTGATTGTGTGGTGCTATTTGGAATTTGAAACTTTGAATAGAATTTTTTTATGAATATTTATAATTGAGTGAAGTTAGACCTCATCTTTATCTAAAAAAAATATATAATAATCATATTTTTTATTTGAAAGAGAAATATTTATGAGGAAAAGACCCTCAAATTTAATATGATAAAAGAGAAATAATTATATTAATTAAAATTCACGTATAGTTCATTATTTCAGATGCATTAAAAGTTTTTTTTACAGTATTTAATTCTTTTATTCATCAAAATACTTAGTGCATGCAATGTTAAGAAAAAGTACAGTAGAGATTTATAGTTTTCTAAATTAAATTAAGTAAATGCATTGAAAATGATAATTATGAACAATTTAAATATGTACAAGTGTAAGTGGACAAGCATTAGACGATAATTTCTCATACAACTAGCACTTAGCAATTGCTGTCTTTCTTTTTTTTTATTAAAAGGGATTTTGTCCGTTTACTGTTATTTAAACAATGAAATGAAAACCAGCTTTTACTTTAGTGGCAAAAAATAATATTTTTCATATAAAAGTCATAAATTTAAGATTCAAATAAATTTTTTTATGACCAATTAAAGGATGAATAGGTTAAATTTCCAGCTTTACTAAAAACAACATAACAAAATTATATTTTGAAGATTTTCTAAAGCAACTCCGAGAAACGCTACAATAAGGGTGGCACGTGAGCAGGGGCAAAAAGATAAATTAAAGAATTTCAACCTACAATGCTTGCAATTTGCAAATGAAAATATTTTTGCTGATACGGGTATCCAATTTTTTCAATAAAAAAATATAGAAGTAATAGCAATATAGCATCCAAGGTCAGATAATTACGCATCTAGAAACTTTGAATGTTTTACCAAACGACATAATTTTTTGGATTTGGTGAGACGTAATTAATAATAATGATTTATTGATCATTGAATTGACTTCAGAGAAAGTCGGTCAAGACTGTTATAAATGTCACTGAAATATGACAATTTAATTTGTTTCATTAGGCGATCGTAACTCGATAGACCGAATTTGAGTTGACTCATGATGGGTTAATTACAAAATTTTGAATTTCGATCTGAAAAATGTGTGGTGACACAAATCTACAACTATAATTATTGCTCACTTTATGTCCTTGTTTGGACCAATTAGATATAGAGTTTGGTTATGTTTATTCGTGCCTGTCTATCGAGATATTATATTCATGAGTGTTAAACTATTAATAGTGACACGTGTATAATTAAGTATTTTATTTAAAAACAATAAATCTCTAATAAATAGAATCATCTCTAAATTAAAATGAATAATTAATATGTGAACAAACTAAGAAAGACAGTCTATATTAAAAGTTTTTAAGTCAATCGTTACCTATCAATTAACGATTACCACGAATTAACTAATAATCTGACTTCCACATAATTATCTACAAGCACTCATGACTTATGTTATTATTTTTCTCAGTTGAGAAGGTTCAAATAAAACTGCATTGATGATTTTCTTGAAAAAAAATTGTCAAAAACTGAAAGTCAATAAAATAAAATAAAATCGATTCATATTTTTACAATTGCAAAAAAGGGAAAACTTCCTACATCAACAGCATTAGCAAATAATTCTTCAATCACTTTCAAACCATTTCCGTACCACAATCAAATCAAAATGCAATCAGTAAGAAGTATTGAATGTTTTAATATATTTTATATACATCTTCACAATTTATTCTTTTCATATCTCTCAGATTGATACTTAAAAAGGGATTAAGTGCTTCTAAATGGCAAATCGATTCTTTCAAAGGGTTTTCTAATAGTTTAACAATATGACTAAATTAATAATTAGTTAATTACTGCCGAAAGTTCAGCAACATATTTAATGTGTGCTGGAATTCATTGGCAAACATTTAATAAATACATTCATTTTTTTCAAAATAGAAACTTCCATAATCTTATTGACTGATTTTGTTTTAAATTGTTTATAATTTAGATTTTATTTGATACTTCATCAAATACTATTACTATGAATCATTGCAAATTTATACAAATTTTAGCGTTTTTTCATGAAATATGAAATGTTAACTAAATTATATTAAATTTGAAATAGAATCAATCCATAAGTTCAACAATATGAATTTATTTTTTAATTTATTGGAAAACCGTTATATAAGTTCAGAATTTAACGGGGTCGGAGTATTCATTAATCTCAATTTTTTTATAAAAATTAATCTCGAATTTATTATCACTGCAACTAGAGGAAGGACGTATGCATAGGCAAGTTTGAATCAGTGCCCAGACTTAATTTCCAAAATCAGTCGCAATCCATTGATTTTTAACTATAATTTCAACATATCTATACTATTATATAAAACATCTAAGAATTGATGGTCCATTTTTTATCATGGTATTTTTTTATGATAAGTATTTTATCCCTCAATTAGACGGATAATATTTATTTTTGATTGATCGAACGTATGTGATCGCGTCCATTGATCCCCTCTTTCTCTCCATTTCTTTCTCATATATACTATTATTTCCATAATATTTTTTTTATTTAGCAATCTTGTGCATATTTGGTAAGAAATTAATGATGATAATATATGTTAGAATAATTTATTTTTCTTGTTATAAAAATCATGAATCATTAACTCATATTGTGCAAAAATCTCATCCAAAATTAAATAGTCTTTATTATAGGTTTTCTCTATAATTTGGTGAATTTATAATTTAATATTAGATAAATGTGAATTTTTTTATCTTGTAATATTTTAATGTTTAAATAAAAGAGTCTGCTGCAACGCGCGGGTATATAGCTAGTATAGTTTAAATGCCTACGCTTAAATCTTCACAATGTCAAGAAAATGTTCATTTATTTATTTGATGCCCATCATCTTTAACGTGCTGGATCCGCCACTGAAGTCTGTGGCTTTAGGACGATCAAAGATTCTGAACATGAAAAACCTACTGTGGGCCAAATTTTATGGAAATTAAAAATTCTTCATTTGCTTTAAATTCTTCATATTTGCTCTGACAAAAGATCAGTGAAATTTATGGGCAGCACTGGTAGAGCTATTAAATCGAAGGAAGCTTCCCTGGCGGTGCTATTTGGTCACAAGCTGGTCCCTCTTTTATTGGCTTAGTGTATATTGTCATGAAATCTAGAGACAGCCCCTTCAATTCTTGTAAAATCTAATAACCTGGCTCTCTTTCCCTGCGCATTGGTTTTTAGGTACAGAAATCCTGCTGGTACGTGTTGTACAATCATTCCAAGTACGGATGGACGGTGTCAGAAAAAATGTTAAAATATTGCGAAATATTTTTTTTTTCAAAAAGCAAACATATAAATAAATAAGAGAGAGATACTTAACAACTGCCTCTTTTATTATTATTTTTTTAACAATTAAGTGCTTTCTTTAAAGAATAGCTTTTAAGATCGTGACTATTTCGTAATTTCTAGAGTACCGATAATATACAAGAAATGGTATTTTCTTCCCTTTTATATAGCCTTACATAAAAGAATTATATATAAAAACATAATTAATTACTCATTTGTATTATTAATTTTGAATTACAAATAAATATAACCTAGCAAATAAAAAATAATGAAGTGTTTAATAAGAATATGAAATTAGCGTTATTCGTAATAGCAATATTGAGATGCCAGCATATATAACGTATTCCAATTGCCACAACATCATTAATACATACTAACTTTTCCGAGCAATTCTTAATACATAAAAGAGTTAAATCTCTATGCTTTTCAAATATGCTACATCATCATTCTTCTCCACCATTAATTTTATTTAAATCTTCTTATTTATTTGAATCCAATGATTTATATATAGTTTTTCTCTCTCCTCATTTAAAATATATGGGTGTAATATATTTGGGGTGAAATTTAAATCTTAACATGATCTATTTTTTTAGTATTCTTTAAAGATCATCATATTTAATTAAATTGTATTATTATATATATTTTTAGTATTTAAAAAAATATTTTCAAATTTTATTAATGTGAATTTTTTGTTGATTTTTTTTTGTATTTTAATTATTTATATGAGAACTATTTTGTCGGGCGAAACCCGAATAACAGATCTAGTGAAAAAGATAATGAAGTAATATTATAACGGTGGGGTTGGATTTTGATTGATATATGTTCAAAAATTTATAACTATTTATTATTTTTTTGAGTTAAGATGAGAGTCTAAACTTTTTATTTTTTCATTGTCCATAAAGAACATTACAAATCTGTGACCTATAACAAATATTTATTTGTCAGATTATCCACAATTCAATATGTAATTCATCATATACAATTTGCATCTGTAGTTTTCATATTAAGTTGAACGTTTAAAACAGATGACCGGACTTCAAAATTTGCTTGTATATTATACACGTAGCATGTGCATTTTTACTTACCAAAAAGTCAAAAACTAACTGATCATTAATGCAATTGAGTATATATATGCTTCCGGTGTATTATGATCACAAAATAAAGACACGGGTAAAAATAAACAATCATCATGGTAACTCAATGACGCGCAATACAGAAAGGGTAAATCAGAAAAGATGTATATATACTAAAAAAAGGTGGGGTGGGGGGTGGGGGATGAAGAGAAAAATATTATAAATTTTTAATAGATATAAAAAAAATTTGGGGACACGGCCTCACCCGGTCTCCATTAAGATCCGTCATTGCAGAGGAATTAAACAAAAATACTATAAAATGGTGAATTGGTGATGGAAATTGGTTGGTTTCCTCTTGAAGCAGAGGGAGTTTTACCATGATTTATTGCATGCGAGCATGAAGGATATTATCGACTCGATTCGTCTGCGAAGATTTTTTCTGTGCGGAGAACTTCACATCTGGAATGCTATTAGATATCATCCTTAAGGCAGATAAATGATGAATTTGGAAAGGGTCATTCGAGAACCGAGTTTAAATGACTTAAGTTTTGATAGATGAGTCCAGCTTTTGAGAGGCTAGACCTTTATCAGACCCTTCCAGTCTTAAGGGCCGGATAAATGATGAATAAGGATCGTATTTGAAGGGATTTTATCATCTATAATTATTTTTTTTATTTTTTTATTTTTTTAATATAACTAAAATACAACATAATTTTAAAAAAAAAATAAAGTAAAATTTATAATTATAAATATAGAAAAATAATATTTTTTAAATATTTTCTGAATTTTAGATTTTTAAATACAATTAGAACATAAAAATTTAAAAATGATCGAGTTTGAAAATAAATTAAGGATTTAAAAATAATCAGATTTGATAAGAGTCGAATTTAATAAGGACCGATTAGAAATGATTTGACTGATTTAGTCGTATATGGCCGTACGGGCCTAAGATTAGCCCATATATCTTGATATACAGTACAACCTAACATAGCCCATACCTAAGTGGCTAAAACTCTAGGACACATCGAGGGCTCTAACTTTAATTAATGTATTATTATTATTATTATTATTATTATTATTATTATTATTATTATTATTATTATTATTATTATTATTATTTTTGTTATTATTATTTTTGTTGTTGTTATTATTATTATATTGATTTTCTACACTTTAAAATGTAATTCACAAAATATTACCAAACGTTCCCAGAAAAAATAGTTATACGTTATATACTTTGTACCACAAATATGATCGTCTCCTTTACAAAGCTCTCTTGACTACTAAAATACTGAAGCACGCACAATGTTTACCTACGGTCAAAAATTGGAAAAGAAAAAAAATTATGAATACACAACTGTCGTCTTTCTAGTTCCTTCATTTTAATAATATATTTTTAAATGTGTACTGTACTTCGGTTTCTGGTTGACGCAATTACAAAATATCTGTACAAGCACTTGTTATACTAAATAGATCAATTTGTCACTATGAGTGTAATATTGACTCCTAGACAAAAAAAAAATATTTATTTATATTTTAAGTTTTTTCTATATGTATATATATAGAGAGAATAAATCTAAAGTGTTTTTAAGTTTACGGAGATTTTCTATGAATTTAACTCAAAAAGTATATTAAATAATGTTCAAATTTTGATTTATCATGCTCATTAAAATTTTCATATAAAAATCTTGTAAGATGCAAAATTTAGAGAGTTTTGAGATTTTTAATCCATCGTTTTTAATTTTTAAAAATAATTTATGAGCATTAAATATTTTATTTTTTTAGAACTTATTTTTAAAAATTAAAAACAAAGATTTAGAAGACTCGAAACACTTCAAATTTTTACATCCCATCTATATATTCACGTTCTAAATATCATGGATCTCAAATGGGCAAATCCTAAATAGCATGGCTCTGAAATGGGTAAAAACAATATCGTTGACTAACATAAAGTGGTCCATAGTTTGTAAATCAATAATTTGACCCTGTTTAATTGTAAAAGGAAATTTAAGAACCGTATATTGGAACTTTCTCATGAAAAATTGTGTCAAAGTTCATTAAGTTTGACATGATTCGTTGGATTATTTAAAGTTTATGACTGAAATTACCAAATAAATTAGAAGAACTCACCGAATAAACCCAGTTCTTGTTATAAATACTTTTTTTAGATGTAGATGTGAGCTTCATCTAACTTGGGAGATAATTATCTTAAAGGTTGAAATGAAGATCATGAGTTCAAATTTCACAATTTGTATCGGATATGTATCTGATAAAGATAGGGAGCTCATTTTCAAGTATACGAGTAATATAGGTTATCCTTCATTTTTCTATTATAAACAATATACACAATCTAAAATGGTCTTATTTACTATTTTTCTCTAAATTATATTCTGAAAATGAATGAATTATCTTTTGAGCAACATGTTCGAATTGTGATATATGATTATACTTTACAAAGTCCTTTAATTAGTCACACAAATCTCATAATCCGAAGCACATTTTATATCCCATCATTTTGAAGCCATGACCAATGTAAAACTGTTTGGTTATGTATTTCTTATTTACTTCATGAAAGGAGTATGATTAATTTTGGAAATACACAACATAAGAGTATTGAAAAAAATATTTAATTGGAAATTCTTCTGCGTCATATATTTCAGGACACAATGGAGGGAAGTTGTCAAAAGATCAAGCGCGTTTAATCATTTGACCATCAAACTTTAATTTTAAACTAGCTTCGTCTTAAATTAAAAAAAAAAACCCAAATTAACCTTTGGTCTAATAGGACAGATGATATTCTTCACTTTAATGGTTATATTTCGTATAAGAGATTGCAAATTTGAAATTTAAATGAAAGATTGTTGATAGATATTTAATATTGAGTGATCTAAATCTCATTTTATCTAAAAACATCAGGAACGATGTTGTGAGTCATTAGTGAAAGGCCTATACTTAGGGGTGTTAACGGATCAGATAATATCTGATTTTATCCGTGATCCGATCCGAAAAATAATGAAAATTATTTGATCCGTTTCTGTATTCGGAGATATCCGTATCTGAAATTATTTTATAGATGCGGATACGGTAAGAATATTACCTATCCATATATGACCGTTTAGCTATTATTCATCAATAACCGACATTATTCGAAGGTATCCGATCTGATATTATCCGACTATGTATCCGAAATATTTCTATTATGTATTTTTAATTAGATTTTTAGCATTCATTATAAATCTAATTTATTTTATATTTATTTTATGTTAATGTATCATATTTTTTTATAATTCATTGATATATTTAAAATAGGGGTGTCAATTATTGACCTGACCCGAAGATAAATGGGTCAGATATGCGTTTGATTTTTTTTATAATTAAATCTTAAATATACACTAATTAAGATTAATTATAAATTAATTAATATTTTATTGCTTAAAATTATATAAAAATAATTAATACAAATTTAATTATTTTTCATGAGTCTAGTATGGGTCAAGATTTTTTGACCCGAATTTAATCGGGTCGGGTTCGGATAATAGTGACCCGACCCGACCCGACCCGACCCATTGACACCCCTAATTTAAACTATTAATATAATAACAATTAATAGTTATAATTTATAATTAATGATTTTATCATAAAATACTATGCAATTTTTTCCAATGATACATACAATATTTTTATTTAATATCTGAAATATATCCATATTCGTATTTATATCTGTCCGATATCCAATTCGTATCCGGTATCCGTCAAATATCCGATATATATCCATATCGATACTATCCGTATCCGGATCTGTATCTGGATCCGTATCCGAAAAATTATAACGGATACGAATACGAATACAATAAGAGCATTATCCATCTGTATCCGATCCGTTTACACCCCTACCTATACTTACAATATACAAAAAGGTGTACCTCCTGGATTTTTATCAGAGCTGGAAGGCCCAATTGGTAACGCTTCAGTCGGAACCTTGAATAATACTAGATTTCCCTAAATCAATTCCAGCCCAAAAGAAAAATTCTCGAACAGTTTGATTGATTTGGGCAAGAGAATGCATCTCAATCCAATTCCACTTCCTAAAACACAGTGTAAACTAAATTTAACGCCTTTCATTGTGCCCGGGCGGTGGTACACGCAACCCTACTACCCTAGTCACTTGAATTATGCATAAGGAAACACCAAAAGTTGTATTCCCAATAATAAAATGACACTTGAATTATGCATCCGCTGATTTCAACATATAAACCGACACAGAAACCTGTTCTATTTTCTTTTTATCAATAGAATGATGGAATAATGAACAACTACTATTATGGATATATCATATAGACATCAATTAATAACTTCGAGGACACCATGAGTAAACTGTGCTTGGAGCCAGTCAATTGTTTTCTTGTCCAAATGGAATGCCTTGGCCAATAGATCATCAGAAAACAGCGGGTCCGATCCGAAAGCTACATTGGCCAAGAAAACGACACCTGGGTTCTGACTGCTTAGAGCAGAAAATGCAACTGCAGTGGTCTTCATATCACGGTTGTACTGGTAATGCAACATCCCCTGTGGAAACACGTACACGTCGCCCTTCATCAAAGCCTTTGAGAAAAGCACGGTATTTGTCGACGAAATCACCACAACTTCAACAGTGCCTTCCATCACAAAAAGTATCTCGGTGGCACGGGGGTGATAGTGAGGTGGAATCAAGCCGGTTGGCGCAAAATCGAATCTGGCCAGGGAGATGCCAAGTGTGTTGAGACCGGGAAGGTTTTGGACCGTGACAGAAGTCACATTGGCACCCAAGTAGTTGGTGGTGTTGGCGGCTTTGTCGAGACCGGAAAAGAAGAAGTCGTTTTCAGTGACGAGCTTTGGGTTTTTGCAGGCAAATCCATTAACAAACACTGCAGATGCGTCGCAGTTTAATTAGAACACTCAATGACTCAATGACTATTGACTTGAGTAATAGGAACTATGAGCATTCATTATTAGTAATTAAATATTCAACATTTTACCTTGAGAGCTCAGGTCAGCCACACAGAAGTCCTGAAGTTGACTTGAATCAGAGCCCAAGGCATGATAGATAGATAGTGAGAGAAGAGCAGCAAAGATGAAACAGGAAGCCATTGAGTTTTTTGATCTCTCTTAACTTGGAGCTGTACTGGACGAAGATGGAGATGTTTAGAAATGAATATTATACAAACAATTGAAATTGGAATGTTGGTCGAAACTAAATAATGCTGGTATTATGAATATGAGCTTTAAATTCACAACTTCTCTAATAAATGGCAGCATTATGATCACAAATAAAGACAACATCGACCTTATGTTATTAAATACGTTATACTTTTTTTAGAAAAGATTAAATATGTAATATTATTAACAGGTCAACTCACCATTTAATTCCTTTCCGTTGCACTTCAATGTTCGATACATTAATTTATTCTATTCGTCTCCAAGTAACGAATACTTTAGGCTTGTCTTGTAGTTCTTAGTTTAAAAATTTATTAACTTGACGGTTCCATTTATTTGATGTATATCGCGATTTTGATTTTAAATTTTTTACTCTAAATATAAGCCCCTTATCAATTAAGAACATTATTGAAAAATATTCAAAAATCACTATTATTCTGTCATTTATATGAAACATTTTCTTGCCATTTAGAATACAGAAAGGTAAAGAAAACTAATAATTAACATGCAAGCGAACATCTTTTTTCTATCATATTCTAGGCAACTGACAAATTAATAACTTATATTAATACATTGGTTATTGAATCAGTCCTTTTCTTTTGAGATGATCCTAATTCAAAGCCTTGCAGGCGAGAGGAATATAATTTTTGATGTAGTTTATTCACCCGAATAAATATATCTTACCTTTTTATTTCCTATAATAGATAATTCTTTACTACCGATCAAAATTCATTCGTTAAATTAATGTATGGGTGTGGTTATCTTATCCAGGTAGTACGGTACTGGTTTGGCAATATAAAAATTTTCTCAAAAAATCAGAATACATGTATAGCCATATATAATATTTTTTTTTATATAAAAATAAAACAGTATGATGATAAA
Source organism: Schoenoplectus tabernaemontani (assembly GCA_037127355.1). Taxonomy (NCBI): domain Eukaryota; kingdom Viridiplantae; phylum Streptophyta; class Magnoliopsida; order Poales; family Cyperaceae; genus Schoenoplectus; species Schoenoplectus tabernaemontani. The sequence continues at coordinate 12,708,045 of CM073757.1, forward strand.
CAGAATAGGAGAAAAAGGTATATTGTTCAATTATTTCCTTAGTTCCTCCTGTTTTGATTTTGAAATTATATTAGTTAAAAATTAATGAAAAATATCAATAGTTATAAAAATTGATAGAAGAAATAAATAGTTAAAAAAATAAGACAAATAACTAAACAGAACCTATAGAAAAAAATATATATGAATTATCTTTGATATGAATCTCATTCATTTTACTTGATAAATTTTAGATTATTTGGTTCATCTTATTTAGAAAACCATAAATCGATGAAGAACCTATGAAAAAAGGGTTTAGAAGAAATGTACGGAGAGCTTTTCACAGAGATTCCTAGACGATCTCATCTCCTCCGACACTAACCCCTCCTAACCTCTAACACCACCCCCTCTCTCTACTCTCCTCCTCCACCACTACTGCCTCACATCCTAATAGTAGCTCCCTTCTCTCGGAGATCCTTAATACAATACAAATGAAGTATACACGCTGTGTCAAAGTGATAGATGACTAGAATTGAATCCTGCCAAAATGAATTTCAAAACCAAAATTATTCTCACTGTTTTTCTAGAACAGACAAATACACTACCACTTACCTCTTTCCATGCACTCCTCAGGTCCCCTTCTATATAACGCCTTTCAGCCCAAAAAATCTAATCCATTTTGTTAAAAATAATTCGCATAGAAGAACCCACAAACATCAATCCAAAATGTTCCCACATATATAACAACAAGGACAAAAATCGCATCTCACCTCATATGTCACACATGTGACACAACCACATCTAAACTATTACCATACAGGGACAACAAGGGCCTGCCTCCGAAAAAGGTCCTATGAATGTTGGCTCTGCTAACATGAGAAATCTCAAGGACTACAAACCGCTAACACTAGAGGAACTCTCAGAATTGCTCAAATGGCTACCGTTGCCTCTAACCCAGCACACAAATATGGAGAGATAAATGTTTTGATTGCTTTGTAGCTGGTCACAGACTACGTGTGTGCAAAAACCATATGATCTACTTGAAATGCCTTCAACTGAGCCATCCAGCTAAAGACTGCACCAACACTCAAAATGAGCATGGCTGGGCATAACATTAATGGAGTTCTAGCACCTAGGGGCCATCGTTGGGAAGCCAAACTACCTTAAAACCGACCTGATCACATCTTTGCTTATGTCCATGAAACACCTCATATTTCGGCTGAGATAGAAAGACTCTCTCAAGTAATGATGTTTGATGCACGATTTGTCACAGGTCACTCGGTGGAAGTTGTTAGCCACAACATATCCAGGGCTCTCAAATGGGCTTACACATTTCACATCTCTCACTACAAAGACTCATTATACCTCGTTGAACTTCCACAAATATAAATAGGGATAAATTTTCTTGACAAACAACAACTTATATCTACAGACAATGGGTTACGTTGTGTATCCCTAGATAACAAGTATTAGTGTTGAACCACTATTACTTACAAAGTCTGGATGGAGTTATCTCAGATTTTTTATTTTAGTAAATAAAATAAATAAATATAGCAAATTGGCCACCTCTCTCCTCACTTTTGCGAATTTCACGGCGAGGACGCTCGTGTCTTGCGTCCGGCGGTGCTCGCGTCTCGGGCACTCGGGTGAACGGACCATGAGTGTCGTACGATGACGCGCACAGAGCATCATATTGGGTACCGGAGGTCCCAACACCCGGATCGAGGCTCATCTGACTCATGAGCTGAGAGTACGACATGAAATCTCCCTGGAAAAAGTCGAACTCATCAGTCATCGGCTCCGGCCCCGGGTCAGGTGTGCCGCTGATCGGACGATCATCGACAGAGATATCGATGTCCTCAGGATCCGTCGGAAGACCTGTACGAGTAAATTACACATATTAACATGAATTAAATTATCAAAAATCAGTTAAATTAAAAATACACACAAGTTAAAATTAAAAAATTTAAATATTAACCTGCAGAAGCAAGCATCGAAGTGAAAATATGTGGATGACTTAAATCACCCATCAAATATTTTATCTGGCATAATTTATGCTTGCCAAACACTGCATGCCCGGGCTTCGTAAGCCAATCAATGGCGGTGACTGTATTCTTCACCAAACAGAACATCTGCATATATAATTTTTTTTATTCTATAGCGCTAGTTATATAAAATAACATATTAAAAATTTAAAATACCTCTGATAGGCAATCCCCATAGACAACACACGTCCTCTAGCGTCACCGTCAGCTCGCCGATTGGTAGATGAAATGTCGACGTCTTTGATCGCCACCTCTCAACAAGCGCTGTCAGGAGTGATTTATCTAACTGACAATCACCCATAATCGCCATCTGGTACAGACCGAGTCGATGCAGATATGGATCCATCTGCACATTGTATGGTATCTTCGGACGATGTGCGTTCAAACGGAGAGTGCTATGAGGCTGCAAAAATTATTTTGTTACGTACGACATGCTAAAATTATAAAGTATATTTTTTTTCTATATTATACGATAAAGAATACTTACATCGGTTCTAGCCCTCTACGACCTATGTTTATTTTCGGGCACGACAAGCAGTTGCGGATACTCCATTTTTCATTATAATTATTTAAAAAAATTGTAATTTTTGTATAATTCGGAATAGCTCGATATAATTTGGTATAATTGAACAATTTCACATAATTAACCAATGTACATATAATTAACAGTATTTGACCAAATTTAATATAACAAATTTAAAATAATTAGCCTCATTAGTGTTAATACATAATTAAACTAATTACAACAACATATTTCAAAATTAACATAAAAAATCAACACAAATCAACTAAATCAAACTATATTAACTATATTTCAATTATCACTATAATTATACTAATTAAATCTAACAAAATTATTAATTTTGATAAATTCAGATTTAAATTTAAAATACAAAATTACCTTCTAAATGACGATCAAATTGACGAATTGACGGGTTTTTCCGACTCTCCTTCTAACGATAAAAAGTTTCACGCAAACGGTTTATAAATTGGAGCAAAAATGAATTAGATCTAAAAAATTGGGGGAAAAAACGTATTTTTGGAACAAAGGAGAAATGGAGGGGAGAGATGGGAGAGAGAGGGGAGAGAGATTCGGCGGAAAACAAAATGGCCCATCTGGACCCGAGTTTGAAACTCGGGTCGGTCTTTTTTTTTTTTTTTACGTTTCCAAAAAAAAAAAACGAACCCGAGTTTCAAACTCGGGTCTAACTATAAATGCAAAAGTGAGGAGAGAGATGGCCAATTTGCTATATTTATTTATTTTATTTACTAAAATAAAAAAATCTGGAGTTATCTAACATACCACTGCATGCTTGGCAGGGGCGGAACCAGAAACGATCGATAGGGGTGCCCGATTCAAATAAATAGAATGTTCAGGTCAAATTTTTTTTTTACCATACGACGTTTATTTTTCAACGAACCAAGTGGCTGCTCAGGCGCCGGCTGACGCCTACCTCTTGGTTCCGCCCCCTGATGCTTGGTGCTTAGAACAGATAACTCATGCTCTGGCTAGTATTGGCTTAATACTGGATCACTCCCCAGTAATTAATGTAAATACATCAGAGGATCCGAGATCGCCTGAAGATGTTTGTCATCTTGTGGCAGAAAAAAGTTCTTGCCAGTATGCCGTGTTATAACTCCTCTATTACTAAGGATGACATTACAAGTAGAAAACTTAGTTCACACCCAACACCACCAGAGCAAATGACTTGCACAATCTTCTCCAAGAAATTCCTGGGGGTTCATTAAGGGACAAACTAATTAATCTGCTAAAAGTGAATCACAACACCGAATGCCTTATGAAGCACCATCCACTGGGTTAATTTTCACAAATAAATGGTCCTAATTAACATTGGGGATCAACAAATTGAGGTCCCTATTCAGAAGCTGCCTTCACCAAAGAGGCAGGTGGTACCTCACACTCACAGAGGAAAAGCACAAGATGACACGAGTTCACAAAAAACAAACTCTTCAAAAGTGAAAATTAAGCTCAAAATCTCCACTGCAAAGCCTGTCATCCCACAGACTGAAGGGCGTAGAATGCTCAGTCCACAACAGGATCTCTGGTCATAAGAGACAAACCATCTAAGCTTTTTGGACCGGAGCAGAAAGGAAAAGGTGTTATTTGTTTCTGCCCGGTAAAAAAGAAATTATTCACAACAGAGAACAAAAGCCCGAAAATAGCAATGGGCCTAGATAAAGAAGAGAAAATTAGAACCATCTCAGTCCGATAAACTCACTCTCCTTCCTGCCATAGGGAAGAGCAAAAATCATATGTTGGTCTTTGTTGGTCTCATCCCCACATTGAAGAAATCACGCACCAAAGCTTCTAACGAAATAATTTCTCTTCGCAAAGCAGTTAAGGAGGCCCAAATCATTGCCACCTTGACGGAAGAAGCAATCAAAGGCTTCACCGCTCTCTGAAGAAGAAATTAAAGCAATTGAACTGGCGTGCGGAATTTTAAGCAAGCAAAACACGGCTACTGACACACCAAGCAGACCAAATGGTATTGCTCAAGCACAGCAATATGCTGGCACTGAGAAAAGCAAAGAGCTGACTGGAATTGCTGGTGAACTCGAAGATGGGGAGTACGAAGACGAAGATATCATGATAGAAGACCTAGACATGCATGGATTTGCAGATTATGACATCGAGCTCTCTGACGAAGATCTACTTGATGAGATTGGCAGAACTGAGAAGGGGGATACCCCAACACGGTCTAGATATACCTTCTAGGTAATTTCAACACTGTTCTTAAACTAGGGAGACAGAGTTAGGATCAGGATTGCTGAAATCTGATCATGTATCTTTCTTTTTGCTAGTACTGTTTCTTAGAGTTAATTAGATATTTTTTTTATGAATTCTATATCAAATTTATCTATCTTTTCTTGGAATGTAAGGAGTTTAGGGGATGATACGAAGTGTTCTCTTGTTAAAGACGTTATCAGAAGTGCTAAAGTAGATATAATTTATTTGCAAGAAAATAGGATAATTGTGATGATTTTTGAATTAAGCAAATTATAACAAACCAATATAGGGATAGCATATCTCTCGATGCTATTAATACAAAGTGGGTGTTCTATTAATATGGACAATTAATTTAAAAAATTATCACAAATCACTATTGCCAATACATTATCACTATAGCATTAGGGGTTCAACTTATAAAATGGACTCCATCCAAGAAATTAGACATGTTAGGGATCAACTGACAATATCATGGATAATTGTTGGAGACTTTAACCTCATTCGATCACCTACTAACATGAGTTCTAACACAAATCTAGAGCACATGATTGAGTTTAATCACCTAATACTTGAACTATAATTAAATGGCCGCAATTTTACCTACTCCAATGGTATGCTATCTCCAACTTTCCAGTTTTTATTAATAATAATTATTATTAAATTAATATTATTAAAAATAAGAGTGAGAACCGTAAAATTTCAAATATATGAATGGCAGCGTGCCACTAGCAGTGACATGGACGAAACGCGCCACTGTTAGTAGCGCGTTTCATTATTTTAATGAAACGCGCCACTGTCAGTGACGTGTTTCGTCCAAACCACGCGCAAGTGAGATGGAGAGGCGCTGCGCGTTTTGTATATATAAAAAGCAAACGCGCCACTGTCAGTGGCGCGTTTCATAAAAATAATGAAACACGCCACGTATAGTAGCGCGCTGCCTTTCGTATATTTAAAATTTTACAGTTCTCATTCTTATTTTTAATAATATTAATTTAATAATAATTATTATTACTAAAAACTGCCGACTTTCTCCAAACTAGATAGGATGTTCACATCTCATGAATGACTAAATTCAGTGCTCCTATGATATAAAAGTGATAAAGAGAAGTTTGATGAATTGCTTATTCATTTATCATTATCATTACAAGAATCTAGAAACATTCTATCCAACTAATTCACATTACACCGTTGAGACTAATTGAAACTAGGCCGTTACATCTGCTCTCTTTCTCCATTATATTCTGCATTGGATTGTTCCAGCTGAGTATCTTCTGCAGCCTTCATCAAGCACAACTGATTCTTTCAAACGGTGAGCTTGTGAATGAGGGTTTGAAATCTGATTTTGTGATGGCTCTTGGTAAAAACGTCTGTAATCTGATTAGCTAAGCAAAGGAAGTGAATTGCAAGTTGCTTAGTAGCCAGTTTTTCATGAACAAAATGAAAAACTAATTCAATATATTTGGTACGAATATGAAATACTGGATTTGTTGCCAAGAACGTGGCTCCAAGATTATCACACCACAAAACTAGTAGCTGAGATGATTTTTAGCCTAATTCAGTGAGTAAAGTTTGCAACCAAATAAATTCAGACGTTGTCATGACTAAACTTCTGTATTCAGCTTCAGTTGAAGAATGAGAAATAGTAGCTCGCTTCTTGGAAGTCCAAAAAACAATGTTAAGATCCAACATAGTCAGTTGTGGAGCGACGATCATCTGAACACCCAACTCAGTCAGCGTCACCATATGCATTGAGATAGAGATTAAGGGGTGATCTAAGGTGAAGTTCATGATGAATTGTGCCTTGAACATAACACAAAATTCATTTTACTGCTTGCCAATGCAAATCAGTGGGTTGAGCTACAAATTGAAATGTTTTATTAACCGAAAACGCTAAGTCAAGCCTTATGGTGGTTGCATATTGTAATGCACCTACAATGATTCTATACAATTATGGATAAGGTAAAGGTGTTCCATCATTTTTGGAGAGTTGGAGGCTTGCTTGTATGAGTGTGCTGCATGGTTTTTGCACCCGTCATATTGGCATGTTCAAGAACAATATGAAGATATCGAGTTTGGGTTAGATATAAGTCTTGATCCATAGAATTTACTTCAATACTCAGAAAATAATACAAATCTCTAAGATCCTTGATGGAAAAATGGGAGTTAAGGTTATCAAAGGGTGTGTTTGGATGGTGTAGAATAGCATTATTCTGGAAATAGCAGTACTATTCTTGGATTAGTAATTATCCACACATAAAATTAAAATCGAGAATAACAGCAGAACATCGCTAATCCGCTAAGCCATAGAAAACGTTGGGTTAGCAGATTAGTGTCTATGAGAGTAGTGAAAAATAATAAAAAATATATTTTTTTTCTTTTATATTAGTATGAAGTAGTATTAAATAAATATTATTATTAAATACAATACTAAAAATAGTTAATTATTTTAACTATTCTCTTCTTACGTTTCTATCCAAACAATATTTTACTAACCCTGAATAGTAAAAATTAGTATTTTTTTCATATTTTCTGAGATATCACTAACTTCACACTATTCTCAACTACTAACCCAAACAGTGTTATTCTTATACTAATCTTTTCACCATCCAAACACACCCAAAGAGAAGAGTTATAGTCTTGGAATCATTCCCTGTAACGATGATATCATGAACACATACTAGCACATAGATAATGTCACACCCCAAAATTAATTAATTGGATTTGGGGCGATAATCCCGCCACGTACGCACAAAATACTAAATGAATAAAATAATAACACATAATAAACAAAATAATAATAATAATAAGTATAAGATAATATACAGTTCAGAATAAACAGTAAGAATACAACGCCTACATCGGCGGGGCTGACTCCATCGGAATGGGCAGCAAAATCTATCAAATAAAATCAAAAAAGAAAGAACTAAAATCCGAAACCCGATGGATCATAATCAAAATTATCCTGCTCACATGCTGATGCGACGAAACACCTCTGTCATCATGCAAGACTGCACCTAGCACTCTCATCAAAATAAATCCCGCACCTATAAACCTGAATCCCACAACCACCGTTAAACGTGAGAAATTTAAAAATTACTCAGTACGGATTTATATCCAGCTTTAAGATTTAATTTTTTTTCTAGACTGGACTCAAATATCGACACTATTCATAATTAAATTTAATAATTTAATGCATCTCTTTTAAAATCCGCTATTATGCGATGACATGCAATGATAAAGAAACCCAAAATATAAAAATCTGTGGACATAATATATATATATATATATAATTAGGCTATGGTGCTTTGCAAAGCACAAAAGCGTTGTGTGCTTTGCGCTCTATTTTTAATTTTAAGTTAGAAATGATTGATTCAAACTGCTCAATCTAATCTCCATATTAAAATCTATTAGTAAACCAAATTTTATATTTTTTAGAATTTATTTGCTATTTTTTGGATAGGGGAAAAACCATCATTTTTGGATGAACCAGAATTCTCAGATCAAGTCATTTTCTCCTCATCAGAAAAAATAGCAAAAGAATTCTAAAAATATAAATTTTGGTTTACTAATATATTTTTATATGAAGATTAGATTGAACGGTTCGGATCGGTTATTTTTGACTTGAAATTAAAAATAGAGCGCAAAACACACAACGTCTCGTGCTTTGCAAAGCACCATAGTCGGACTATATATATATATATATATATATATATATATATATATATATATATATATATATATATATATATATATATATATAAGGTACGAGATTGAAACACCCGTAATAAAATATCTCGTTGCAGATTATCGGTCCATCCTCAAGCGGGCACATAATCGGACCCTGGACTTGAGACTTACCTAAGAGGGCACGTATTCGGGCCCAACTTATAAATTTAGGATTTTCGTGTAAGCGGACGCCAATGCCCCGAATACACTCAGAAAATTCGGCCTCCCGGATGATAACGCCTTATGAGAGTGATGGCTAAAAGTACGTACTCAGTATTTTGAATCTAATAATCTACCTCATAGAATAATATAAAATAATACAAATGGATTAAGAAATTATGCTTTCAGTTGCCATATCGCCAAAAGGAGATAACTACCCGTGAAATGATAAAATAGAATATAATACAAATGGAAGACTTTCTATACCAACAAGGGGCCAAAGGAAAGCTCTCGACTTTCTCTGTACAAACCATGGGCCAAAGGAGAAAATCTTTCGGACATACTGAGATCTTAAATAAGTCGGCTAAATAAAATAATATAAAAATGAAATAGAATTCAGACTCGAATATGGCCGCTCACACTAAACACTGAAAGACATGTGATCTTATTCACTCAATTTAATTGAAATCAAATCATATACAGAATAATAATAATATAATATTAATCCAACGATAAAACACTCTGGCACGGCCAAACCCGACAAATGATGATGTCGGTGGACAATCGACATGCATAGGTGCACAGTGTATATACAAACCAATGGGTCCCACAGGCCGATTGGACACCGCACATAACTGCATTGGTCTGGTTATACAAGACAACTTCGGACTGAGATCACCCGGCCCGCCTCTCAGCACTCTCATATATTTAATGCATGATTAATTACCTAATTTAATTGTTAATTAGTGATAGTAATAGCATATATCATAATAATTATAATCTACAACTTTGATTATTTAATTCTATTTTAATCCTATCTCGGGACTAATTTCTGAGTCCTACTCTTATCCTATCTACATGCAGAATGACATGACATGCGAATACGGGTAGGCCCCAAAATGCTGATCAATATATCATATGCAATGACAGTTCAAATTCGGATCTCTAAACAGTTTGTTCAAAAATACTGCAATTCAAGTTATTTTCAAAATTAGTTTATTTTTTGAGTTGGGTTCCTATTTCTGAAGAAAGAAAAGTAAATCACAGGAATCCGTACCTATTTCGAGATCGGTGTCTGCGTACGCGAGGTCAAGATCGATCTCGTACTCCATGAGTGGATCCTAGTCGACTATATCATATATTATTAATTTAAATTAAGTGATGGTTAGATTTAACATTATTTATTGTAAATTTGATATTTAATTATAAACGGTGTTTTAATTAACGTCCGTTCGAGTTTAACGTCTTTTTCCTTAGAAATTCCAGCAACATTTCTGCTATATTTCATATGTGTCGGAATGTAAATTATTACATTTATGTTTATTTTTTTATGTTTGTTATTTTTATCACTTTTATTATTTTTGTTCGGAATCCGTTAATTTGACCAATTAATAGTGTTAAGTGTTTATCATTAATCCCTTTTTATTTTATTTAAGTTATGAAATTGTCTTTTAATTTGTTCATTATGTTTACCGTGTTAATTGAGTGAGATTAACGTCGAGATTACGATAATCTTGCAGATGGGTCAAAATAAAAATATGCACAATATAACACAGATATAAACACAAATCAATAATTCATTGTATTATTTTCGGATTTCATTTACAATTACATTGAATTCAAAGAAAAATTACAATTAAAATTAAACTAATAGAGAAATTAATTAATATATATTATATTATATATAATATATTATTCTAATATTCTTTTTATTTATTTAAAAATAGAAAAATTGATTAATATATATTTTTATATATATTAATTATATTCTTATTTATTTTCTTATTATATTCTTAAATCTTATAATTTATTTTTATTTTATATATTATATTTTTATAAGTTTAAAATTAAGTTTTATAGCAAAATAAATCAAAAGAAAAGAAAAGAAAATAAAATAAACTTAATTTATTTAATTTAAATTAAACATTTTATTTTATTAAATGTGTTGATGTTTTAATGAACGGGATCATACGCTGTCTAGCATACCACATTGTATTTGTGCACAAGTAACCCATAAGGGGCATACATGGAATTTAATAATTTTATATTTATTCCATGACGCCACCAACCTTACACGACGGCGTCAATTAATTAGTCACCTTTTATTTAATTATACTTTAAATTTCTTGAGACTTTTAGTTCTTGGGCCTTAATCAATTTTTTTGCTAAACCTAAATATTAGTTTTAGTTAATTAAGTTGATTTATTGGCTCAATAAGAATTTATCTAGTCTTGAATCCATATTGTTAAGTTTTGAGCTTAATCCCATTTTTTTACTATTCTAATTTCCTTAATATTTAATTTAGGCCGAACTAGTTCTAATTTCAGTTTAGCCATATCTCACCAAGCCCAATTATAAAATACAATCACAAGGCAACAACCAAGACAGAATAACAACAAAAAAAATCGAGCAAACAAGCCACAAAACCAACAACAAACACAAAATCAGGACAGGTAACAGAGGGTAGCACAACAATTAATCCAGGATTCAACAAGTACAGGAACAAGATGCAGAGACAAACCAAGTAACAAGTCAGCAGAAAGCAAGAATAACAACGAGATAGGGCCCCGAAGGTTGTACCAAGAATCGGCACCATACAACCATCAAGGCACAGGCAATAAAGGGTACAGACACACACATAAAGCACAGAATCAAAAACAAAAATACTAGTACAGTTCAAACAGGCCCAACAGTCAGCACAGGTACTAGCAAAACAAAGGCAGCAAGGTACTTAGATGCTACCGCATTAGCAAACAACACAGCACGAGAGGTAGTAGTACAACCAAAAACCCAGAAACCAGTACATACCAAAGGGCCAGACAACCCTCTGCTTCACTAGTACCAATGGTACCAGTGTACCAGAGGTACTACTAGTACCCATCAAGCCAACTCACAACAGAAACAAATCACCAAAGGACTCAAAATTTGAATTGCCAACTCAAAGGGAACTTAGCTCTATTCTTACCAGTTTTTTTTTAATCTAGTCTTAGCGCATGAGAACCAAACAACCAGAAAGGAGTAAATGGGAGGGCTAAGGGCTCCATTTAAGGAGGAGGGACAAAGGGTCGGTAAGGGGGGGTGTCAAGGGTCAGAGTTAACAACCAACAGTCCTCTCGACAATACTAGATGTGACAGCTAGAGGAGAAAACGGTGCAAGAGGGGGGATTCGGTGAGGAGAGGTATGGGCAAGTCAGAGAGTGAGGAAGCGAGGGAAGGGAGATCTCTCGTCGAGAGAGAGAAGAGAGAGGCGGATTTGTCGTGAGACAGAAAAAGAAAGAGATTATAGAGGGTTTAATGGGACGGGACAGAGGGAGAGAGAGAGGGGAGAGATAGTATGAGTGGATTTTTAATGGAGGGGAGAGAAGGAGAGTGGGGATTTTCTATGGACATTGGGTGTGATCTTTTGTGTGTAAGGAGCATTTGAGTCGATTTATTAGTTGTTATTTTAATTATGCTCCGTTAATTTAATTAGCGTCGTTCAAATTAAATACTTTTGGTTATGATGGGTTTATATATACATCGGTCTTGTCTGATTTTAAATTAGTAACATAAATCTTTTACTTAGTTTACTTGTATATCATATTCGATTATTATTTATTTAGCTTTATTTATTTATTTACTTTATTTATTTATTTATATCGATATCTAATTTATTGACTTATATTATCTATTAAATATATTAATTTATTTAATTTATGATTTGGTTGGTTTACGTTACTTACTAATTTATGTTTAGTTATTTTAATTACTCTCCTAATTATTATTGTTTCTTAATTAAAATTTACGGTTTAACATTTCACCCCCTTAAAAATTTTATTTCGCCTCGAAATGAAAGCTCAGGTCGAAAACAGTTCGGGGTGGCTCTCATGCATCTCACTCTCGAGCTCCCAAGTCGCCTCTCGGGGTGAGTGATACTCCCACTAACAAGAACTCGTGGAATCGATCGTCTCCGGAGCTGCATCACCTGCGTGTCGAGAATGTGTAGCAGTCGCTCCTTGTAGGATAGGTCTGGCTGCATGTGTAGCGGCTCAACCTCCAAGACGTGCGAAGGATCGGATACGTAACGTCTCAACTGCGATACGTGAAAAACATTGTGCACTCCAGCGAGCGAAGGCAGTAGAGCAAGTCAATATGCCGACGGTCCAACTCACTCTAGGATTAGAAACGACCTGATGTATCGGGGTGCGAGCTTCCCTTTGACTCCGAAACTCATGACGCTCTTGATGGGTGAGACTCTCAATAACGCGTGTTCGCCAATGATAAGGTAAAAATCTCATCTCTTGAGGTCTGCGTAGCGTCTCTGTCAATCCTGAGCTGCTCGTGGATATAATACCTCACTTCAGGACATTCCTTCATCCTCAACTCATGTCACTGGCCTTTGATTAAGAGTTGGTTTGATGCACTCTTCTCCATAGACAAGGCCTCAAGCTTGTCTCGAAGTGAACCGTGGTCGTCTCATTTGCCACGAACCTTAGCACGTCATCTGATATGCAAAGTTCTATTGTTGTTGAAGCTTTATCATCAAGCTCAGTCTTCTCATCTTCAGACAATGCTTCTGAAAAATGTTTCATTTTCTTCAATGCTATGGCATCCATTTTGTGTCAACGATGTCTTCATCCTCACTTTCCATGGATTAAAGTCTCCTGTGCCATCAAACTTCACTTCAACCTTTGCTGCCACTGATTGATCCAAATCGAATAGCCCACACAACATATTTACTTTTTAGTTTAAAGGGTTTTTTTTTATATAATTTAGACCATTTGATTTTGATCAGCAAATCATGATGCACCTGCAACTATATATGACGCTTCATTTATATAGGAACCGATATGAGTCATCAGGTAATAGCCAAATCTAACTTTCAGAAATGGAATGAGATGATAACGTTACTAAAAGTATATCATTTAAAGGCTTGTTATATATTTCTATTTTTACAAGTAAAAGAATTTTGTAATTTGGATTGACAACCGAGATATCATCATAACTCCTAATTCATCAAATATCAAATCTATCTGATTTAAATTGAATTGATACAGAGGTACATGCCAGGTGAAAATTATAGCCGTATAGAATATGTATACATTTGAAGGTGCTTAATGATAACCCTTCTGTTTTTCTTCTAACACCTGCCATCGACAGCTACATGCTAATAGTAAAAAGAGATTAGCACTTCAGCACTAATCAGCAGCATATGCGGATTCCAAATGGTCTTATAACCAAACACCAATAAATTAATTCATAATGACATCAGGCATGACTCTATAAATTAGAATAGCACCTCTGGTGCGAAGAATGGGTACTTAATTCATCAATTATTAATTCACTTCTTGTCTAGTAATTCAGTTTTGTTTTGTCCATTTCATTTCAAGTCTACAGGTGGATAGCTGCTAAAGTCGATATGATCTCACTTTTTGAAATTTTCTACATAAGTTGAATTTTCATAGAGAGTTTCCATGCTTACATTGATCTTACTCTCAACAAAAGCGGAGATGTCCATTTCATTTCAGGTATGTTGAATATTGATCTTATTCGAAACGTTTGGTTCTCCCTCGAGTAAACTCCTAATTTAAATTTTTAATTACAAATTTTAATAAACCAACAGATAACAATTATTTTTTCAAGCAACAAATTGGTTTTTGATAATTGTATAAAAATATTTTTTTTAATGATGCAAGCAAGACCATGCAAGATTAAGTGAATTTACAAGAAAACCTCGAAGCCTTCCAAGACATTGTTTGAAAATCTCGCCAGAATTTACTCAAACCTCGATGCCTTCCAAGACATTGTTTGAAAATCTCTCCAGAATGTATCGACTCAAACCTCGATTTCAAACACTTTAACCTATCTTACATGCTAATTGCAAACACTTCATGACTGCAACATTTATTCAAGCCTTGGGTCTGGAACTTGGCCTTTCTAGTTTTTAATTTCATTTAAGGCCTCGGAACGTAATATTTCAAATTTCAGAATTGGAGATTGATACGCAAATCGCAACGCCTTCCGCTCAAAAATTGAAAAGAGAAATGACAACATTTTGTACTCTTCAAGTGAAATATAATTACTATCAGCTCATTGCAGCTTACCTCAATAATAGTAAGGATAACCGAACAAAACCAGTAATAAATATCATAATAAAGATCCTAAATCAGCACAATATCAAATCCTCACATCACCAAAGCACCTCATCAATGCAACAAACCATCTCATCGATTAAAGCAGGTATACAGGCTTTTGGTTTTTCAAAAACAGAAAATAACAAAATTAGATCTTGTCGATGTCCTCATCCTCGAACTCAACATAGTCGTCACCAGCACCATCATCCTCCTCGTCAAGGCCACCGGCAATGCCCTCATTAAGACGTGTACTCTCAGGAAGCTCGCCATATGCCTTGAGAAGCCGGGCCTCATCAGGCATGTACTTTAGTATTACATCTGCCTTGTCGTCCTGCATTTTATTACCAATAATTATGTGAAGTCAAGAACAAATTGTTCGTTATAGTCACAATTGAACAGACTGGCTCTTTACGTTAGTGCCACAGTCAACTCTCAAATTTGGATAATATATACGTATGTCCTTATGAGATGATGCCAAATTTTGTTGATTATCTGTCACAAAAATATCCAAACAAACCAAGAAATTTCATTTGAGAAAAAAGGAAAAATTAATCCATCCATGTATATAAACATAGATAGGGAACCTAATAGATTATAATCACTGATCTGAAGCCTCCTTTATTGACATTAAAAAACAATAAATGCTCTACCTTATTAATTGGAATTCATCAAAGTTTGGTTCCGTTTCTAAAATCAGCCGAATGACGGATCTTTCTCAAATTCAATCACCATATGTACAAACCTTTTTTTTTAGTATATATATTTGAACATTAATGCATTCTTTGAGCACAGATGTCACTTTCTTATAGCTTTTTGAAAAGAAGAAGAATACAGCAGTTCTCTTCTTCAGCACTGGTGTATCCAAATTTACACTCCCTCCCTCACCTTTTTCCTACCAATTATCATACTTGGCTACAAACTTGTTGATATTATCCCAAAAATGAGGTATAGATAACAAAACCATAGAGATATCATTGTTAACAAAACAAGAAATAGATAAAAAAAAAATTGCCACCCAACAAGGCCAAATCCTTACCCCTGTAAACTCGAACCCAAGTATTATATTTAACTCATAAAGTCATAGAAAAAATAAAGAAATAAATAAACAAAATGCATTCGATTTCAATAATAAACAAATGCAGGCACCTGAAAGTCACGAAGGCCGACCAGAATAATGTCACCAGCTGCAATCCAGACCTTTTTGTGCATCTTCCCTCTGATGTGGCACAACCTTTTTGTTCCATCGATGCACATTGCCTCACATCTCCCATTTCCAAGCATCCTTAATACCTATAGTAGTCCATAACCAGTTCAACAATTTTAGAAAAGATTTTATACAGGTACACTGTTGAGCATAGGTCAACCACTGTCTTTGATCGGTCTTTCTCCTGGTTAAATATAAGAATTTAACACCTTGTATTAATCTTCCATGGAATAAATTTGCAAGAATACCCAATACAGGTACTAGCAGCAGACAAGCCAGCACAAAATCATCAGCTATTTCAATATTCCGATGTTCTTACAAATTCCTAAAACAAAGCAAACCTCAAGCCGTCTCTTCTCTTTGATCCACTTTGATTCAGAAAATAATTGGGTATAATGCCATATGCCATCTCCTCTTTCCAATTTGGAAATCGGAGAGAATCAAAACAATTGTTCCAGAGTTCAAGTTTCCAATTCCTTCTGATTCCAGGTGAACTTCAATTAAAATACATAATTGAAGAGGATAGGGAATTACCTGGGCGTACTCCTGGCCGTCTTCTTTGAAAACCAATTCTCTCTTCTCATCGTCGGCCTCGTTCTTTCCCCTCTTCCTGTTCTTACCTCCCTTTCCCTTGTTCTTCGGCATCTCTGTCAGAAACCCTAACCCTAGAAAGGCCGAGAGATCGAGAGAGGCTGGATAAGAAGAAAGAAAAGGGGGCACGGGTTTGCGCTGGAATCTCAACACGAGGACAAGTGCAGGTTGTAGGTTGTAACCCTTTTTGCATTTGTACTCGCACAAAAGCTGATTTTAGAAACTGGTGTTCCGACTTCCGAGTGTCTAAATTTGATTCGGATTCTGTGTTATCCCCTCCGGACCAAGTTTTTGATTGGGAAACATTGGGCCAAATTAAAATTTTGATGTTCAAATATAATTCAAAAATAGTTTATTTTATGTAATATAAATAAATTATATATCATAATGATAAAATATTAAAAAATATATTAAAAAATATAAAAATTTATATAAATAAAATAATATATAATATTTTTTTTTGCCGAATAATTCACAAATAAAATGTTTTTTGATAAAAAAATATACTATATATTAAACTAATAAATTATTCGTGAAACATTCAGTTATGGATGAAAAATAAATTATTCATGAATCTTGTAATTATACTCCGGACACGATTCAGTCTGTTGTGTTGTGTGGGACTGTGCGTCCCATTTCAAACCATAGTATCAAATTTGAAATTCGAAAATTATTCGATGAGGTTAAAAATTTATGATTCTGATATAATATGAGTATAATTCAGAAGTAGTTTGTTTCATATAATATAAATAAAATATATATTGTATTGATAAATTTTAAAAATATATTAAAAATAAAATTAAAATAATATATGATATTTTTTCCGAATAATTCATGAATAAAATATTTTTTGATCAAAAATTACATTAATATATTAAAATGATGAATTACTCATGAAACATTCAGATATAGATAAAAAAAATAATTATTTGTAAATAATCACGCACCTTGTGACTATGTTTTAAACTAACGTGGCTCTTGAGCTCAAACCACTCTTAACCCAAGTATGTTTTGCTCGAAGTTCGGACAATATGTGTTAAATTTAGAAATAATGTAAATTAAGAGTTAATTAAAATAACTGAACCATTTAATTAACAAATTAAAGGAATATATATAAGTATATGAATAAATAAAAGAATAAAGTCAATAATACATATTAATAAATTTACTGTTGGGTTGTAGCAAAAACAATCGATAAAAAAATCATATGTTTGACTAATTAAAAATAAATAATATATATATATATATATTACAATATGAAATCAAATTGGCAGATATAAAAACTCAAACACAAATATTTAAAACTAATTATGATTGAGACTAAGATAACAAAAATCAAATGCATGTTGATAAACCTTCAACTCAGTACACAAATGACCATAAACCAAAACCACAGAAAACCCCAACAATCACACTCCCTCTCTCTTCATTTAAACCCCATTAACTCTCTCTCTTTCTGTTAAACCGTGAATTTTAAATTAGGTATTAATCATAACTACTTAAATAATGATCAAATTTTAATTAATGAAAATTAATAAATTATTCAGATCAACAATTAAAGGGATATAATTATATATGTGAATTAATAAATATATAAATAAATCTTATAATAATTTTAAATTATTTCGCTATCTACCGATGACCTGCGAAATTAAGCGGATACAAACTCAAATTTTTAGTTTAAACTAAAAGAATTAAACTTAATAATTTAACAAAACATAAACTTTAAAATGGAAATTAGAAATGAACCGTAAATCGATCAAATTCAAAATCTAAATGAAATGCCTTAATACAATTGGTAAATGAAATAACCCCGTTATATATATATATATATATATATATATATTAACAATAATGATAACGTGGACATTTTATTTAAAAATTCGGCTGTAATATAATTTTGCCACACGCTTGACCACAAAAGTTTCACCGCAGAAAATCCCACCGTCACATCACCTTACAATAAATGCACCTCTCTCTCTCTTCATTAACACACTCTCTTCTCTCCCGCTCTCTCTGTCGAGTCATCTCTCCAGGTCTTTTCCTTCCGTCTTTTCTTCTGCCATTGCTCTCTCTCCTCTTTAAATTTCCGCTGCACCCCTCTTTTCTTCTCTCGGGCGACGCAAACCCTAAGGGTTCCCCCTTTTCTCTCCGCCCCTTGTGGGTTCTCTGTCCCTCTCCCGTCTTGTCTCTTGTCTCGATCTTTCTTTTTTTTCCGTCGCATTTATGGCGACGCCGCCCCCCCCCCCCCTACCGCTCTCTCTCACCCCCCAGCTACCTGCCCCCTTGCCACTTGCTTGTTGTCCCGTCGAGCTAGCCGTCACATCTCCTTGACCGTTGCTCGGTCCCTCCCTTTAAAACGATCTTGCGCCTCCCTCTTACGTTCTTTTTGCTGGTTGTTACTGTCTCATGTGCTGAGAATAGCCTTGTTGAAATTTTTCCTTTTTCACAAAAGAAACTGATAAGAACAGATCTATCACAGCTTTGCTGCGATTCTGGGTAGAGAAAGGCTGGTGGGCTTGAGTTATTTCAGGAGGAGACACCCTCCCTTGACCCGATTTGTTTTTTTTTTCGCCCTCTGCCCTTTTTGTGGTTGCTCTCTCTCTCCCTGGTAAATCCTAAATCTTCTGGATACCTTGTTTCGCTCTTTTGCTGGTTTATGATGATTGGCTTGTGTTAATCTGGTTGTTTCTGTGTGTTGACTCTTACTGATAGAGGTTATGGGGTGAGAACTGTTATTTTGTTGTTGCATGTTTTAAATTTTGATTCTTGATCTTGGCATCCTCTAAGTCTGTACTGTGACTGATTTGTCTGATCACTAGTGTTGTTGCTGACTTGATTTATCTATTGGGAGGGCTGGTACTATGTTGCATGTTTACTGTTTTTTTTTTGCCTTAATTTTTGTTGGGTTGTGGGGCACTGGCATGTCTCCTGGTACGCTGGTACCGATGGGTACGGGTGATGCGGGAGCTGAACTAGTCCATGTTTGGTTATTCTGATAGAGGCCCTGATTTCATGTTTTTGATTAAGGGAATTGTTTGATATGACTACGGTTCTTGAATTGCTACTGGTGTTGGGTTCTGTGTGTAGTTATGGGTTGAAATTATCGTGGTAAACCGTACACCGGTACCGGTTGGTACCGAGTGAGGTGAGGTTGCCCTCACTTTGTTTGTTTGAGATTGGTTGTTGAAATTTTGAGAATTTGGTACCGATCTTGTACGGGTTCTTGATCTGTTGCTTGTAGTTCTGGTTTGGTTGATGTTTGTCTGTTGTCTGTGTCTCACTTGCTCGAATGGTTGTTTGTATGCTGACTTGGGTTGTTGCCTAGTGATTCTGATATATAAGTGGGCTTGGTGATGTGGCCAAATTGGAAATAGGGAATTGTTTGGCCCGAAGTAAATATTGAGGAGATTAGAATAGGCCCAAAACTTAACAACATGGATTCAAGAAGAGATCAATTTTATTGGGCCAATAAATCAACTTAATCAAACTAATTGATAATTAAGGTTAGAAAATTTAGGTCCATAACTAAAATCTTCAAGATTATAAAAGTGAATAGTTAAAATTTGATCAATTAATTGGAGGCCGCCCCGAAAGGTTGGCGGTATCCATGGACTAAAACGTAAACTTGAATAATCGGGAAATGATTATATTCCCTGACTGCCCCCGATTCGGGATATCGGTGCATTGGCACCAATGATTTGGTAGTCGACGTATGATCCCGAACATTAAAACACCAACACGGTAATAATAAAACGATAATAATTTTCTTAAATTAATTTACTTCTTTTTATTTTTAATTTTTCTTTTAAGTTTTCCTTTTTAATTTATTTTAAACTATTTTTCTAATTTATTTAAATATAATGTTAAATATATATACATATACATAATAATAAAAGCAAAATTAATAAGAAAAGATAATTAGGATATAATGAATATATATGAGTATATATACATATATACATATATATATATATATATATATATATATATATATATATATATATATTCAATTTCTCTATTTTTAGATTTAAAAGAATATTAGAAATAAAGAATATATATATATGAAATAATAATATATATTAATTAAATCTTCATTTGTGAATAAGCAAAAGAATATTAGAATAAAATATTAGATATATTATATATTATATATTAATCAATTTCTCTATTTTAAATTAATAAGAATAATACTAAATATATTAAATATAATATTATATATTAATCAATTTCTCTATTTTAAAATTAATTGATTTAAATATTTAAATCCATGAACTCGAATTTAAAATAAAGAATGGACGTATAAAAGCGATCACGAACGATAAACACAATTTAACGGATCTCTAATACGGCAACTAAAATTTCCGACAATCGCGTAAATGCGAGCGAAATGTTGCTTAGAAATTTTCAGGAAAAGACGACAAACCCGAACAAACGCTTAATTAAATTATCAATCTAATTTAATTATTAATTGTGAAGTAAATCAAGTTAAAACTAATAAACATCTGATTTAAATTAAAATAGGTGATACGATCGACTCGGATCCACTCGCGGAGTACGAGGTCATTCTCGACCGACGTACGCGGACACCGACCCCGAGGCGGTGTTCTACCTCCGAGTAGAGCGACTCGCGATCCTCACGGCGCTCCCGAGTACGGTTTCCTGGGATTTAATTTTCTTTCTTCAGAAATAGGAACCCAAACCGAAAATAAAACCGTTTTTAAAATAAATCTGAATTGCGGTATTTTCTGGCCAAAAATTTGTAGAGACTAAGTCTGACCTGTCATATGCATCCGGTAAATTGACCAGCATTTTGAGACATACCGCATTTACATGTCATATCATGTCATACCGCACATAGACAGGATATGAGTAGGATCCGGGAAATAGTCCCGAGATAGGATCAGATAGATTTAAATAATTCCAGTTGTAGATTATATTTAATAGGGAAATATTATTACTATTACTAATTATTAATTAAGTTAGGTAGTTAATCATGCATTAAATGCATGGGAGTGCTGAGAGGCGGACCGGGTAATTCTCAGTCGGAGTTGCCTTGCATAACCAGACCGTTGTGGTTACGTACGGTGACCCATAGGCCCGTGGGACCCACCGGTGCAGCCGTATGCACTGCGCATCCTCGCTTTGTCGGGTTATCGACCGATCCCGTCATTTGGCGGGTTCGGGTACTGTCGTCGAGTGTTTTCTTTTGATCTTTATTATATTTCTTATTATTATTCTTTATATGATTAAATTTTTAATCCAAATTTGAGCGATTTAGGATACCGTGTACTTCAGTATTTAGTGTGGGCGACCATATCCGAGACTGGAATCTATTTCGTGATACTATATTATTATATTTATCCGGCGTATTTAGGATCCTAGTATTGTCCGAAGGGCTTTCTCCTTTGGCCCTTAGTTGGTACAGAGAAAGTCGGGATGCGGTCCGCTGACCTTAGTGGGTACAGCGTAGGCTCCCATTTGTTATATTTCGTTTTGACACTTTTACGGGATGCGGTCCTCTGACCCTTGGTTGGTACAGTGTAGGCTCCCATTTATTTCCGATTTATTAATTCACGGGTAGTTATCTACTTTTTACGATATGGCAACTGAAGACATATTATATCCATTTGTTTATATTTTGAAAGGTGAATTACCAGATTCAGCAGACCAGAGTACGTGTTTTATAGTCGTTCACTCTCCTAGGGCGTTATCGCCTCGGGAGCCCGAATTGTCGTTTGTGCGGCGTTGTCGCTGTACAAACATAAAGTCCTAAGTTAGTAAGTTGGGCCCTGGTAGTGCCCGCTTAGGCAAGGCCCGAGTTAGTAAGTTGGGCCCTGGTAGTGCCCGCTCGGGATGAGTCTGGTAAATTTACAATCTGGGTATTTATTACGGGTGTTTGACTCTCGTATCTTATACTTTACATTACATTATTATTTCCACAGAATTTTCTATTTCGGGTTTCTTTACCATATCATATCATATCATGTAGGTCAATGTGCATAATAATATTATTATATTCACTTATCAATATTATTTCGCTGTTCAAACATCAGTATCGGTTTTTGAGTCCAGTCTAGGAAAGAAGATTAAATCTTATCGCTGTTCAATGTGCATAATAATATTATTGTATCGCTGTTCTAACCCTATGTAGGCGTTGTATTCTCTTTGTTCATTCAGGACTGTATGGTCATGTACTCTTATTATTATTATTTTATTTATTCTGTGATTGCCTTATTTTATTCATTTAGCCTTCCGTACGCACGTCTCATCGTGCGTACGTGGCGGGATTAAGCACCCCTAATCCGTTTTATTTATTTTGGGATGTGACACTTTCTCTTTTCCCTCACCGATACACTCTATCATTTAATGTTTGTCCCGATTTTGTCCCTTTGTTCAACTCTCGATCTCTCTCCCCATTGCAACTCTCTCTGTCTCTCACTCTCTCGCTCACTAACCTCCCTGAAGAGGGGTTTCTCTCTGTCCCGAAAACCCATCCCTTATTGACTCTGCTTGATCGTTGTCCCTTCCTTCACCCACTCTCAAGGGCTCAATCCCGACTTCTATGCCCTTACACTCCCTCTCTCCCCTCTTTGTCGATCTCATGCGTTGAGAACTTGAACTCCATAAAACTTATCTGGTAAGAATAGATAGAGCTAAGTGAAAGAGGATTCAAAGGGGAGGGAGGAGGTGGTTGTCAGAATCTCAAACGTGAATATGCTATCTTTTTCTTTTCCTCGTCAGTCTTGCCGTGTTGCTTACTTGCTGGTAAATCCTATT
This sequence comes from Schoenoplectus tabernaemontani, assembly GCA_037127355.1. NCBI lineage: Eukaryota > Viridiplantae > Streptophyta > Magnoliopsida > Poales > Cyperaceae > Schoenoplectus > Schoenoplectus tabernaemontani. The sequence goes on from CM073757.1 coordinate 12,731,388, forward strand.
TTTTCCTCTAGTGTTTCTTGTGATGGCTGGTTAAGTTAAAAATTATTGTTGCTTGCTTGTTTGATTTTTAATGCTTGCTTGTTTGTTGTGTATGCTGGTTGCTGGTTGATATTTGTGTGCTCTTTGTTTTGTTGGAGTAAAATGTGTGGTAGCTGTGAGATTCATTTACTGGTATGTCCTGTTATCATTTTACTTGGTACAATGCCTCTCTAGTATGCCTCTGTTGCTGGTGCAACTCTGGTATTGGGTTCCTTGTGTTGTTCTTGGCTTGTGTGTACTATGCTTGGCTTGTTTGTACTACCTCTTCCTTGTGGGTTTACTTACTGGTATCACTTTGACCCCTGGTACATTGGTACCCCTTTGGTACTAGTGAAGTAGGGCCATTAAACAATGGGGTTGTGACTGTTAGGGGTCTTATGCTGTTATGCCTGTTGACTCTTGTTGAGTTGTGGACTAACACTGGGTTCTGGGTTGGTTGTTGGTTTGCTGGTACTGGGTTGGGTTATTTTGCTAATGTTATGTTGTTGGTTTTGGTCCCTTTGTACTTGATGTGGTATGCTTGCCTTGTTGTGTTGTTTCCTAGCTGGATTTCCCATGTACTGGTTATGCGACCCTTTTTCGTGCCTCTCACCGTCCTGAAAAGAAACTAGGTGATGAATTGCGGAAGAAGGACACGGAGATCCCTCTAAGTGTGCATTGGGATATATTTATATGGATTTGGAATGCACATTTAAAGGTTTTAGACATTATGAGATTTTTAAGATTTCAATGGACGCAAGCCCCCATTATTAATTACCCTGGGTTTTGAATTCGAGGAACCTCTAATTAAGAAAGGAAAAATAAACATAATAACTAAATAATTTTTAAGTGGTTGCTGTAAGAACAAGAAAGATATAGACTTTTCAAGATAGCCTCCACCTTGTGAACCTCAATTAATGACAGTTCAGACCATGAGTCTCGATTAATGGCAAATCAGACCATGAGCCTCGACAAATGGCAGCTCAGACCATGTGAATGTCAGTACACAAGATGTGAAGCTTGAAGCGCTATGCCAGTTCAGCATCAAGGACCGGTTATCAGAAAGACGGAGAAAATTTTAATCGTCTTAACTGATCTTCTCAATCATGAATATGAAGCTCTATATAAGTTCATGGACCTAGGCATTTAGATATCTCGATGATTCAACCAGAGAAATAATTTTTTTTTGTTTGGCTTGCTTATCACTCCAGCGCCAAAATCGTAAGATTAAAAAAAAGAAAACAAAAAAAACTAACCCCTTTTCAATTAGCGGCTATAATGGGTGGTTATAACTGATAGGCCTAGGATGGTGATATTTAAAGGCTAAAATAGTGCAAGATTGTAAAGAACCTAAGGTAGAAATGTATAAACCGATTTGGGGCTTAGTGTTCAAGTATAATGGCTGTGAAAGATAATTCAATTCAATTCAATTCTCACAAGAATATAGCAATCAAATAAATTAGAGAAAAGAAAAAATCAAACAAGAACACAATATGTAACGGAGTTCGGCTTAAAATGCCTACGTCTCAGGGACTCCCAACCTCTAACAATTGAGGTTGAACCAAAAGACTAAAAAAAATTTTTACACTTGTAGAATTTGGTCCCTTATACAAAATAGGTTGTCAAGCCTATCGGTAACAAGAGTGACAACACGTTTTAAAATATGGGTGACAATACACTTAAAATAAAAAATGAGTGACAACACACTCAAAACAAAAAAAATGAGTGACAACACACTCAAGAAAAAGGTGAGCACTACAGCTCAAGAAAAGTGAGCACAATAGCTCAAAGAAAGATTTACAAGTAGAGTAGATCACAATGGATCAAGTTAGGAGAATGAAGAGAAGCTAGATTGAGCTTAAACGAGGATTTGGCTAATTTAGTGTTTCTATATCTTGGCTTATCTCTCTCACTTAGTATATGACTAGTAAACTCTTTGGAGTAATGATTTAGCTAGATGAATCTGTCTCTTAATAAATTAGTGAGAGATGTGATCCTTTTAAAATAGATCTTCCGAAATAGATAAATAAACTTTTTTCGGCCTGAACCGTTATAACAGTTTGGAAATCGTTATAACGGCTTAGAAATAATAACTGTTGGATCTGATTGAGTTGAATCATTATAATGATTGACTGAACCGTTATACGTTTCATAAAACCTTACAATGATTACTGAATCGTTACACAATGATACGCTCTTGCTTTTTGAGAACTTTTCTACCTTAGAATATTTTTAGTATTGAGATGAACCATTATAATGATTACTGAACCGTTATAACGATTCACTGGCAGAAATATTTTTCTTTGTTGTTTAAGCTCAATTTATCTTAACCAATTCAACCCACTTTAAGTCTAACTAAATCTAAGCCTAATGTAATCTTGATTAAGCTCTTATATCCCATCATTAATATTGGTTCTTGTACACTAATCCATTTATATTTTAACCCCTGCACAAAACTCAAACAATGTAAATTATAAAATTCAAGATTATTTTATAAATCGACAAATCAAAAAGATGTTTAGTGCAATAATAACCATCCATTACAGATGCGCCATCTTTTTTTCTGTCAAAAAACTTTTGGGTTTGGGCTCGCCCCGTGCCCAAGTGCATCTCATCCATAATTTGGGTCTTGCCCAAATTGATCAAATTCAAATTTAATTTAATTAATTACATTCCACATAATTAATTAATTGTTCTATGCTTTGACTTATCAAATAGAGTGATCCGGTAGGACCCATGTCTTTATAATCACCTGATCAAACACAGACAAATCGTGATCCTTTAATTCATTTGTCATGTGATATCTATTAATTAATGTCAAGCGTCGAAATGTGTCATCCTTGATCTTTAATTATTTTCTTGATCCTTAGTTCATAATTATTTATATGTGATCATCTCACAATTACAAATTACATGCATAATAATTATCACTACATTAAGGGGACCAAAGATATCACTAATCTCATAAGAAATGAGATGTACAAAATATATTATTGACTATCCATAATTCATAGTATAATTCATGTATATCCAGAAATTACCTTTATAGCTCTCGGTTAAAAGCAACGTTTGATAACCACACAAAATATACATTAATTATCTATAACTATGAATATTTCGGATAATAGAATTAATACTAATTTATGACCTTGATTATGACACAAACACAATCCATATAGCAAATCAAAGTAAGCCAGGTCCAATATTATGCATCCCAGACATGTATATTTATGTGATTAAATAGATATCCCGTATCAGTGATCTGTGAAACATGATCACGCATTAATTCACATACTTGTCAATATTATCATTCAGTGTTCTTTATTAATGGTATTAGACTAGGGATAATTAAGAGTTTTAATAATAATTATAGAGTTTCATAATTCAAGTCATTAACTCAAATAATCCATAAAATATTAAAACTCAAGGAACAAAATGATATAAATCATCTAATACATAAAATGAAATAAGAGCATCATCATAAATGATTGGTCCTCTAGGTTACTAAACTAATAATTTCCCACTTGAACTAGAGTCAATCATGTATTTCGTACTGAGTTCTATCATGTCATATACAATAATACTAGTCCTAAAACCTGTCTCTCATATACCATATATCTATAGTGCCAATATGTCTCACATGCTTAGCTAATGAAAGTAGTTTTGTTAGCGAATCAGCTGTGTTGCTATCTATACCTAATTTGTACATTTTGATATCTCCATTCTCAACGAACTCACAAATAATGTGATGCATGTGCATAGTCCGCTTGTTGGACCTATGATCCTTTACATTTGTGATGGTTCCCGTGTTGTCATAATAGAGCTTCATGGACTTTATAATGCTAGGAATAACATCAAACTCATCGATGAACTTCTGTATCCAGACTCTCATTTTGCCTGCCTCACAAGTAGCCATATACTCAGCCTCCACATTGGAGTCAGTCGTACTATCTTGCTTAGAACTTTTCCAACAGACACCTCCACTATTGAGTATGTATATATACCATGTCCGTGATTTTGAATCGTCATGGTCGGTTTGAAAACTAGCATCGTAATACCCCGTAACTACGAGATGTCCTCATTGCCGTAGATCAAAATCAGATCCTTAGTCCTTCTTAAGTACTTAAGGATGTTCTTGACATCTATCCAATGATCATCTCTGGGATCTTTTTGATATCTGCTAGTCATGCTGAGTGCATAAGGCACGTTTGGGCGTGTACATAACATGACTTACATAATTGATCCAATAGCCGAAGCATATGGAACCATTTTCATCTTCTCTCTCTGCTCACGTATCCTAGAACATTGAGACTCACTAAGAGAGATACCATGCGACATAGGTTGGAAACCTCTATTGGAATCTTGTATGTTAAATCTCTACAATATGTTCTCTATGTATGTACTTTGACTCAAACCTATGAGCCTCTTCGACCTTTTATGAAAGATCCAGATACCAAGAATATAAGTAGCCTTACCCAAGTCTTTCATTGAGAAAACCCTACTTAGTAATGACTTCACAGAATCAAACATCGGAAAGTCATTCCCAATCAGAAGAATATCATCAACATACAATATCAAGAATATGACTGAGCTCCCACTCACTTTCTTACAAACACAAGATTCTTTTGGGTTTCGTATGAAATCTATTTTTTTATCTCATCATCGAACCTTATGTTCCAACTCCGAGATGCTTATTTTAATCCATAAATGAATCTCTTAAGTTTGCATACCTTCTCAGTCCTTTTAGGATCGATAAAACCATCAAGTTGTATCATGTACACATCCTCATCCAGAACCCCATTCAAGAATGCGATTTTGATATCCATTTTCCAAATTTCATAATCATGAAATACATCAATCGCTAGAATGATCCGAATTGACTAGAACTTGGCCACTGGTGAAAAAGTCTCATCATAGTCAATCCCCTCGACTTGAGTGAACCCTTTCATCACTAGGTGTGCCTTGTATATAATCAAGTCGCCATCCATGTCGGTCTTCCTCTTGAAGACCCATTTATTTTTGACGGGTTTTATCCCATCAGGTAGATCAACTAGGTCCCACACTTGGTTATCTTTCATGGATTGCAATTCAGATTTCATGATCTCGAGCCATTCTCTGGAGTCTTCTCTTGACATTGCCTCATGATATGTCAGAGGATCAATATCACCAACAAGTAATATCTCATGTAGTCCCAAGCACTTCTCAAGTACATGGACTACTCTCCCTAATTTTCTGACACACGGTGCCTGCTAAACTTGTTCCACAGCCTCGCTTGGAACTTGTTCCACCTCGGTTTGACCTGAAGTATCAGGGAATATGGGTCTTGAATTTCTTCAAGTGTTAACTCGCTTCCACTATGTTCCTTGGACAGAAACTCCTTCAGGAACACACTAAGTCGGACAACAAATACTTTATTATACGACCTGTGATAGAAGTAATAACCCTTGATTTCCCTCGGATAACTTATAAAGAAGTATTTATCATATTTAGGACCAAGCTTGTCGGACATCAATCGCCTCATAAAAGCTTCACAACCCTAAATCTTGAGAAAAGATAAGTTGAGGACCCTCCCCGTCCACACCTCGTGTGGAATCTTGTCTACATATTTGGTGGGTACTCTATTCAGGGTAAAAATAACAGTCTCAAGAGCATATCCCCAAAAGGATAAAAGCAGTTCCACCCGACTCATCATCGATTGTATCATATATAATAGCGTACGATTCATCCTTTTGGACACACCATTCCACTGTGGTGTTTCAGGTGGAATCAGTTGTGGAATGATTCCACACCGCTTTAGATGATCATTAAATTTGATACTCAGGTACTCGCCACACACGATCTGACCGTAGTGCCTTAATTTTCTTCTCAAGTTGATTCTCGACTTCATTCTAGAACTCCTTAAACCTTTCCAAAGATTCTGACTTATGTCTCATCAGAAACACATAGTCATATCTACTGAAATCATCAGTAAATATAATGAAGTACAAATACCCTCCTCTTGTGTTAGTGCCAATAGGACCACACACATCCATATGCATAAGAATTAAAATTTATGTGGCCATTTAATTCACCTTGTTAAAAAGGTATTTTAGTCATATTCCCAAGTAAACAAAACTCGCATCGATCAATTGACTCCCAGTTAAATTGACCTAGAACTCCATCCTCTTGGAGCTTCTTGATATATTTCTCATTTATATGACCTAAGTGACAATGTCACATGAGGCTCAATTTATGTTTTGAGTCATTTGGTGCTTATATTATAACAGCTCTTGTCATTACATTGAAAACACACGATGTCCGGGGTCAGCATAGAAACTTTCATTGGCTTAGGTGTGTTCTTGCTCCCAGCTTGAGCTTTGCCTTTGCCTTTGGCCTTCCTATTTCATTTTCACTTACATTTCTTCACCTTCTTGTTGTGTACAGTTACCGCCAACACATCAAGTACCCGCCTGATGGATGTCTTAGCCATAGAGAGCATATAATGCAACTCATTTAGTGGTATATAGACTCCTGTCATGTCATAGTTCACAATTAAAACTCAGCAGCATGGAGTGCAGGATGAGGTCAATAAATAATTGTAGTTCCAGAGTAGCGGCCAACTTCCTAAGTTACTCCATAAGACCCATCAGTTTTTGAAAGTGAGCACTAACTGAGTCTCCTTAGTCATCTTACATTCAAACAGTTTCATCGCAACACGATATCATTCAACATGGGCTTGCTCTTGAAGCATGTTTTTGAGCTCACCTATTATGTTGTATGTTGGCCAATCTTCAAAATACTTTTGAAGATCAGGTGTCATAGACACCAGCATGAGGCAACTCTGTTTACCCTTGAAAATTCCAAGGATGAGTAGCCGAATAAATGAAAATAAAATCAATGATTAATAATAAAACATAAGAAGGAGGAAAGAGAAAGGGGAAGAGAGAGGGCCCACTGATCAGAAAAGATCGCTGCTTAACCCCGGAACAAATCGATTAATCCCACAAGGAAATGTCAGGGTGAGAGACAAGGATATAAATACTCCACCACCTCCTACTCATTCGAGGTGGTCGACCATCGGAGATTTCGAGAGAGAAAATCTCGATGGGTCACCATCCGATCACATTTTCTCGACAAGTGGGACCCACATGACGATCGCTTGCAAGCGACTTGACGGTATGAACCTAGCCTTATCGATAAGTCTAATCAATCCGAGTAAAGGTTAAACATTAATCCCACAAGGAAATCCTAAGTGCGAGCAAGGATATAAATACCCCGTCATCTCCTATTCATTCGAGATGGATGACCCTCGGGAGATTCGGGAGAGAGAGATCTCTGAGGGTCATCCATCTAATCATTTTCACCGACAAAGTGGACCCCACACCTCGGTGACTAGAATATCAAGAGAGTCGAAGTGAACCCTAAGAATCTACTCTCGAGCAAACCCTAAGAACTGAAAGTATAATCCCTATGCAACAATGAATGATGTCAATGCCAAGCTAGTATTCGATACAACTAATCATGAGAAATTTCAAATGTGATTTTGCTTTCAAGGCCGACTCAGTGCCAAAGGCATGAGCAACCACCTAACTATGCTTTGATTTGTGTCAATTCTTGATAAGTAGTCAGGTTCTTTGACCAAGTCACCCTCATGTTAAGGGATTGAAAGTTAATTTCACAAGACCGATCGAGTGCAAAGCTGGGAGCAACCACCTGATCAAGTCTAGATCTGTATCAACTGTTGACATGTAATCAACTGTTGATCAGATCAAACCCTAATGGATATCAATATAAGTCTAATTGGTATTTAGTTAGGGTGGTTTCTGCAAGAGAGAGATAATTAGCAGAGACACTGAGCTACAATTGAGATCTGGGATTAATTACGAGGAAATAATAGGGTTTTATGGATAAAAGAATTTTTAATTCAGAGAAGGAGGGGTAAAAATGGAATTAAAAATTACAGGGATGATCATCATGAATTTAGGGATTTTTGGTGAAATTTTCATGATTTTTGGATAAGTGGAGCTATTAAAATAAATTCAAGAGAGGATAAAAGCAGATTAAATGGATTAATCAAGGGCTGAGATTTAATCAAAGCAGTTCTGGGTACAATCTGGGGACAGAGACTCATCTGGGTGCAAACGGGGGATCCCAAACACATACACACAGAATCAGAGAAGAGAGAGGGTATGACACGTGTCAGCATCTCATTGGACCACCTCATGCCACGTGTCAGCACCCCATTGGTCCACCTCAGCCATGTGGGCCCCACCACCACACTGACCTGACATGTGGGCCCCACCAGCATGCCACGTGGCAGGCTATGACAGGTCCACCTCACCCCAATACATGCCACACGGCACAACCAGGGAAGTCCACCTCACCCTCTCTGTGCCACATGGCACAATCACAGGAAGCCACCTCATTTAGCCTGTGCCACATGGCATAATACTACAGAGCCACCTCAGCATTGCTAATTAAATCATTAATGCTAAAGGGGAGTGCTTAACCTAGCAACCAATCATGACAAGCTAACTCAGCATGATTAATGCTAATCTGTGAATTAATCAGTTAATAATCATCTCTGTAAGCCTAGACACAATAGACTTACAAGTGGGACCCTATTGTCAGGGTTATGAATCAGAGGCGCATAAGCCACTATGTGAACCAAACTCATTCAAATATAACTGGAATTTAAATAAAGGAGAAAGAAAGGAAAGGTGTACCTGGCTCATGCACATCATCCCTCTGACTGTGGACCCTACTCCGTTGCGGTTCACATGCGCATTGAGGCCAACCCCTCCGAGAGCGCCTCCTTCTTCTCTTCTTCCTCTGCGTCTCTTTCTTCCGCGCGATTGATCGAGATGCGCCATGGATGAATAAGCTAGAGATGGCGCAATGATTCAAATTCCTTCAATATAAAGATGCAGAACATTGATTAAAGCATGAAAAAGCTATGAATTTTGGAGATTACGAAAAGAACAGGGAAAATTAGTCTAAAACAGTTAGTAAGGTTGAAATTGGGATTGACCTTTGCAAGCTCACAGATGTGAAATTGATTATGCAAGTAGCTTCCTTTCACTAAGGCGACACTCTCCAGATGCAAAGATAATACCTTTTGAAGCTTTGCAATAGTATTTCACCAAGTCAATAACCGGGAGAAGAACAGTGAGCTCAAACTTGACAATGGAGTACACCAATAGTGCAAGAGACAGACTAGATCAATTACTAGAGCTAAGAGGAGGCTAAAAGAGCTTGCAATTGAATGAATTGGTGAAAGAGTGATAGCAATGGTGATTGAGTGGAAAATCGGGCTTAAATGGAGAAATAGAAATTTTAAACTATGCAAAGGCTCTTATAGTGGCTAGGAGGGGTCTCTGTGATTGCCAAGTGTGGAGAAGGTTCTAGAATGATCCAAAAGTGAGTGAAGGCCTAAGTTAAGTCAAGAGAATGGCAAGAGGGTAAATATGAAAATGTGTGTAACTAACTCAAACGGCCTAACGCCAAAGGTTGACTCAATTGAGTGATTAGAAAGCACAATAGCATCCTATCCATTGATCTAAACCGAACCAAGGGTGGAGATTGAATTAAAACCGTGATCCAAGTGCTAATCACCCAACCAATCACCATTTAGCAACCTACACACCCCTAACCTATATAAACCGAATTGAAGAACACGAAGCAAGTTTGGAAGGATAGGCAATTAAGAAGCGATGAAAGAAAGAAGCAATTAACGAGAAGAAGAGAGATAGCAAGGAAGAGTTGAAGGAAAAGCAATTAGATCAATTGATAGTAGACTTAGTCTCTCAATTCGATCCATTCATAGCTTTCACAAGACCTATTCATCATCTATCACTTGCTAAATAGGTACTTTTATAAAATTCGAGTGTAATTGAGAATGATTTTTGTGAATTGTACAATAAGCTTAATTCTTGCATTAAATAATCGAGTGAATTTGTGATTTTTCATTCAATTCCATTTCTTCATATTTGATTCTGTCTCTTTTCCACATTTGTTGCTTTTAAAACTCAGTTTCTTGATTAAACTTCAAGAATTACCAGTATTACACTAAATTAAACAGTAATCAAGAAGTTAAACTTTCAATTTGAATTTAGAATAATTACTTACATACTTTCTTTAGCTTTTGAATATACATTGCATGATGGGATTGGTAGTAGAGCTACATAGCTCTCCCACTCGCCGCAAGAATCGGATTTCAGTTTGATACCAAATCAATAGAAGGATTGTTTAATCCTCTTGATTCTGTCATCTAAGTGATCGTTCAGATATCAATAATTAGTTCCAGGTGTAAAGAGATGTTGTAAGTGAAGAATATTTAGTGTATAATCTCTGAGTGATCACGATCGGTACCGTACCAAGCAACACTGAGATTGGCAAGGCCATACACGGCAATTTTAGAAAGAATTGAACTTGCAATTATGATTAGAAGGTATGGACGATCAACAACAGAAGATTAATTGTGAGATTCATAGATTAATTGAATAGAATTTGCGATTGAAAACTCAATCGGTACCGAACTGAGACTGTACCGAAAAATTGCACTCCTGTATACAATGAAGCACCGTACCGATTCTCAATCAGGTATGATAGAAGGGTTCTTGGGAGTGAGACGACGCTACTGGGTCCATCTGATCGGAAGGACGAGCTCGGTCATCGTGAATACGACCTCCGGCGCGAATCTCGACAAGGGGGTCAACGAGCGATCAAAGAGACAAGTGCGCACGAGTATTAATGCATAAACACGAGTATTGACGCGGGCGTGTAAATCTTGGAACAGATCGGACGTCCATAATGAGACATAGCTTAAGTAAATGCGATGAGCAAATCTGGGCCTTTCATCTAATGTATATCAATCTCAGAAACAGATCTAGCGGCCCAAATAAGTTTGCAGTTAAGTAAAAGATATATGTTAATCTTGATGCAAATCTGACGGCCCATATCAGGCCCAATAATTAAATAATAACAGAACATTAATTATATATAGTAAATAAATGATTTGAAAATACTCCTGAACTCCAAATTAACTCAAATTTGTTTCTAAAATTTTCTTATTTTTCATACTGTTTTTCTATATGATAATATTCCAGTTTTAAAAACATAATAATAGTGAAACAATTTAAAAGCAAAAGACATTACATATATTGATATATTTGACCTAGCTTTGACTTGTCATTTTAAATACTATAAAAATTCCAAAAATTCAAACAAAATCATGAATAATAATTAGATATATTTTTCTGATTTTTCAAGGGATTTTTCATGAAATAGTAATGACAATAGTAATATGCAATAATAAATAATGAGATTAGTTCTATTCTTTGATAAATAAAAATAAATAATAATAGAGATTATGTTAATATTTTCTATAAAAAAAGAATAATAAAAGTAAATAGCACAAAATATACAAAAATATATACAACCATGATAATAGATAGTAAATGCATTTTCTTCTATAATAAAGAATGATAATATAGTTTTATAATAAAATGAATTGCATTTCTTTTGTTATTTCTAAACAAATATACAATAAAAATATTCTTGATAGATAAAATGCAATAAAAAAATAATAGTAGTAATAATAAAGAATATAATGGATTTCATTCTTTATAAGAATTTTAAAATATATGTAATGGTAATAAAACAAAAATCTTATATTTTTCTACAAATAATAAATAGAAATAATAAAAATATATATGATAAAAAAAAACTATAGAATATTAATAATGATTTTTTTTTAGCTATTATAGGTCTTAAAAATAAAAAATAAAAATAATATAGCTAATCATCTTTTTGATTTGTAAATGATTTTTACATAATGAATAATGTTTCAACATGAAATTCTATTACTTTGGCTATTATAAATATTTTAAAAATACAAATAAAAATCATAGCCATTTTATTATCTTTGTAAGTGATTTCCTACAAAATAAATAGAATTTAGAAATAATAAAAATAAAATTCTACTATTTTAGCTATTATAAAAATCCCAAAAATATAAATAAAATTCTAGTTAATAGCTAACCCATTTTCCTACTATTTTTTTTTTAAATAATTTTTCTACATAGATAAATAGAGTTTAAAAATATAAATATAATAATAATAATAATAATAATAATAATAATAATAATAATAATAATAATAATAATAATAATAACAAGTAAATGCATCTTTATAATAAGAAATAATAATGGAAGATATTATATAATAGGCTTTGTACATTTTAGAAATGAACAAATAAGCTCACATAAGTAGTGTAGAGCCATATGAGAATGTTTGCACACATGATATAACCTTTAGAACGATTAGTTAAGACAGGAACATCTTGACGTAAAATGGCTAAAGCATTGATAGCAACATGAGAAGATATGTCGAGACAAGAACATCTTGACGTAAGATGACTAAGGCTTCGATAGCAACATGAGGAGATATGTCGAGACAAGAACATCTTGACACTTGATGAAGAATAACCGTAGTCCGTGACATCAACATGGAGATACATGTCGACTCGAGGAAGAAGAACATTACGATGTCCTAGAGAGGTGACATCTTAATGACCCATCACCATGAGCAAGTAACTCATGACTAAATGCGCTCACACGAGAGATGTAGGGCAACATAGTAATTTTGCACAAGTAATGCAACATGAAGAATGATTAGTCGAGACAAGAACATCTTGACGCTCGTCGAAGAATGACCAAAGCTACGACATCGCATGGAGAGATATGTCGACTTTGAAGCGTAGAAGAACATTATGATGTCCGAGAGAAGTGACATCTTAATGACTCGGTGTCATGAACAAGTAATTCATGATCATTTGAGCTAGCAAGACTGAACTCACCCATCGATGAGTTTGTCTTCTGGTTCATCTCCCGAGATCGTGAGATTGAATCGTTCTGTAGTAGATTCATCCACAAAATAGTGAATGTGAACCGTTCTGTAGGTAGGTTCCGTCACTAACACATGCCTCAATGTTGAACCGGCTCGCGCTTCGGTTTGACATCGTGTGTGTAATTGTGTTTCCTAGGTTTATGAATCGGCTTAGTGCTTCGAATTCATGATCTAGAAGATCGGTGAGAAGAAACACGTGGGCCATATCCACCCTTCTCCCGATTCACCAACCTCAAGATCAACCGGGTCCAAGTTGCTTCGAGTTGTATTTTGTGTGATTGGTTGTTGACTAGTTAAGATTGAACCGTTCGTAGTAGGTTTATCTTCTAGATCAACGAGAGGTCGAGTCGTTCGTATGTAGACTCACCTCAAGCCCCTCTCGAAGAGATTAACTCCGGTCCGTAGTAAGGTTACATCTCGAGGTGGCATAGACGAACCGATCCGTTTGTAGGTTCGTCTTCCATAGACAAACCGATCTGCGTTGTAGGTTTGTCTTCCATAGAATTAAGTAGAGATTGAACCGATCCGTTTGTAGGTTCGTCTTCCATAGGATTAAATAAAGACCGAACCGATCCGTTTGTAGGTTCGTCTTCCATGGACCCTTTTTTTGTGAACCCGCACGACCACTTGACCATCTTTTAACTATACTATTTGCTTCTCTCTTTCAAAGATCCAGAGGTGCCTCGAGGTTAGTAGCCCAGTGGTAATTAACGGTGGGGGCTTGCGCCCACCGAATCTACAAGAACTCACAATCACTAAAAACCCCCGAATATGCATCCAAATCTCTCTAAACGGCAGACCGGCCGCACTTAGCGATGCACGCTCGGGAGGGATCTCCGTGTCCTTCTTCCGCAACCCATCGCCCACGGCAAGGCGGTGCGAGCGCGCGAAAAGGGTCGCACAGATCTCGCACGCCTAGTGGGACCTAGATTCTCCTCTTATCTTTGAAAGAGAGAGGCAAATAGAATAGTTAAGAGATACAAGTGGTCTTCTATGCGCTAAAAATGACTAATGATTTTCAAGTATTTTTGTTTTTGCAGGAAATGGCATATTTTGGCAACTTCAACCTCGCTCCTTACACCGTCACACCTGCACAAAGCCCAGAGGGCAAACTGTTCATGTTCTTTGGGACCATCCCACAAGAACTCACTTTCTATAGCCCAGCTCCAGTGGCCACGATCACTCCCGCAACCGTCCGGATCTCCATCCCGGACGAGGAGGAGGACTCGATTACCCTAACTCCCAAGGGTATTTCTAACAACATCATGGCCTCTCCTACTACCTCCCCAAAGAGGAGAAGGCGACCGTCTAAGAAGACAAATTTCAAAGGCAAGCCCCGTACTACCCGCAACTCTCAAGCGTCCAGGAAGAGGGCCCTGGATGCATACCAGAATCAGCTAGTGGCTAGGCCAGCTATCCCAGTCTCCAATAAATTCACAGCTCTCCGAATAGTGGCCAAGAACTCGGCCACAGGCCAGCTCCGCCAGGCATGGGAGGTGCCTAAGCCCACACCTCGCCTAACTCAAAGGCCTCAGCGCCGCCAGGACAAGTCTCAAGCCCCTGCAGAAGCCATCTACAAGGCTCACAGGGCCCTCAAGCAGAGGAAGAGCGTGAGAAACGCTAGGTCGAGACAATACGTCTCCCGCTCCGGTCAATCTCAAGACATGGCTCGGCCGCAAGCCATTGTCTCAACTCCGCACCCGAAGAGGTTCACATCAAAGGCAACACCTAGCACCCAGCAGGTGTGGGTCCCGAAGGGTTCCCACCAACAAAACCCCGCCTCAAGCCCAACCTGAAAGGCAGTAACTCTTGCACTCCGTCCGAGAGTGTATTCACCGCCTAGGTCAAAAGAGTATATTCACCGATTAGGCTCGAGAATACCACTCAACAAATCCAAAGTAATCGCCCCGACCAAACGAAGAAGAAGAGAAGAATCGCTCACTATGAAGAGCACTTCTCGGTCAACACCATCAGTATAAGCTACGATACTGATCCAGACACTGATGCTGAGGTGAATATGACTCAGGATGACCAGTCCCCGCCTAATCAAGCTCACGTCACCAATACCAACAAAAATAATGGTAGAAAAGGGAGACCTCCCAAGAGAGTCAACCCCGAGGGCAATAGCAGAGAAGGGGAAGACCACAACGAAAACCCTGATTTCTTCGACAATGAAGATGACGTCGAAACACGTCCCGAAGTGCCCATCGATGAGATAGAAATATTAAAAGGCCACATCGAGGCACGGGACGAAGAGCTGATTAGGCAACGAGAGCTAATCGCTACCATGCTGAAACAAAACGAAGAACTAATTAAGGCGGTCCAAGTCATTGCAAGAATCACAAGACGCCAATTTCAAAGTCCGGTAGTTCCCGTCAAGAAGGGGTCCACAAGCACCAAAAGCAATCATAAGGGAAAGCAACCTCAGTTAATTCTAAACCCCATCCACATAGAACCATAGAAGTGGAGGTCGAACCAACGGGAATATCCCGGAAGGAGATTCAAGCCATGATTGCCCAAAGAAATGCAAATAGTGGAGGTGGATACGCTATCCCTCCCGTTAAAAATCGCGTGGACATCCATACCCCGCCATATACGACTTGGAAGAATATCCTAAAGGGTATGTGATCCCCCGCTTCAGACCTTCTCCTGGGAAGGCAATAAAGACCTAAACCCCGAACAACACCCGCCCACTTTGTGGCCTCGTGCGGTAACACGGCGCAATGATGCACCGTTGTTGAGACAATTCCCTCGAGCTTGGTGGGAACCGCTTTCCAATGGTACTATTCATTAGAAAACAACAAAGATCGGGACCCGGGACGAGATGGCGGACTGTTCAGGGCACGATTTGTCATGGTGTCCGACAAAATAAACATAGCCGATCCGGCAAGTACTAAACCCAAGAAAGGGGAGTCAATGACAGATTTTATCAATAGATGGCGGAACCTCGCATCAAATGCGACCGCACATTAATCGAAGATGAGGTCGTCAACCTAATCATGAAAAACATTGACGGGTGGATGGGCATGCTTCTTGGTGTGACAAAGGTCAACACATTCAAAGACTTGCTCGATCGGTATCCAATATGGAAAGAATGTCACCGCACACCGTGCCGAACTTCATGAACAATAGCCGCAACGAGGAGCCCGAGCCGAAACCAAAGTGGCATTCACCTCGTTAAAGGATAAGATGGTCGCTAACGCAGACACCCAAAGCGACAACAAAGTGGCACAAATGGCAACAATTACAATAAGGGGCCCAGCCCAATCAAGCAGGAGTTCACTTGAGTTTTGAGTCCCTCAAGCAAAAGAAATCTAAACCGTACTCCTTTAGGAGAGATAAAGTTGCCCAAATCTTCGAGGGGCACCGAAGAATGGTCTAGCCCTACCGCCAAGAACGCCCTAAGATGCCGATAAAACGACGAACCCAACTTTTGCCCATATCACGAGTACTAGGGCACTCAATTGAAGATTGCCGGGTCTTCAAGGATCGGGTCGAGAAGGCATATAAAAACGGTGAAATCACTTTACCTAAAGGGTTCTTGCAAAGCCCATCGGCCCATGAACAAAGCCAATATGATCTCTCACGAAGAAGAGAAGATCCCGACCAGCTTAAGCGAAGACCAAGAAGAGCAATGGACTACGCACTTATCGAAGAAGTCGATTAAAATGCTTAAAGCTCTTAAGAAAGAACCCGCATGAGATGGAAAGACGACATCACGCCAGTGGTCCCACCGAAACCCAGGGTATATTATAAGGTGGACCAGAGCCAAGACCAGGTTCTCAAGAAAAGAAAGAAGCATAGAAGCAACAGGTCCAAAAAGAGCAAGATTGAAGAGTATGAGCAGGGGAGTCCCGAGGCGATCACCCTTCAACATTTCATCTCCGAAGAAAACTGGGAGAAGTTAACCCTAGGTCAAAAGAAAGAAGATATAGATGAAGAAATGAATAAGGAAGAAAGCGAAGAGATCTGGGGTGCTTCGTGCAACATGGTATATTCTTCTCACGACGAAGATATGCCAACATTAGAGGAGATGTTCTTCCTAAACGACGAAGGGGAAGCAAGCACCTCTGGGACCAAAAATGAAGAATGCAAAGCCGTGCTCCGGTCCGGGACTTACATACCTGAGAGGCAAGCTCCCAAGGATTCCGATAAGGGAAAGGATAAGGCCCAGAATAAAGGTAAAGAGGCTGAGAACCTAAGCAAGAACCCGTAAAAGACCCGGGCGACGGCGAAGAATATAATGTGTTGGCACATCTCGCGTAAGATTCCAAAGCGTTGTTAAGTATATTTGACGCGTTGATGATGTCACAAGACCTAAGGGAGGTATTAATCCAAGCCTTGCAAGATCCCGAGAAGTACAAGTCATATTTCATCGAGCAAAATATGCAAGAAGCCCTATTCACCGCCAAGCGGCCGCCCGTATAAATTTCACGGACGATGACCTCCTAATAGGCACCGTCGACCATAACCGCCCGCTATACATCACCGGAAACTGCGGAGGGCAAAAGATTGGCCGCATCCTGGTCGACGCAGGGTCTTCGATTAATATCATGCCGCTTAAAACTCTGAAGACCATCACCTTAGATGTGAATAACCTATCTGATGAAAAGGTGATTATTCATGGCTTCAACCAAAACTCCCAAAAGGCCCTGGGAGCTATAACTCTGAACCTGCAATGCGGAAGCCTAAAAGCGCCTACCAAATTCTATGTCATTGACGCTGAAACTTCTTATCGGGCGCTGCTGGGTCGCCCGTGGCTTCACAAAGAATCGTGTCATACCTCTACTCTGCACCAATGTCTAAAATATATTGAGAATGGTAAACAAAAGAGAATTGATGGAGATGTCAAACCATTCGGGGTGCATGAGATTAAATTCAATGACGCCCAATATTTTCTGCCTAAATCCGCCGTGGCGCCAAGCCGGCCTATAACAAAAGCATGTCAGAAACCCTTCAATAAAGGCCCTAAATTTGATACCTCATCTGGAGAAGAAGAAGAGGTTAAATTCAACATTAAACCCCGAGGTGCTCAAGCCCAAAGACCCGGAAGAAAGTCGGGTGAGGAAGCAACTTTCCGCCTCAAACAGGTGGCTACATATAAAGCCCAAATAAAACCGAGTGAAATCAATGCAAGTGATTCTGAAGAGGAGGTCATTTTCAACTTTAAACCTACCAACACCCCTCGAATTCAGATCACAGAGGCAACTTCAGGTGAAGACTCTGAAGAGTCTGACGACTCGGCGACATCACCTCGGGAGAAGAATCGCCATGATCGTCAACCCCGGGAAGAAGAATCGACGAAGAGATCATCTATCACATCCTCAAAAGCCATACAAAGGGCCCGAAACAGATAATGAAAGTGAGGAGTCATTTATGATCAACACGGGACCCGGTAGCGGAAGGGATAACCCGGTTAGGCCGAGGCCTATGAATGAAGAACGCTCATGGCGGGAAAATTTCGAGGGTCGTGTCTGGAATGCGATCGACGAAATAAGACACCAAGTTGAAAATAATAGAAGGGAGGTGTCTGAACAATGGGAAGTGATGCAGGATATTAAAGTGCAACACAATGAAATCATGATAATGATTGAAAACCCGCAAACCGCGATCTATAACTCCGAGCTACTCAAAGAAGTGACGAGCGAACCCCGTTCCGGAACCCCCGAAAGGCAAGCACCCGATAGCGGCAAGCGGGTAATTGTAATAGTAGATGAATCAAAAGGGGAAGAAACGAGAGCTAAGAAGTCGACCGTCATGCAAACCCTCAAAGTCAAGAAGAGTAAACCATACTCTTTCCTGAAAAATAAAACAGCTCGGATATTTGAGCAGGCCTTAAAGAGCGGATTGACACTTCCCGTCTGTAAAAGACCCGCCGACATAGAAAGAGCCGGTGAAGGAGAATTCTGCCCTTATCATCGCATATTGGGCCATACAATTGAAGAATGTTGGGTATTCAAAGACCTTATAGAAGAAGGGCACAGAAACGGGACGATCCAACTCCCGAAGAGCTTTCAACAAGACCCAGCTCCGCACAACTCGAATAACAAAGGCAAAGGGGTGGCTTATACGATCTCGCACACTCCCATACCTAGCAAACTTAAGGTTGCAAGACGTAAGCCGATCAAAGAAATCTACCGCTCCAACTCAGTCATGAATATTGAAATAGAAGAGGAGATGGCAGCGCTAGAGATCATTGCGGTTCCCGAAAGGCATTTTAAAGACCTCATGCCGAGGGAAGTGAACCACATCCAGACTCTAAAGACCTTTGTTGTGCCTGCAAAGGTAGAGCGCATCAAAGGGAAAACTATCATTCACAAGGCTATAATTTTCTATCAGAGTGATTCAACTCAGTCTCTGAAGAACCCTGATCACAACACTTGGAAGAAGTGGGTAATAGAACAAGAATCAGAAAATGCAACGGGCGGTGACGCTGCATCTCATCCCTTTGGAAAAGAGCTGTATAAACTGGCAAAGAGGGCAAAATGTCTTAGAGACATATCCAAGGCCGAGGCCAAGCGCTTCGATGAACTCTGGAATGGCGGCCAGAATAAGGTCCTGGGCCTGGATGGCAAAATAAAATACACCCGAGGGTTAGGGTATAACTGCGATGACGCAGCGTGTTTTGAGGGGTCCCTCAACGGGTACCGTATGGAAGAAAGCTGTTGCATGACTTCTGTTGAGATGCTGGATAATGAAACAGAAGAGGACAATACCCCAGTCCTGAAAAATGCTCTGAAACAGCTAGAAAAGGAACCCAACACGGTCGATGAGTTGGCTGAAATTAATTTAGGGACGGAAGAAGACCCACGACCAACTTTCATAAGCACGTCGTTACCAGGAGAGGTGGCTGACAGGTTGAAGATGTTCCTTAAAAACTACATGGACTGCTTCGCTTGGAGTTATAAAGAAATGCCTGGATTAGATCCCAACGTGGCGGTTCATTACTTAAAAATTTATCCAACCTTCAAGCCGATTAAACAAGCGCCGAGGCGAATGAGAATAGAGCTCGAAGAGAAGGTCGTGGAGGAAACAAAGAAACTCATCGACGCAGGCTTCATACGGGAAGAAGAAACGCCAGAATGGGTGGCTAGCATTGTCCCGGTTAAAAAGAAAAATGGGCAAATCCGCATTTGTGTGGACTTTCGGGACTTAAACAAGGCGTGCCCTAAGGATGATTTCCCGCTCCCAGTAACCGAAATTATAATTGACCATACATCCGCACATGAAGTCTTCTCCTTCATGGACGGTTACGCGGGTTATAATCAAATCAAAATGGCGCCAGAAGATGAGAGGCATACAGCATTCCGCACGCCGATTGGCATCTATTGTTACAAAGTCATGCCGTTTGGGCTGAAAAACGCGGGTGCCACCTACCAACGGGCGATGACGAAGATATTCGACGATCTGATCCACAAGATAGTAGAATGCTATGTGGACGACCTAGTCATCAAGGCCATGTCATATGAAGAACACCTCCAATATCTTGAGGTCGTTTTCAACCGCCTGAGAGAACATGCGCTCAAGCTAAACCCGTTGAAATGCGCATTTATGGTATCATCTGGTAAATTTCTAGGGTTTGTGGTACGCCACAGGGGAATTGAAATAGACCCAGGCAAGATCAAAGCAATAACTGAACTATCCCCGCCAAAGAATTTAAAACAATTGCGATCCTTGCAAGGGCAATTGGCGTACATTAGGCGGTTTATAGCCAACCTATCGGGTAAAATCCAACCCTTCACCCGGCTAACTAAGAAGAATATCCCGTTTAAGTGGGATAGCGAGTGCCAGCGAGCCTTTAAAGAAATCAAGGCATATTTACTCAACCCTCCAGTATTGGCGGCGCCCATACCCGGGAAGGAACTTATTCTATATACAACCGCCCTGGATGGATCCTTGGGAGCTCTGTTGGCACAAGAAAACCAGGATGGTAATCAAAATGCGCTATATTATCTAAGCCGCATGATGGTGGGAGCAGAACACGGGTATTCGCCGATTGAAAAGCATTGTCTAGCCCTAATCTTCGCGGTGAAGAAATTGAGGCACTACATGTTAGCCCATAAAATCATTTTAATATCCAAAGTGGACCCTCTCAAATATCTGATGACTCGGCCAATGTTGACGGGTAGATTGGCCAAGTGGGCGATCATTCTCACCGAGTTTGATATCACATACACACCGCAAAAGGCGATCAAGGGGCAGGCACTGGCGGATTTCCTGGCTGCACACCCGATTCAAGATAACTCCCCATTAAAATGTGACTTTCCCGACGAGGAAACTCTACATGTTGAAGAAGGAAACCCTATATGGGAGTTGTACTTTGATGGTGCCTCGTCGATCAAGCCAATCATGGGTCCGGGAGTCCCAACTGTGCGAGCTGGCGCAGGACTAGTCTTCGTAACCCCGGAAGGTGGGATAATACGACATTCTCTGGCTTTAACTGAACCATGTACAAATAATGAAGCAGAGTATGAAGCGCTCATCGCCGGGCTAGAGCTATCACTGGAGCTGGAAATCAAGGTTGTGCGCATCTTTGGGGATTCACAGTTGATAATAAATCAAATAATTGGCGAATACAAGGTCCTAAAACCGGAGCTAATACAATATCACCAGAAGGCCATGGAATTAATGAAGAAAATCCCGTATGTGTCCATCGAGAAGGTCACGAGGGCCGTGAACGGTGAAGCAGATGCGTTGGCCAAACTCGCCAAGGAGCTGGGTGAACCAACAGAGCCGGAAATCCACATCATCGTCCGCAATAGAAGGCCATTATCATTGTGTCAAATAACAGATGATGCGAATAATGAAGGCACTGGACCAGAAAAGATAGAATGCCAGGAAACAATGATAACTGAAGAGGACGATGATTGGAGACAACCGTTCATCGAATATTTCCGGCATGGCACCCTCCCCAAGGATAAAAGAACCGCTGATCAACTAAGAAAGCGGGTACTACGGTATGCGTATGTGGGCAATACGCTATACCGTAGGTCTTATGATCAGTTATGGCTGAGGTGTGTATCAGGGCCTGAAGCCGAACAGGTTATGAAAGAAGTTCATTCTGGACTATGCGGAGCACATCAGTCTGGGCCAAAAATGAAGTTAAAGATCAAGCGAATGGGATATTATTGGCCCACAATGGTGGCTGATTGTGAAGAGCACGCAAAGAAGTGCCGCATGTGCCAGATACATGGCCCTTTTATACATCAAGCGCCAAACCCGTTGCACCCCACGGTAGCATCCTTGGCCATTTAATATGTGGGGCACAGACATAGTAGGACCCATAGACCCCCCTACATCAAGAGGTCACCGGTTCATCTTGGCGGCAACGGATTACTTTACCAAATGGGCCGAAGCCGTTCCACTTAAAGAAGTCAAAGCATATGATGTGGTTAAGTTCTTCAAGACGCACATCCTCTACCGATTCGGCACCCCGCAACGAATAATATCTGATAATGGAACGGCCTTCAAGAGCTCCAAAGTCTATGCCCTGGCGGAGCAATTTAATATTGATTGGAGATTCTCGTCCATTTATAATCCGAGAGCCAACGGCTGCGAAGCCTTTAACAAAACCCTAATCAATATCATGAAGAAGACCGTGGACGGCAACCAACGAGACTGGGACAATCGTCTACAGGAAGCATTATGGGCTTATCGGACCACGTACCGAACGCCTACGCAAGCTACCCCGTATTCTTTGGCTTTTGGGGTTGAAGCCGTTCTCCCTCTTGAGGTGGAATTACCGTCATTACGGGTGGCTATGCAAAATGATATGACCATGGATGAATGCCAACAACTTAGATTGGATGAGTTGGATGCCATGGACGAGAAAAGACTGATAGCCCAGCAGAACCTCGAAATATATCAGGCAAAAATGGCAAGGGCATATGATAAAATGGCGCGAGTCAGGGCATTTCAACAAGGGGAGCTTGTTCTTGTCCTTAAGAGGCCGATTATTGGCCGGCACATCGGCCCAAAATTCTCCCCCGAATTGGGAAGGGCCATACGTAATTGAGAAGGTATACGGGGCGGCGCATACCAACTCATAGACCATGAAGGTGAAAGGCCCATGCCACCGATTAATGGGCGATATCTCGAAGAAGTACTACACATAGCCCGGAGCGGGGCCAACCGAGTAGTATCTATTATAAATAAATAAGGAGGGAATAAGTGTTCGCTTACACACACGTACACGAAACACAAACCCATGTCTAACCTCCACTTTTGCATAAAAATCCCAAAAACCTTACTTGTGCATCTGTAAATAGAATGCATCCAAAAATCCAAAACCACACAAACACATATAGCCCTATAAAAATAAAAAAATATATATAGAACAAGAGAATTCAACGCCAAAACCACGCGAGAATGTAAAGCGAGAGCTTTGGTGTTTGGGCTCACAATACAAATACCACTGGGTTTGTCCATTTGATACAGAATAAACACAAAAATGGGCGGGGTTTGCGCTTGTCCCTCAAACTATCTCTGTTGCCCAATGACGAAAGTTGCTCATATTGGTCGCCCCGCGCGCAAGCCAAGGGATAGGTCGAGCAAATTGGTGGCTAGTAAATAGTCGCTTCCGAGGGCATATAAATAAATAACTCTCGTACTATTAGTAACATGTATCACTAATAACCAGAAATCTGCCTTCTTCTAATAAAATAAAAGGATATATAAGTAAAACAATAAAAACCTATTTTCCTTACTCATTGATAAAAAAATATATATAAATAAAAAATAATAAAATCTTTTCAATAAGGGGTTGCCACCTTTGTCCCCGACACCATGAGTGTTATACAAAGCCAGGTTGGGTGCATTCATCCGTAAAAGCACCACACGCCCGAAGAAATGGTGTGTCATAATCCCACGACATATCATGGAGGGGTCAGATCAAGGGTTTACGCTTGTACCCGACATTTCATGTTAAACAAAGCGGCTCGCTTAAAGAAGTGACTCAGGTCATGGAGAGCGGACCTACCCGATGAAAGCCTGTCTCGCAGGGATGCGTGATGGATGTTTGAGGGTAGCCAAAATATAAAAAAACCAGGTTGGGTACATTCATCCGCAAAAGTACCACACGCCCAAGGAGGTGATCTGTTTCTAATCCCAAAATAGGTCATGGAGGGGTCAGATTAAGGGTTTACGCTTTTGCCCGACATCCAAAGGTCAAAATAAAGTAATTCGCTTAAGGAAGTGACTCGGTCATGGAGAGCGGACCTACCCGATGAAAGCTGTCTCGCGAGGGATGCGTGATGGATGTTTGAGGGTAGTACCCCCACAAAACAAATTGAGTGGAGATGAGTGAATGTGAGTTTCCACTTCCGCACGCAACGGTGCACAAACGAGGGGAGAGTGGGTGAGCTTCCACAAAATAAATGTCAATTAAATATGCAAGGAGCATCCACAAAATGGTGTTATCAATTGCATCCATAATCCAATTGATACTGGTAAGTTTATCCATCGCAATAAAGGGATAAACGGGTTTATTCTCCGTACCCTACTAGAGGTCAATACAGACAGGTTCGGTATCAGATCCGTAAAATACCACGGTTACTTGAGTTTGTATTGCAATAAATAAAGATGAACATACATAGAATAAATGTAATAGGATGTTGTAAGATTTTCTTTTTATTATGGTTAAATGACGCGCGCGAAAGGGTGAAGCAGTTATAATCGGGCGCTTTTACAAATAAGATTGGAGGTGCATAGCATGAAATCAATAAAATACTTCCTCGCGCTACGCAGGAAGCGATGAAAGGATAATAATAAAGGCAAGCATCATCCCCAACAAGAGATCAAAATGATAAATGTCAAGGCATCCTATATCAAGTATAGTAAAAGAAAAGGAGAAAAGAAGAAATGAAAAGTACAAATTTATGGGCCCAAAAAGTGGGACTCCAAATTTCTCTAATAGCACAAGACTAATGGTCTCCAGATAATCATGAAGGGAGTGCCTGTCCTCCTCCGAAGCCGCCTCAAAATCCAAAAACTGAGAGAAGGCACTATCCCGGGCGCTCGAATGAATCTGCAGCTCCGGGAGACGTCCTGCTAGATGTCGGGAGAAGCCCTCCACTGATAATCTGTGGTCCTCTAGCTCCTGCACAAGCAGTCGAGCGGGCCCACCACTGACTCCCATGGAGCGGAGAGTGGCACAAGAAGAGAGCCGCTGAAGATAGCGGAGTCGAGCGGCCTCCAAATGCCTGCGCAGCTCATGGATCTCCAACTCATGCTGATATGCGAGAGAACTCGCATCCTGGTAAGCCCTGAGCAGCTCCTCACACCTCCTAGAAATGAAGGTACTCTCGAGACGAGGTGCAATGAGTAGAGCTGGCGCGATGGTATCCCGCATCAGCCTATACCAATCAAAAGAGAAGCCACTGGGCAGAGAGTCCAGGATCTCGAAATCTAGTGGATAGCCTCCGAAGAAGGTGTCTCGGAGTGCATCCGCCAGCGCGGCCAAGGCGAGCTGCACATCCCTCAATGTAACATCTGCAAATAAAATAAATGGGTTAGACAAATTGTTATAATCAAAGAAGAAATAGAAGGAAGAGAAGATCTAACCTATCGCCTCGTCGTCTGAGACAGGCGGGACTGAGTCAGGAATAGGGATGTCGGTCGCCTCAGGAGGACCCGCGGGTGTACCAGACCCGGCTACAAAATAAAATGAAGAGCATAAGTACATGAAGAGTAAAGTACGGGCAAATAACAAAGAAAATATAAAATACCGGGAGAGGCATGAGGCTCGGTGAGACCCTCGCTAGCCGGGACCTCCGTCTCTGGGCTGTGGAATAGCTGCTCCACTAACCAACTCTCATCTAGCTCCGAGTCATAGTCGACTGTAGCCCTCTCAGTCGAGTCCTCCACCCGAGCATCTGATGAAACTCCGCCATCTATGGCCATGAGAGGCTGCCCATCGGGAGATGAAGAGGCATGAGATGGCCCTCCTCGATCAAAAGTGGCTCGTCGCTCGCGGGCTCGACGACCCAATGGACTCCCCGCTCGAAAGAAGCCTCCTCCGATTGTGCAAGAGTGAGCACCGCCCCGAAACCACATCAAATGAGTCGCCATCTCCGGTAGGCACCAATAAGATCGACGGTGAGGCAGGACCGTCGTAGAAGAAAGACTCCGAGCGGTGTGGAGATGCCATGTCATCGGCCTCAGGGCCTGTAAAATCTACATGTAAGAATGGAAATACTGATGCATATTGGCAACTAAGTGTTAAATGATGCACACGAACCTGCGATGGCAAGGTCGGTGCAAAATCCTGAGAGGGCAGTGCTCGCCGGCGTCGACGAATCTGCTACGATGTCGTCTCGGGCTGCCTCCACAGGAGATGTCCCGCGAGCTGAAAAATAAACCTTAATCAGAAATGAAAATGAAGTGCGCCCGAATAAGGATAGGTGAGTCAGTAAAGAAAATCACCCGGAGTGGGAGAAGGAAAAGAAGACGGGGAAGGCGGCTGAGAGGCGCCGTCTCGATCTCTCCCCATGGTGGCTAGAGCCGGTGGCTCAACATGTGGCTGAGAATGAACGTCGACCACTCGTGGACGAGGGACCGAGAACCCGGGCTCCGCATGATCATATTCGTAAGCCAACTCTGAATCAAAAAAAGAATTGGTTGAAATGAGACGAGGCTTATCAAAAGGGAAAATAACCTAAAAGGAATAATGAAGTGTACCTGTAAGAGTAGTCCTAACAGGAGCACGAGAAAACCGACTGTCTAAACCCTGGAAATCAATAGGCTCTACAGTGATGCCTGGGAAAAGAGAGCGGCCGTATGAGATATCGCCGCTAGAAAAGACATGTCCGTCGCGAGGACAAGTGATACGTGCAACTACAGGAGGAGTGTATGACTGATAAGAGCGGATGGCATCATGGTACCACTGCTGATAACGTCTCGAGAAAGTGGGAACTCGGGAAGTGGAAACCATCTGGCAACGAACACCTGTACCTAGTCGGAAGAGGTGAGTGTAACACCACCCGACACCCTCCAAATCAGCTGCCAAAACTCAGGACGGAGAAGAGGCGCTGGGATATCCTGATCTAGCCCAAACTGATGTGCACACCGATGAGGTGAATAGGGCTCAATGAATATGTGATCACCCGATCTAAAAGGAAGGAAACCCTGGCGGATGCTAACAAGGTACTCCAAGTCAGTCAGTCTATCCCGAATGCTGGAAGGGTCAGAAGAGGGAACCCTGCTATCAATCACTGACCTCTCCACGGTCCTGGCTATCCTGCGAGTCGTCAGTCTATCCCGAGCGAACCTCAGATGATCACGACTCCTATAAAATCTGTATCTAGCATCTGTGGGAGTCAAAGAAGCGGGCTGTACTCCGGCTAAATCACCCAACAGAGGTAAATGGTCTCTCAATGAAGCAGCCATACCAGGATCATAAGAACCTGACCAATGCATATGAAGCCAGCCGCTAACCAAATGCCATGGAATCGGCTCCTACATCTCGAAGGACTACGAGATGATACCAGACCGCGAAGACCCCTGTAAATGTTGGCCAATACAGGCACCGCTAAGGAAATCCTGCTGCCGCATGCAATCAAACTCGCCATGACAAATACAGAAGGTCGGATGGTGTATGCTGGGGAGCTGGGTAGTAAAAAGTAACAGATCCACCAGGAAATGAATGCGGTCAGATAAGTCTCCCGATCTATATCGTGAGAGCACAATGTATCCTGAGAAGGGATAGGGCCATCATAGTGAATCTCGAGCCGACCTGTACCAAAAGGATCCCGAATAGAGGCTAAGCCCTCGGGACGAGTATGAACTCGATCTGTGAAATAGGCAATCCAATGTCTGAAAGGGACTCCGAGTGACCCCCTCTCAAGGTGGTAGTATATATCATACACCCTCTGTAAAGATGACGGGAATCGAGATGAATCTCTCAAGTCGGCGAGTGAGACTATGAACTCGTCATAAAACCGACCAAAGATCGGCAACCCCGTCAACTGCCGTATCTCCGGGAGGGTCGAGTCGCTCCCGTCATCGATGAACAAAGTGTTGGTGGAATAGTTCCACCTCTCGCAAAAGGCCCACACCCGGGGGTGTGTCGATGTGGTAGCGAAACATCGACGAAAGATCGAGTCGTATATCCCGACGCTCAAGTATAGCCCTCTCCCGCATGAGTATATGTAGAGTCCACTCACCGGTAACCGTGGCACTCTAAAGGAGCCATAAAAGAAGCGGAAGTCCACCGAGAGGCCTCCCCGTCAATGATCTCCTTGCCCGGAGATGTGTCAAAGGGGTCGTAGAGGTAACGCCTAAGGGCCGAAGGGGCATGATGTCATGGGCCGATCATCTCTAAAGAATAAACCGCCGCCTCGCGGTAGACAGAGTCGCTCGGATGGATGAGACGAAAGGAGTCCAATCACTAGGATCCTCATAAAAAGAATGGTAGTGACTCAAAGGGCGACGCGGAATAGCGCCATGAGAAGGAACTACAACACCCGAAGGAGAGAAAATGTCATGAGAAATGAAGAGATAAATGATAAGGAACAATGCACCAAGACAAGCCTTTCGAGCGTTCAAGGCTCGTCTTGGTGGGTGGCTCTTTGTTTACCCTTGAAAATTCCAAGGATGAGTAGCCGAATAAATGAAAATAAAATCAATGATTAATAATAAAACATAAGAAGGAGGAAAGAGAAAGGGGAAGAGAGAGGGCCCACTGATCAGAAAAGATCGCCGCTAACCCCGAACAAATCGATTAATCCCACAAGGAAATGTCGGGGTGAGAGACAAGGATATAAATACTCCACCACCTCCTACTCATTCGAGGTGGGCCGACCATCGTGAGATTTCGTAGAGAGAAAATCTCCCGATGGGTCACCATCTGATCACATTTTCTCTGACAAGTGGGACCCACATGACAGTCACTTGCAAGCAGCTTGACAGTATGAACCTAGCCTATCTGATAAGTCTAATCAATCCGGAGTAAAGGTTAAACATTAATCCCACAAGGAAATCCTAAGTGCGAGCAAGGATATAAATACCCCGTCATCTCCTATTCATTCGAGATGGATGACCCTCGGAGATTCGGAGAGAGAGATCTCTAGAGGGTCATCCATCTAATCATTTTTCACCGACAGTGGACCCCACACCTCGGTGACTAGAATATCAAGAGAGTCGAAGTGAACCCTAAGAATCTACTCTGAGCAAACCCTAAGAACCGAAGCAAGATAATCCCTATGCAACAATGAATGATGTCAATGCCAAGCTAGTATTCTGATGCAACTAATCATGAGAAATTTCAAATGTGATTTTGCTTTCAAGGTCGACTCGGTGCCAAAGTCGCGAGCAACCACCTAACTATGCTTTGATTTGTGTCAATTATCGATAAGTAGTCAGGTTCTTTGACCAAGTCACCCTCATGTTAAGGGATTGAAAGTTAATTTCACAAGACCGATCAGTGCAAAGTTGGGAGCAACCACTGATCAAGTCTAGATCTGTATCAATCGTTGACATGTAATCAATCGTTGATCGATCAAACCCTAATGGATATCAATATAAGTCTAATTGGTATTTAGTTAGGGTGGTTTCTGCAAGAGAGAGATAATTAGCAGAGACACTGAGCTACAATTGAGATCTGGGATTAATTCTGAGGAAATAATAGGGTTTTATGGATAAAAGAATTTTTAATTCAGAGAAGGAGGGGTAAAAATGGAATTAAAAATTACAGGGATGATCATCATGAATTTAGGGATTTTTGGTGAAATTTTCATGATTTTTGGATAAGTGGAGCTATTAAAATAAATTCAGAGAGGATAAAAGCAGATTAAATGGATTAATCAAGGGCTGAGATTTAATCAAAGCAGTTCTGGGTACAATCTGGGGACAGAGACTCATCTGGGTGCAAACGGGGGATCCCAAACACATACACACAGAATCAGAGAAGAGAGAGGGTATGACACGTGTCGCATCTCATCGGACCACCTCACGCCACGTGTCAAGACCCCATCGGTCCACCTCACCATGCGGCCCCACCACCACACCGACCCGACATGTGGGCCCCACCAAAGATGCCACGTGGCAGGCTATGACAGTCCACCTCACCCCAATACATGCCACACGGCACAACCAGGGAAGTCCACTCACCCTCTCTCGTGCCACATGGCACAATCACAGAAGCCACCTCATTTAGCCTGTGCCACATGGCATAATACTACAGAGCCACCTCAGCATTGCTAATTAAATCATTAATGCTAAAGGGGAGTGCTTAACCTAGCAACCAATCATGACAAGCTAACTCAAAGCATGATTAATGCTAATCGTGAATTAATCGCTTAATAATCATCTCTCGTAAGCCTGATACAATAGACTTACAAGTGGGACCCTATTGTCGTGGTTATGAATCGAGGCGCATAAGCCACTATGTGAACCAAACTCATTCAAATATAACTGGAATTTAAATAAAGGAGAAAGAAAGGAAAGGTGTACCTGGCTCATGCACATCATCCTCCGATCGTGGACCCTACTCCGTTGCATGGCTCACATGCGCCGAGGCCAACCCTCCAGAGGCGCCTCCTTCTTCTCTTCTTCCTCTCGCGTCTCTTTCTTCCGCGCGATTGATCGAGATGCGCCATGGATGAATAAGCTAGAGATGGCGCAATGATTCAAATTCCTTCAATATAAAGATGCGAACATTGATTAAAGCATGAAAAAGCTATGAATTTTGGAGATTACGAAAAGAACAGGGGAAAATTAGTCTAAAACAGCTTAGTAAGGTTGAAATTGGGATTGACCTTTGCAAGCTCACAGATGTGAAATTGATTATGCAAGTAGCTTCCTTTCACTAAGGCGACACTCTCCAGATGCAAAGATAATACCTTTTGAAGCTTTGCAATAGTATTTCACCAAGTCAATAACCGGGGGAAGAACAGTGAGCTCAAACTTGACAATGGAGTACACCAATAGTGCAAGAGACAGACTAGATCAATTACTAGAGCTAAGAGGAGGCTAAAAGAGCTTGCAATTGAATGAATTGGTGAAGGAGTGATAGCAATGGTGATTGAGTGGAAAATCGGGCTCAAATGGAGAAATAGAAATTTTAAACTATGCAAAGGCTCTTATAGTGGCTAGGAGGGGTCTCTGGTGATTGCCAAGTGTGGAGAAGGTTCTAGAATGATCCAAAAGTGAGTGAAGGCCGGTTAAGTCAAGAGAATGGCAAGAGGGTAAATATGAAAATGTGTGTAACTAACTCAAACGGCCTAACTGCCAAAGGTTGACTCAATTGAGTGATTAGAAAGCACAATAGCATCCTATCCATTGATCTAAACCGAACCAAGGGTGGAGATTGAATTAAAACCGTGATCCAAGTGCTAATCACCCAACCAATCACCATTTAGCAACCTACACACCCCTAACCTATATAAACCGAATTGAAGAACACAGAAGCAAGTTTGGAAGGATAGGCAATTAAGAGCAGTGAAAGAAAGAAGCAATTAACAGAAGAAGAGAGAGATAGCAAGGAAGAGTTGAAGGAAAAGCAATTAGATCAATTGATAGTAGACTTAGTCTCTCAATTCGATCCATTCATAGCTTTCACAAGACCTATTCATCATCTATCAGCTTGCTAAATAGGTACTTTTATAAAATTCAGAGTGTAATTGAGAATGATTTTTGTGAATTGTACAATAAGCTTAATTCTTGCATTAAATAATCAGTGAATTTGTGATTTTTCATTCAATTCCATTTCTTCATATTTGATTCCTCGTCTCTTTTCCACATTTGTTGCTTTTAAAACTCAGGTTTCTTGATTAAACTTCAAGAATTACCAAGATATTACACTAAATTAAACAGTAATCAAGAAGTTAAACTTTCAATTTGAATTTAGAATAATTACTTACATACTTTCTTTAGCTTTTGAATATACATTGCATGATGGGATTGGTAGTAGAGCTACATAGCTCTCCCACTCGCCGCAAGAATCGGATTTCAGTTTGATACCAAATCAATAGAAGGATTGTTTAATCCTCTTGATTCTGTCATCTAAGTGATCGTTCAGATATCAATAATTAGTTCCAGGTGTAAAGAGATGTTGTAAGTGAAGAATATTTAGTGTATAATCTCTGAGTGATCACGATCGGTACCGTACCAAGCAACACTGAGATTGGCAAGGCCATACACGGCAATTTTAGAAAGAATTGAACTTGCAATTATGATTAGAAGGTATGGACGATCAACAACAGAAGATTAATTGTGAGATTCATAGATTAATTGAATAGAATTTGCGATTGAAAACTCAATCGGTACCGAACTGAGACTGTACCGAAAAATTGCACTCCTGTATACAATGAAGCACCGTACCGATTCTCAATCAGGTATGATAGAAGGGTTCTTGGGAGTGAGACGACGCTACTGGGTCCATCTGATCGGAAGGACAGAGCTCCGGTCATCGGTAACGACCTCCGGCGCGAATCTCAGCAAGGTGGTCAACAGAGCAGTCAAAGAGACAAGTGCGCACGAGTATTAATGCATAAACACGAGTATTGACGCGGGCGTGTAAATCTTGGAACAGATCGGACGTTCATAATGAGACATAGCTTAAGTAAATGCGATGAGCAAATCTGGGCCTTTCATCTAATGTATATCAATCTCAGAAACAGATCTAGCGGCCCAAATAAGTTTGCAGTTAAGTAAAAGATATATGTTAATCTTGATGCAAATCTGACGGCCCATATTAGGCCCAATAATTAAATAATAACAGAACATTAATTATATATAGTAAATAAATGATTTGAAAATACTCCTGAACTCCAAATTAACTCAAATTTGTTTCTAAAATTTTCTTATTTTTCATACTGTTTTTCTATATGATAATATTCCAGTTTTAAAAACATAATAATAGTGAAACAATTTAAAAGCAAAAGACATTACATATATTGATATATTTGACCTAGCTTTGACTTGTCATTTTAAATACTATAAAAATTCCAAAAATTCAAACAAAATCATGAATAATAATTAGATATATTTTTCTGATTTTTCAAGGGATTTTTCATGAAATAGTAATGACAATAGTAATATGCAATAATAAATAATGAGATTAGTTCTATTCTTTGATAAATAAAAATAAATAATAATAGAGATTATGTTAATATTTTCTATAAAAAAAGAATAATAAAAGTAAATAGCACAAAATATACAAAAATATATACAACCATGATAATAGATAGTAAATGCATTTTCTTCTATAATAAAGAATGATAATATAGTTTTATAATAAAATGAATTGCATTTCTTTTGTTATTTCTAAACAAATATACAATAAAAATATTCTTGATAGATAAAATGCAATAAAAAAATAATAGTAGTAATAATAAAGAATATAATGGATTTCATTCTTTATAAGAATTTTAAAATATATGTAATGGTAATAAAACAAAAATCTTATATTTTTCTACAAATAATAAATAGAAATAATAAAAATATATATGATAAAAAAAAAACTATAGAATATTAATAATGATTTTCTTTTAGCTATTATAGGTCTTAAAAATAAAAAATAAAAATAATATAGCTAATCATCTTTTTGATTTGTAAATGATTTTTACATAATGAATAATGTTTCAACATGAAATTCTATTACTTTGGCTATTATAAATATTTTAAAAATACAAATAAAAATCATAGCCATTTTATTATCTTTGTAAGTGATTTCCTACAAAATAAATAGAATTTAGAAATAATAAAAATAAAATTCTACTATTTTAGCTATTATAAAAATCCCAAAAATATAAATAAAATTCTAGTTAATAGCTAACCCATTTTCCTACTATTTTTTTTTTAAATAATTTTTCTACATAGATAAATAGAGTTTAAAAATATAAATATAATAATAATAATAATAATAATAATAATAATAATAATAATAATAATAATAATAATAATAATAACAACAAGTAAATGCATCTTTATAATAAGAAATAATAATGGAAGATATTATATAATAGGCTTTGTACATTTTAGAAATGAACAAATAAACTCACATAAGTAGTGTAGAGCCATATGAGAATGTTTGCACACATGATATAACCTTTAGAACGATTAGTTAAGACAGGAACATCTTGACGTAAAATGGCTAAAGCATTGATAGCAACATGAGAAGATATGTCGAGACAAGAACATCTTGACGTAAGATGACTAAGGCTTCGATAGCAACATGAGGAGATATGTCGAGACAAGAACATCTTGACACTTGATGAAGAATAACCAGAGCTGTGACATCAACATGGAGATACATGTCGACTCTGAGGAAGAAGAACATTACGATGTCCTAGAGAGGTGACATCTTAATGACCCATCACCATGAGCAAGTAACTCATGACTAAATGCGCTCACACGAGAGATGTAGGGCAACATAGTAATTTTGCACAAGTAATGCAACATGAAGAATGATTAGTCGAGACAAGAACATCTTGACGCTCGCTGAAGAATGACCAAAGCTACGACATCAGCATGGAGAGATATGTCGACTTTGAAGCAGAAGAACATTATGATGTCCGAGAGAAGTGACATCTTAATGACTCGGTGTCATGAACAAGTAATTCATGATCATTTGAGCTAGCAAGACTGAACTCACCCATCGATGAGTTTGTCTTCTGGTTCATCTCCCGAGATCGTGAGATTGAATCGTTCTGTAGTAGATTCATCCACAAAACAGTGAATGTGAACCGTTCTGTAGGTAGGTTCCGTCACTAACACATGCCTCAATGTTGAACTGGCTCAGCGCTTCAGGTTTGACATTGTGTGTAATTGTGTTTCCTAGGTTTATGAATCGGCTTAGTGCTTCGAATTCATGATCTAGAAGATCGGTGAGAAGAAACACGTGGGCCATATCCACCCTTCTCCTGATTCACCAACCTCAAGATCAACCGGGTCAGTGCTTCGAGTTGTATTTTGTGTGATTGGTTGTTGACTAGTTAAGATTGAACCGTTTTGTAGTAGGTTTATCTTCTAGATCAACAGAGGTCGAGTCGTTCGTATGTATACTCACCTCAAGCCCCTCCGAAGAGATTAACACAGTGTCCGTAGTAAGGTTACATCTCGAGGTGGCATAGATGAACCGATCCGTTTGTAGGTTCGTCTTCCATAGAATGACAGAACCGATCTGCTTGTAGGTTTGTCTTCCATAGAATTAAGTAGAGATTGAACCGATCTGTTTGTAGGTTCGTCTTCCATAGGATTAAATAAAGACTGAACCGATCTGTTTGTAGGTTCGTCTTCCATGGACCCCTTTTTGTGAACCCAGACGACCACTTGACCATCTTTTAACTATACTATTTGCTTCTCTCTTTCAAAGATCCAGAGGTGCCTCGAGGTTAGTAGCCCAGGGTAATTAACGGTGGGGGCTTGCGCCCACCGGAATCTACAAGAACTCACAATCACTAAAAAACCCCCTGAATATGCATCCAAATCTCTCTAAACGGCAGAATCGGCCGGCACTTAGCAGATGCACGCTCGGGAGGGATCTCCGTGTCCTTCTTCCGCAACCCATCGCCCAGCGGCGGTGCGGAGCGCGCGAAAAAGGGTCGCACAAACTCATCTCATTTAACTCATTGCACCTTTTCTCATATCGCCCGCTCGGCACGAGCAACAATATCAACATGTGATTCAAGTAAGGTGCATCAAGCACATGTTCTTTCTTGCTTTAATATAATCTTCAGATTTATGATACCAATCGATGACATTGGTATCATTCAACTTGATTTTTTTTATCTTAAGACAAAAGCGAGTGGGTATTGGGTCTGGTTTTTTGGTAGTCATGATTTATAAAACATCAAAAAGTGCAAAGATTCAGTTTTGATTTTATATTCTTGTACTCAGTTCAAGATTTTTGATACTGAACACTCCCACTACATATGACATGTCCCTTTATGTAGTAGGCCTGAGATCCATATTTTACTAAATCAAGCCAGCGTCGGCGTGAAACTTGAATTATGTTTATTTAGGTAAATCACTATGGTTAATCATGTGCCCTGCTACATGACTCTCGGTTTGTTAACCACACCCCGTGTGAATTAACACCTTGCACTAGGGTCTGAACACGATCTGATGACCCTATTAGACAAACCTCACTCTATGTGCCATATACGACCCAAACTCCTAAAGGATAAGAGGAGACACCTACTGAGTAAGAACACGTCATCCTAATACCAATAATTTGAAAGGGATGGAGTAGGAAGTGCAATACGTCCTAATTTTTTATAGGGACTTTATTATGTGTTTTGCAATTTAAATTTAAGTCTGGTTAAGTATACACCCATACTCCTAGACTCACAATTAAACAATTCAAATCACATAATAATAATAATATTGTAGGAAATAATTACATCCCATGCAATCAGGCGTTGAGTAGTATGACGTCTTGATATACATCTCCACGTACCATTTTCGCGCCACGGCAAACTCCATATCCCCAAATAGATATATTTATTCTACTCAAATCTAACCTAATAAATTTAAGTGAGACATAAATATACTAAATCCTAATTATACATGCAAATCCCAAATGAATACATCAAATTGACAATTAATTAATGGAGCACCAAAAGGTTGCGTTACACACATCATTCACATAGCATTTAATACATCACACAAAACATTGAACATTAGCCATACTAATCAACTTCCCACAAAATAAAGTTAGCACAATATATTTTGTGTCATGACATACACATGACACCCACGCAATTTAAATTTGTGTCATGTCACACACGACACATAACATGAATTTAATCCACATATTTCCTTAGTACTTCAATGAAAGGTTTATTCACAAAAAAAAAACTTTTTCATGTGGGTTACTTATTGGCTGCCATAACCAACTTACTTAATGGCTACAAAATATATACATTTTTTATGCGTATAATCGAACACACAAAAAAAAAATCTTTTTTACATTCTGCATGCGTATTTCAATATCCGATTTTAATTCACAATTTCTTTTGTCAATCCCATAACAAAAGGATGTTAGAAATAATTCTGAATACACAACCACTCTGATATCAGTTGTTGGGTTCGTGACATACATGAAATACGAAATTTTAAAAATTTCATGCAACCCAATTTAAAATTAAAGATCATGTGTATAAAATTTGAATCTAACTATAAATTTATGAATGATATATCTTACTTGATATCATAACCAAGCACGATGATTTCTTTTGGATAGTTGTTACGTGTGCCTTCATCAATTACCGCAAAGACGTCGGTGTTGATCTCGTCTTTTAAAAACTTCCCAAGTATGAAGACTCTACCACATGCACTTCTTGACGCGTCAAAGTAAGGCTACTAGACCTTCAATAAAACAAGATCTCAAATTTCTATTGATCTCAACACATGAGAGAGATTGATTAATTGAATTGAAAAAAAAAGAGACGGGGGAGGTTCAAAACCCTTTGAACCAAAAATTGAGTTCAAAGCCTTTGAGAACCGTTGATTTTACATGAGATTCGTACTTTCAATAAAATCTAAATTCAAAATTAGTACTTTCAATAATTATTACGAATCTCGATACAAAATCAACGACTCTCAAAGGATTTGAATCCAATTTTTTATTCAAAGGGTTTTGAACCTCCTCCACCTCAAAAAAAAAAAACTTTCAGCAAAGATATATATATTTTAATCAAAGGACTTTGAACCTCCCCACCTTCAAAAAAAAAAAAAAAACTTTCGGCAGAGATATATATATATTTTTTTACCTTCAAAAAAAAAAAAAACTTTCGGCAGAGATATATATATATTTTTTTTTTTACGGTTCTTTTCGCAAGAACCAGAGAAGTAATTTTTTTTTGTTTGGCTTCTTATCACACCAGAGCCAAAACCGCACGATTAAAAAAAACTAATCTCCTTTTAATTAGTGACTGTAATGGGTGGTTATAACCATCCATTACAGATGCGCCATCTTTTTTTTTCTGCCAAAAAACTTTTGGGTTTGGGCTCGTTCCGAGCCTAAATCTCATTTATAATTTGAGTATCGCCCAAATTAATTCAATTCAAATTTAATTTAATTAATTATACCCTCATAATTAATTAATTATTTTATACTTTGACTTGTCAAATAGAATGACTTAGTAGGATTCATGTCTTGATCAGTAATAAATTAATATTCATTAATTTATAAATAATAATTGACATCTAGCAATGCATTATAATCACCTGATCAAACACAGACAAATCATGATCCTTTAATTTTTTTATCACGCGATATCTATTAATTAATGTCAAGTATCGGAATGTGTCATCCTTGACCATTAATTATTTTCTTGATCCTCAGTGCATAATTATTTATATATGATTATCCCATAATCACAAATTACATGCATAATAATTATCACTGCATCAAGGGACCCAGAGATATCATATCACTAATCTCATAAGAAATGAGATGAACAAAATATTTTATTGACTATCCATAATTTATAGTATAATTCATGTATATCCAGAAATTACCTTTATAGCCCTTGGTTAAAAGCACCGTTTGATAATCGCACAAAATATACATTAATTATCTAGAACTATGAATATCTCAGATAATAGAAATAATACTAATTTATGACGTTGCTGATGACACAAACACAATCCATATAGCAAGTCAAAGTAGGTCAGGTCCAATATCATGCATCCCATACATGTATATTTATGTGATTAAATAGATACCCCGTATCAGTGATCCGTGAAACATGATTACGTATTAATCCACATACTAGTCAATATTATCATTCATTATTTTTTACTAATGATATTAGACTAGGGACAATTAAGAGTTTTAATAATAATTATAGAGTTTCACAATTTAAGTCATCAACTCAAATAATCCATTAAATATTAAAACTCAAGGAACAAAATGATACAAATCATCCAATACATAAAACGAAATAAGAACACCGTCATAAATAATTGGTTCTCTAAATCACTAAACTACCAGAAAGAACTCATGACCCTGCTAAAACATCCCTTTCAAGACTAAACAATCATGGAGTCTTGACAGGTAAGAAAAACAATCTCTTGTATCTTTGTGCAACAGTATTTCATTTCATGTTAATATATATGCCTGTGCATTCTGCTAACAAGGGTTGTGACTAAATCAAAATCTTATTCTGTACGAATTGACATTGTTTTAGGGTTGTGTAGTCTCCGTATTCTCTAATTCATAATTTCTTGGTGTATATTTTTATTTTTATTGTTAACAGCCTCCATCAGAACCAGACTAAATGTATAAAATTGTGCTCAAATTATCTTCATTGCATGCGCCCCTCTGTACTGCTTTTGAAGAGGGCATGTCAACAAAGAAGAGACGTGTGTAAAGAGTAATTTAATTTTATAAAATGTATAAAATTGTGCTCAAATTATCTTCATTGCATGCGCCCCTCTGTACTGCTTTTGAAGAGGGCATGTCAACAAAGAAGAGACGTGTGTAAAGAGTAATTTAATTTTATAAAATGTTTTCGAACATTTTTGGTCAAATTATTTAGCAAAAAGTACATTATAAATAAAAACAATAAAATAAAGTCTTAATAGATAAATATCTCAATTTAAAGTTTTGACGGAAAAATTTCCAAATAATAATGTTTTGATGGGTATGTATGTAATTCTCCTTATTTAAAGGAACTACGCCTAAAGAAATTGTCCTCGGACAAATGTAACGAAACAAAAGAAAATTGAAATAACTGGTTTATATGTTTTCTTTTCCGAGTTAATAAATTGGCTTATACACTCTGTCGGTAGAGCACTATTATGTATACAGTATCCGATTTGGAATTGATAGATGTGGGCAGTTCGATTGAACATCGAAAAAATGCTTCTAGGAGGGTAGTTTTCAAATATTTTTTTGTATTTAATGGCCTGGTAGTCCAGTGGACTTAAGTGCCCCCTCCCCAAAGAATCAAAACGAAAACTAATATCTTATTTATTTGGGTCCGACTAATAATTTCAAAATAAATTCCTCAGAAAGTCTCCCTGATTAATTTCTATTTTTAGTAAAAAAAAAATCAGGCTCAACGTGCTTAAATATAATTTATATCTAAATCAATTATAAAGACTCTTAAATTTTTAATAAAATTAATTTATTATTTAATAAAAAATAATGTAAAAATATAATAATATTTTTTTGAGTATAACTGTACGATAATTTTTTTACAATAGAACTTAATAATAATTAATATTTAATTTATTTAATATTTTTTTTTTATAAAATAATGATATTTAGCATTAGTTTTATTATAAATAAATGATATATTGTACTTAGATATAATATATCTAAATCAATTAGAAAGTCTCTTAAAATTTTAAATAAAATTAATTTATTATTTAATAATAGACAATGTACAAAGTATAATATTTTTTTCTGAGTAAGATTATATAATGCGTAGTTTTTTATTATAAGTAAATTTCATGTAAGAGAAGCTTGCTAAATTGATGGGACGACATCCATAACAAGAAAAAACACAATTTATGCATATATTCAAAAAACACTCAAGAGACCTGACCCAAATTACTTCATATTGACATTAAGGATCCTACGTAGATTCTAGCATCTATCACGGCTGTATTAATTAGTCGTATCTTATAAGCAAAGCGAATCATTAATTCATTGTTACCTGAATGATTCTTGTCCTGGAGACGTGGACTAAACTAATCAAAAGCGAACGTGTTTAGTTTGATAAAGTACAGTTAGTCTTGAAAATGGAGATTTGGAAAATCCGAGGTCCAACCTGTCGCACCTGCTGCCTTATCCGATTCCCTTTTTCTATGAAGGCAGGATGAACCGATGAACAATTTAATATGGTTACAGGCTTACAGCATCTCTGCGAAATATCACAAAAATCCGAGTAAAAGTATGAAATTTCATTTATGTGTACAAGTACATTGGCCAAGCCCTAATATGAAATATCACCACTTTTACCTTTTTGTTTTATTTTCTATGAGTGCTTCTAGCCTTATCTCCTGCACCATGTACCGCATATGCATAATTTCTGTATTTGAGAGAAAGCAGAAAAATAAATTTCAACCAGAAATCAAAGAAAAAGATATTTGACGACAATAATTTTATGCCAAAATAATGTCCAATCTCTTATTTTATACTAAATACGACAAAATCAGATTATGTATTGATTATATATTATATAAACAACATATTGTGAATTTTACCTTTTTTGATGAGTACTTCTGATTTTGAGATAAGCAGGAAAATAATTTTCCATCAGAAACCAAGAAAAAAAATTTGCTCACAATAGTTTTATTCCAAAATAACTTCAATGTCTTAATTTATAGTAAATATGAGAAATTCAGATTTTTGTGTTAATTATATATTATCTCAACAACATATTGTGATTTTTTTTTTGGGTGGGGATCCCATGACAATCATTTATTTTGACAAACCAACTTTATATTAATTCATAGAAAATTGTAAAAAAAAAAAGCTTTATAGATATATTCTTAAACTTATCTCTACTCCTTATTAAACACGTAACTATCATGATTCTACAATGATCAATATTTTTTATTGAATTTTTAGAGCTAATATCAATCATCATATTGAGTTATTCGTCAAATATATTATTATCTCTATGACCATATGTGTTGAAGTTATAATTTTCTCTCAATTTTGATTGCTATATGAAATACTGCATAATTTAGCAGTATAATTTTTCTACTTTGTTTTTTTTCTCTTAGATTGCCTCCAATTATGAATTTTAACTTTCCTTTTTAACTTTTCTCGCAATTCTGCATTTATTTTACATTAGTTATGTATTCATGATTGAAATTTATATTAATTACTAAATTATTTTCATTTCATTTCTTTCTTTTCACATGAAGATATGAATTTTTATATTTTTAAAAGACATCACAGTAGCAACACACGCATAATATACTAGTAGATTAATCGTGTTTTAATTTAATATAATTTGAGTGTCATTTGATACCCATCAAATATCATCAAAATTATAATATGATTTTAACATTTAAATTTAATGATCCTCGATAAAATATCAAATGACACTCAAATTACATAAAAAATGAGACACAAGCAATCTATAGATTCATGAATATATTTTATTTTAAGATTTTCTATAAATTTATATGATTTTTTTTAAGATTTCTATGAGTTTATATGAAATTGGTTGTCGGATTGTTAAAATAAATAGTTGTCATGGATACCATCCTTATTTTTTTATTTTGTTTCGATCAGCACAAGAGTCAAGATTTTTTTTTAATAAAAGAGTCGAGAAAAAAATTGATAATGTTATACTTAATAATTTCTTTTATATTTTATTATTTTTTAAAACTTACTTGAATTTAATAAGTTTTTTAAGTTATTTTATAGGATTTACGGAGACTTCACAAATTGATCAGTATAAAGGTTGTTGTAGATGGCTAGAAGAAATCAAGTGAATATATAGGATCATTTAATGTAAGGTTTAATTCAAATCCTTAAGGTTCTTCATAAAATTACAAGAAAAGGTTTCTACCTCAGTGAACCATTATAAAAGTTCATAAACTGTTATAACGTTTTATCATGTACACTCTCAAAAATTCTAATTTCAATGAAGGAAGAAATATCAAAAAATTGGCAGAGCAAATCGTTGTTTAATGTTTCATCAAACGTTCAACGATTTGAATCATAACATTTAAGTGAAACGTTATAATATTTCTGTGATGATAGCACCTTATCAGGCAATAAGTCAACGCGATCAAACTTGATCAAAATATTATAATACTTTATAAATCGTTACAATGTTACATCCAAACATTATAACGGTTCATCCGAGTATTTTTAAACTGTTATAATGTTATCTGACAAGGGTATTCTTGACTAGATCAAGATCAAGAATAAAAAATATTAAAACAGTTCAGTAACCGTTATAACGATTTTCTGTGCAAGAATTTTCAGACTACTGTATGTTCTTATATTTTTTATATATTGAGTTGCTTTAGGATTTTAAAACTGACTAAAACTAATTAATTTTCAATACTCCTAGCAACCATGAGCACTCATATTCACAAGCTATCAAAATATCACTTCTACTCTCCTTACAAACACAAGAACCTAAGTCTAGTTAGTCATATCTAGAGTTTCTTGTAATTCTTCATTGTGATATTTGAGCTTTGGCTCAATTTTATTCTCACATTTAAGCTGATTTTTCTACATTGTGATCTTGTGTGCTACTTGTTTTCTTTGTTTTTGTAGAGTTTTAGTCTTATTGTATTTATTTTTATAAAGAAGCTGAAATTTCTAA
This sequence comes from Schoenoplectus tabernaemontani, assembly GCA_037127355.1. Lineage (NCBI taxonomy): Eukaryota > Viridiplantae > Streptophyta > Magnoliopsida > Poales > Cyperaceae > Schoenoplectus > Schoenoplectus tabernaemontani. Next base: position 12,774,545 of record CM073757.1, read on the forward strand.
AATTATAAAATATTCTTTTGTGTAATAAAGTAGCGTTTCGTTAGTGAAACAAAACATGAAGACATAAATTTTATAACCAAACTCCATTAACATTCCGGTTCTTCTTTACTTGCACTTTCATCTTGTGTTCTTCATATTCCATACTTTTACTAAGTTATATTTTTTAATCATTATTTTATATCAATTGCTAGTTTAAGCAATTAATATTTAGTTGAATTTTCTTTGCATATTTACATCCTATTTGCATCAAATATTTGACTCTATTTGAACATTCCTTCTTTAACATTTTCAGTCAAATCTTGAAAAAAACATATAGAAAATTATGTAGTCACCAACTCGGTTCCAAACTTTGAATTGCTTAAACTTATAAAAACTTTAATTCTTGGTAATTACCATCTCAAACTATCATAAAATATCAGATAAGTTTTGGTAAATCGGTTTTACTCACTCTTGATCCAAAATGAAATTGATCTAATAATTATTGTATACATATAAATATATTGTATGATGTATATATTGGATTATACATAAATCAATTAGTTTTTTATTTAAACATTTTAAACGTCCTTCTCAAGTATTGGATTATATTTCATAAATTATTGTATACACATAAATCAATTAGTTTTTTATTTAAACATTTTAAACGTCCTTCTCAAGTATTGGATTATATTTCATTCAGATTGAGTACCAGCATAGTTTTCCGTTGGACTCGTTCAAATACATAAATTAAACATTTTCTAAGGTCTCATGTGAAAATTTCACCCGATATAATTAAATAAAGAGAATATGACAATATGTAGAAACTGGTCCCCTCTTGGTTGTTCAAACGCTCAACTTCCTTTAGTAAACCACTAAAACGATAGGTATAGAAGCCAAAAAAAAAAAAAGGTCCCATTGGTGGTTAAAACGCTCCCGTTAGAAATGTCTGACGTACAACTTTAATTTTTGGATAAAACTAGAACACTGTGGTTCTTTTTGTGTGTGCATTTGAATTTCAATATGCACATATATGGACATCAGAATCAGCACTAAACATTACAAAAAAGTGAATATTAGAAAAAAAAATAGATATTAAATTTCATTTTTGTTTTTGGAATAATTATTAATTGTCCATCAAAACATATGAAAAAGCCTATTAACCTATCAAAATTTCAAATTGTGCGTCCTCTATCAGAAAGAAAAAAATCCCATAATATTTCAAATTGATCATTTGTTGAAGCTTAAAAAAATTCTTCTCTGACCTTAATTATGTCACTGTTTTCATACCATAAAAATAGAAAATTTATATTTATTATGATAATGCAGAATTTATATTGCAAGGTTGCTGTAAATGGGGGGGGGAGTCTAGACACATCTGCGAAGATTTCTGGTGCGGCGATTTTCGCAAGGAGATATAGACGGCTCAATTTAATTTAAACGGATGTGGGGAAGTATAAACGCGAATTTTGATACATGAGCTTTATTATTGTTAAATTAGAATTATTGATCGATAATTAGATAATTTATAATAAAAAAATTGCACAGCTCATCCTTCTCTGTGATGATGAAAATTGTTTTCACTAGTCTTTATACCTACATTCTCATCCTCGTTATTATGATTAATTAAATAATAAAAAGACTGCGGTTCTTCTGTTCCCGGTCTATCCAAATTGCTATCTGGATAATTGAGCTGTCGATCTCTCTAGAAGAAACGGACATTGACAACGGTGCTATTTTCCGCTCCAGCTATTCGCCAGCTACAGCCTACCATCTACTTGGCAAAAGACAAAAGTGTCCATGCAAAGATATTTGTCCGTTAGATGATCAGATTTGAGCCTTTGCTTACTCATCAACGGTCCATATTACGTGTATTTGGATTTTGATACGGAACTTTTCTCAGTGGATGTATCGCCGCAAAATTGGAATGTTTTGAAAGTGTAGGTAGAAGTTCATAGTCTGTAACGATCAGCGGGGTATAGTCACCTCCGGTCATGATTGGATATTTGGATCATTGGATGATTGATTATTTGCATATATATCCTCGCAAAACTAACCAAGTATAGTGAATTTGAAAACTTCTTACTTCTTAATGTATTCCTTCTGACTTGCAACAACAAAAATTATGTATGTATATATTTGACAAATATTTTGGAATTTTTTAGATAGAAAGAAAATATCTTTCAACTGAAACAATACTATGAATAAAAACATACTTTGTATACACAACTTTTTTAAAGCTCCAAAGATCTTTGATACAAATAATAGAATTATTGTATTATCATATGATAATATTTTTTAAAATCTAATAGTTGCTATGAATGTAGAAAAATGATGAATAAGAAGTATATTTGAATGATTTAAATAAAAATGTAACAGTTTTTGTCAAACATATGCTCAGATGGTGAATGTGTTATGAATTTTCGGACGATGTCAATAAATCATTTCACTAATTTTTTTTCCTTATCTATTAATGCAATTTAGATTCTAGAACAAGCATAAAATAAAGTATTTTCATTGTTCACATATTGTAAAAACTTGAATTCGGGTGTGTTTGGATGGTGCATAATAGCATTGTTCTCGGAATAAACAGTATTGTTCTCGGATTAGTAACCATCCAAACACAAAAATAAAATCGAGAATAGCAACAGAACAATGCTAATCCGCTAACCCATATAAAACGTTGGGTTAGCGGATTAGTGGCCATGAGAGTAGTGAAAATAATAAAAAAAATATTTTTTTCTTTTATATTAGTATGGAGTAATATTAAATAAATAATATTATTAAATAAAATATTAAAAAATAATTAATTATTTTAACTATTTTCTTCACTGTTCTGAAGTTACTATCCAAACAATATTTTACTAACCCAGAATAGTAAAAATTAACACTCTTCTCATATTTTCTGAGATATCACTAACCTTATACTATTCTCAACTACTAACCCAAATAGTGCTATTCGTACACTAATCCTTTCACCATCCAAACACACCCGAAATATATTTTCAATACCTTGTCGAAGGAATATACCTTTCAAGATTCACCAAATACATGACCAAAATTTAAATTATATTTAAAAGTGACATCATATTGAGTAAATTTTACTGAAGTAATATATTTGTAAAATTTATACATGATATCTCTTCATACTATACACCATTTCACAAACTAATATTTATCACCAAAAATTATGATATAAGAACAAAGAATTTGTTTATCAAATGCACCATTTCACAAACTTATATCTCTTCATACTATACACAATTTCACAAAGTATTATAAAGTACTATATATGAAATGCACCAATTTCAAAAAAAATCTACAAGCAATCACCACTTCATTAAAATTTAAGCACTTCCAAATTTGTTTATGAAATAATATCAGAATAATTTTAGACCGTTCAATTTTGAGCATTAGATGGCTAAGATATACTTTTTAGTACAACTAAAGAAGGGAGGTTGTTCATCGAAAATTATTATCGTTAATTAATAAATTAATGACACTCCCTCTTATCCATGATAGACTACCCCTATTAAAAAACTATTAATTTTGTAACCAATTGTATAATTTAATAAAATTATTAAATATATTCAAATCACAAGTGCCGTAAAATAAAATATAAATTATTTTTATAAGTAGAACTCTAAAAATATCGCAGTTGCAAATTGGCAGGCTAATATTAAAAAAGTTCAAACATTCAATAGAAAATCTTTATACATTAAATGCAGTTTTTATTAATAATAATAATTATTAAATTAATATTATTAAAAATAAGAGTGAGAACCATAAAATTTCAAATATACGAATGACAGCGCGCCACTACCAGCGGCGCGTTTCGTCCAAACCCCGCGCAAGTGAGATGGAGACCCCGCGTTTTGTATATATAAGAATGAGCGCACGCTGTCGTGGCGCGTTTCGTAAAAATAATGAAACACGCCATTGGCAGTGGCGCGTTTCGTAAAAATAATGAAACGCGCCACTGCCAATGACAATGGCGCGCTGCAATTCGCATATTTGAAATATTACGTTTCTCACTCTTATTTTTAATAATATTAATTTAATAAAACTTATTATTACTAAAAACTGCATTAAATGGCAGGGTTGCAAGCGGTAACCACACCATAGTGTGACAAGATTCACATCCATCTCTCAGTAATATAACTCACCATCCCAAATTTTCCATAGTATCTCCGTCCTCCTCCTCCTCCTGCCGCTCCCTCTCTAAGACTCTACCCTAGATCTACGCCAAAAACTCAAACCCTAATTTACCAAGATGCGTGAGATTCTCCACATCCAGGGCGGCCAATGCGGGAACCAGATAGGTGCCAAGTTCTGGGAGGTCATCTGTGACGAGCACGGCATCGACCACACAGGCAAGTATGCCGGCGACTCAGATCTCCAGCTTGAGCGCATCAATGTGTACTACAACGAGGCGAGCGGTGGCAGGTATGTGCCGAGAGCCGTGTTGATGGATCTCGAACCTGGCACCATGGACTCGGTTCGGTCGGGTCCGTTTGGCCAGATCTTTAGGCCCGACAACTTCGTCTTTGGACAGTCAGGAGCCGGGAACAACTGGGCCAAGGGGCATTACACCGAGGGAGCTGAGCTGATTGATGCTGTATTGGATGTGGTCAGGAAAGAGGCCGAGAATTGTGATTGCTTGCAAGGTAAGAGATCTTTACCGTGTTTTTTTGTTTATGTGAAATTCAGCAAAATTGGAGGTTTTCGGTTTAGATACGAGCAGATCTGGTGAGGGTTAAGATTGATGAATGTTAATAGTCGATTTTTAATCAAAAACGTGCTTTAAGATCAATAGATCTACGGTACACAGATGCTTGTGGATTTCGTTTTGAAGCACACTAGCTTATATCTGGTGTGTTGTCTCTGTCTTTGTTGTCCTCCTCTAGTCTGTTCGTTTTGTATAATTTTGTTCTGGTACCAAATCAGTCTGAAAAGAAATGGTTACCATGTTGTTAAAATTTCTTACCATGTTGTTAAAATTTAAATGTTGGAGCACTGGATGTTAGGTTTAAAATGCAGTAAAGTTATTCTTACTGCGGTAAGTTTTGAAAATTTTGAAAATGTTATTCTTCAATTGGTCCTATCACAGTTATAGTGTACCTTGCTGTATTTTCTAAATAATAATTGTGGTGCATATTATATCTCAATGCTGGTACTTCATTTCAGTACTTGGAATTTGATATGCAATCTGGTTTTCATATGAGCATTTAGGTGTTTGTTTACTGGGGAAGAGGGGTTTGTGTCATCTTCCTTGTTTCTTAAATTTGTGTAGTATGACATGCAAATTTACTGTAGTAAAAACCAAGCTCATCTTTATAAATAAATCTGTGCACATGAACTAAATTTACTTAACAGTGCTTCATATCTTCTATGTTCATCTTCAGGTTTCCAAGTGTGCCACTCACTTGGAGGTGGTACTGGCTCCGGCATGGGAACACTACTCATCTCCAAGATACGTGAAGAGTACCCTGACAGGATGATGCTAACCTTCTCTGTCTTCCCATCCCCAAAGGTGTCTGACACAGTGGTGGAGCCTTACAATGCCACGCTATCTGTGCACCAGCTTGTTGAAAATGCTGATGAATGCATGGTGCTAGACAATGAGGCTCTCTATGATATCTGCTTCCGGACTCTCAAGCTTGCCACTCCAACTTGTATGCTCATTTCCTATTGCTTTTTTGAATACTCTGTTTGTAGAATACACCCACAATTTTTACATTTTGTATTAAACACCAATATATTTCATGCTATTTGCAAATGACACAAGCTTTTTATAGGTTTTGTTGAATCTGGTGAATTTTTCTTTGTGAATAATTTCTTTATCATTTTTTTTTCCTTTTCAATTTCAGTTGGTGATTTGAACCATCTGATATCTGCAACCATGAGCGGTGTCACCTGCTGCCTACGGTTTCCTGGTCAACTCAATTCTGATTTGCGCAAACTTGCTGTCAACCTTATCCCCTTCCCTCGCCTCCACTTTTTCATGGTTGGTTTTGCACCCCTAACCTCCCGTGGGTCTCAGCAGTACCGTGCACTAACTGTACCCGAGCTGACCCAGCAAATGTGGGACTCCAAGAATATGATGTGTGCTGCTGATCCTCGCCATGGCCGGTACCTTACTGCCTCTGCCATGTTCCGGGGCAAAATGAGCACCAAAGAAGTTGATGAACAGATGCTCAACGTGCAAAACAAGAACTCCTCTTATTTCGTCGAGTGGATACCAAACAATGTAAAATCAAGTGTTTGTGATATCCCTCCCAAGGGACTCAAGATGGCGAGTACCTTCATTGGTAACTCGACTTCTATCCAGGAGATGTTTAGGAGGGTTAGCGAGCAGTTTACAGCCATGTTTAGGCGCAAGGCTTTTCTTCACTGGTACACTGGAGAGGGCATGGATGAAATGGAGTTTACTGAGGCTGAGAGTAACATGAATGATCTGGTGGCTGAGTATCAGCAGTACCAAGATGCTACTGCTGACCTCGAGGAAGAGGAGTATGAGGAGGAAGAGGAGGAGGTGGCAGCTTGAAGGAACCATTGTTTGCATTAAATGTTTGGTTTTTGCAGTTGTGGGTTGTGGTGTTTGTAAAGTAAGGAAATTTGTTCTCTTTTTGTTTGTTATTGTGAATGGTTTGATTATTTGGTAGTTAGTACTAGTAGTAGTAGACATGATCTCTGTGTCTTGTAATCAATTCGGTTGATTGTTTCTGTATGGAACTAGCATGAATTTGTGGTGCGTGAATCATTATGTATGTATGTTCTCATCTTCCTTTTCCCATTGAATGTGTTTGCCCTGTTTTAGATAAACAAATTCTTTTAGGAAAAAAATGTGAAATTGTTAAAATTGGTTCAGAGTACTCGTTGTTTTCACAGTACTTAGTTTCAGTGGAATGTGGAATTGTTCATCTCCAATTAATGCCATGTATTTTCTTGATCTATTTCTAATTCGTGTGCACAAAATACTATTACATCTAGTCTTAAGCGACTAATGTGCAAAATGATTAGTTGAGAAGTTAAATTTATAAATAATTGTTTCTTTTGATTGTGGGCTATGAAACGGAATCGCTGCCCACATATGGGCAGCATTTTCCTGCCCACAATGATATTCAACCAATCTAAAGTTGACATATGGCATTCATCTTCTATCGAATTAATTTGAGATTAACGGTGCTAGTTAGCCTAGTTTTTCTCCGTTACAAATATTTTTTTCCATAACAGAATTTTGTTTGTTTAATCAATATATTATTTAGGTATCAAATTCATTTTTTCCTTGTCTCTTCAACTTCATATTTTTAACTAATATAAAAGACAAATATTTCTCCTCCTTGCGAAATATTGAGTTGAATCAAATAGCAAATTACTTATTCTTATATAATTTCCCTGTTGCAACTTCTTGCTATCTGAAATTTATTTCTTTCAAATTTAATAAATCTCTCTATATATATACACACACTTTGCTTTTTTTATCTTTAAATGATGTCTTGATAATATTTTTTATAAATCAAATTAATTGCTAGTATTTTATTCAATGGCAAGTCTAATGTGTCTTTTTATTATTTTTAACCACTTAACTAGAGATGACGTCAAAAATGTTTTTGAATATGAATTCAAATTTTGACATGACTTCTTCTCATAATATTCAACAAATTAAAATTTCAAGCAAAAACCTATCAACATACCAAATGAATCTTCAGAATACATAGTGAAAGATATAAACGGCTTGAGATATTTTTTTATTGAATTATATGAAGTTCTTGAGCACTTTTTAGTGCAGATGTTCAAAAATATTTTATATGAGTACTTCATTACGTTTCAAATTTATTTAGTTTCATTACAAGCTCATCACAAGAAAGAGACCATTTTTTGCATTTTTATATTATTGCTCTATTTGTTTTTTGCTGAAGTCATTGAGAATTTTATGCTGTCATATTTCGATAATAACATCAACCTGACTGATCACATTATTTATTTTTAATTTTTTTTTATCTATGAATGGTTCTATATATTTTTTCCTTTTTTTTTCCTTATGATTATTTTCTTATCGTAATAGATATGATCCATATGGAAAAGTAAAAAAAATATTTGCTCTTTCTTAATATTTCAGTAAGGAAAGTTGAAGAGGTGAGGAAAGATATCTGTAATATATTTGTAATTTATTGATAAAGAAATGAATGTGTTAATGGAATGTTTTTATATTGTAACGGAAGGAATTAACACAGTTAAGTCAATTGATGAATAGAATGTAGATGCCACATGTCGGTTGCACATTGACTAGATACTACTATGGGCAGGAAAATCCTGCCCACTTATGGGAAATGAAATTCAATTACAATCCTATCATCCCTTCTTTGGCATGGCTATATTATATTTGGCGCAGCTGAAAGTGTAGTGTGTGCTGTATTTTAGTCGACTTTGTTGTTTTCGGTATGGAATAATGATATATCAAGGGATGGCAATCTGCCAATCTCACAAAGTCACAACCACAGTGGAAGTGTGGTTATGGCACACTTCCATAGTTCCATATCGGTTGACAGGTATATTGATGGGTCTCAAAGCCTTGCATATAAGGCTGCATATAAAAAACCTTGGGCTCAACTCAGGCTCAATCTAATTTGGCTTGAGCTAATATGTTTTGAACTAATCTGGTTTGATAGTTAAATGAGCTGAGTTTGAGTTTGAGTTAGAATAGACTCGGTTTGTGGCTTGAATAATAATAATTTATATTTTTTTTTTCTGACAAACCCCAATTCAATAATTCATCTCTCATCATCTTAGTGGCTTAACGATTTCTCTTACTTACTCGTAACTCAATCCGTATATGTGACTCGATAGTTTTTTATTGGTTAATCCGTTCAAATTAGTGCAGCAAAGATATCATTGAAAACATAATTCATTGATATACCAATTTGAACCAACTCATATATCAATCTTATAGATATACCAATCTTATAATTTATAGATGTACTAAATATAAATGTCAAATTGAGTCAATGTACATATATCGGCTCGTGAGCTAGGTCAAATAGTAACGAGTCCAAATAGTAACGAGTCGAGTTTAAACTAGATTTTTCAACTCGAAATATTTCAAAAACTCAGTTCGACTCGACTCGAATTTTTTTAAGCCAGGTTTAAGCTAAGTCCGGCTCGCTCGAACTCAACTCATTTGTAGCCCTACTTGGATAGTGATTACTGGGTTTTACAATCTGCATGTGATGTCTCCGGTCCATTTATGTTATCAAGTTTGGGCTCTCGGCCTTTCTTTACCACTTGCCAGGTCCATGGTACCAAATAGAAGGATGCTAGTGAATTCTGCTAATATTTTGCTCAAACTTTTTTGAGAACACAAGTCTATAAAGGCTTAGCTGGCAGAATTATCTTCACTCCTTATCAGAGGTTCTCAAATCAAATTATCAGAAGTAATTTCAAGCCACACCCATTATAATCAAAGCAAAATGGGAAAAGTAACTGGACTTTTCTACTTCTACGCATCCAAAATTCCACAGTTTGAAACTGACTTTGGCTTCATTATTTAAGACATAAAGCACCAATGACAGGTGCAAAACACAAACACAAAGGCAGTATGAAAGAAATTTGGATCATGGACACACCTGGCTTTGTTATCTTGATTTCACTTCTTTTGTTTCTCAGCCCCTTCCTAGCAGATCAAACTATCTCCGTAATCTCCAATGCAACCTATGAGCCTTTCATCCAATGCCTCTTGGATAATTCCATTCCTCAAAACCTCTTGTTCACAGCAAGCACCAATTCCTATTTTACTGTTCTTGAATCCTCAATTCGAAATCAAAAGTTCAACACAACACGGACACCAAAACCTCTCGCTATAATTTTTCCTACAGTCGAATCTCATGTTTCAGCTGTCATCCGCTGTTGCAGAACAAACAACATTGAACTAAGAACATTAAGTGGGGGTCATGACTATGAGGGCCTCTCTTATGTGGCCTTCGGCACCCCTTTCGTTATTCTTGACATGCAAAACTTGAGCTCAATCAACGTTAATGTCACTGAAAACACGGCATGGGTTCAAGCCGGTGCAACAGTTGGAGAGTTGTACTACCGTATAGCTGAGAAAAGCAAGACCATGGGTTTTCCTGCAGGGTTATGCCCCACTGTAGGGGTTGGTGGTCATTTAAGCGGTGGTGGAATTGGGACTTTGATGAGAAAATATGGTTTGGCCTCTGATAATATCATTGATGCACGCTTAGTGAATGCTGAAGGGGTGATACTTGATAGGATATCCATGGGTGAGGATTTATTTTGGGCAATTAGAGGAGGTGGAGGGGCTAGTTTTGGGGTCATATTAGCCTACAAAATTAAATTGGTATATGTGCCGCCAAAGTTGGCAGTTTTCACCAAAGTATTTAATTTTAGTCAAGATGGTGATGGTACACTAGTAAATGTAGTTAGTCAATGGCAGGATGTGGCTTATAGATTAGATGAGAGGTTATTTATAAGGCAACTTAGTAAGATTTCAAGTGATGAGAAGGGGAACAGGATACTGCAAGTGATGTTTGAATCCCTCTTCCAAGGAGAGAAAGAAGAATTGCTTTCTATATTGCAAGATAAAATTCCCCTGCTTGATTTGAAAGAAAGTGATTGTCAGGAGTTGAGTTGGATTCAGACAGCTAAATATTTTGCCGGGTACACTAATCGAGAGCCGCTTAGCATTTTGCTTCGGAGGGGATCCCAGTTCAGTTATGCATTCAAAGCCAAATCAGACTTCTTGACTGGTAAAATCCCTGATTTCGGTTGGAAAATGATTTGGGATAATTTACTAAGCAGTAATGAATCAGTATATATGCTTGTTGATCCATTAGGAGGAAAAATGGATGAAATTTCTGAGTCTGAAACCCCATTCCCACATAGAAATGGTAGTTTGTACAACATACAGTATTTGGTGGCATGGTCGGGTGGAGATGACGAGAGCACAGAGAGTGTCAAGAGACATGTAAATTGGATGAGAGGTTTCTATGAGTTCATGACACCTTATGTTTCAAAAATTCCCAGAGCAGCATATTTGAATTATAGGGATTTGGATTTGGGTACTAGTTTCAATGGAGGCCTGAGTTATTTTGAGAAAAAACAGTGGGGGAAGAGGTACTTCAAGGACAATTATAAGAAATTGGCATTGGTGAAATTAGAGGTTGACCTGAAGAATTTCTTCAGGAATGAACAAAGTGTGCCACCAGTTAATCTTTATTAACCAGCCTCCTAAGAAAGAAAACTGTATAGCTTGTTACCAGCAGATTTATTTTTTATTTTGCTCTATTTTGGTTTGCAAGAGGGAGTGCTTATTAGTACTTCCATATATATTTGCTTATTTCCTTGTATGTAGGCACGTCTATAAAGTATAAAGAGAAAAAATACATATTTTTTTTTTCAAAAAAGAAAAATACAACATCATTCGACCTTTTGTAATATGATCTTAAACTAGAAATAATATGTTAGGTAAATTGCAATAACAGAATCATCTATATAATAAACCATGTCAATCACAGAAAACATGTCTCATAGGACCCCACCCCTTAAAAGAATAATTAAATGCTACTACCTAACATGCACCGGTCTATAGTACTAATAAGAATAGAATTCAACACTCCTTAATAGGAAGAAATTTGGCCTTGTGCCGGTACATGACCTTCTTTTTCTTCTGAGAATTATTCTCAATGCCAGAATAACTTTTCCAGCTTCATTATTTTTAAAAGAATTGTGAACTGGTCCCTATTGTGAAGTAATCTTTTTGCCTTTCCGAATTATCACTGCATAAGTTCCTTCATCGCTTGGTATGAATTCTTCTTTGTAATTCACTTCCCAACCCACAAAAAGTGTAGACCCAACCTACATTAAAGTTCCAACTATACGATTAAGTAAAATTTATGTACCTTCCAATTGAAAAACTTCTTCAAAAGTAACCCAAAGCTCTCTTCCAGAGAAACTTAAAAACTATATAATTTAAAATTTGATAATGCCAAATTATTTGACCTGTGGGGCATGAATTTTCAATAGTTTCAGTCGAATGGGCTTTGACAAACAAAACTGTGCATACAGCCATACACTTATTCATGAATTTGTTTGGGACTAATTGCAAGATACAACACGTAGAGTATGTGCCTCCACAAGTTGACACTAACCATATAAAAAAAAATGCCAAATGGTAAATAGTAGTTCAGGTACAAGTCAATCTTGCTTCCTAGTAGATCTTTAATAAAGCAAGAAAGAGAGATTTACTTGAGAAGAGTTTCTGTTGTTGTGGTGGGACGGCCTAAGACAAACTTGCTCTTGGTTCTTTGAGTTAAGAATGGGGAGAAATAGCACTCGGTGCATAGCACCAAAATGGCACATTGATGAAGATCTATATCATAGCAAAGAAAGCACTTTAATTAGTAACGAACAGATTGTTTTCTCAAAACTCACTTGTACTGACACTCATCTCTGCTAACAGAAAAAACAATCAAAACAGGAATATTATCAGTAACATATAATGCACACATTTAAGATTGTTATGTGCAAGCATGGTTACCTAAACTAATGGATTTGAATATAACCCCTTGAACAATTTCATTTTTGAAGTGAATCCCTCAAGTAACTTTTTTCTTTGAAGGGTAGGCGCAAAGCCTACCATTTTATTCATTAAAATAGAAAAAGATATGTAAAAGTTCCTTCTCCTCATAAGTAAATATGTAAATTTAAGTCCTGAATGCGATGACAAATTAACAGCTCTTGGGCTGAGAAATGAAATTAACACCAAATTAATATAAAGTACTCACAGTTCTTGCAACCATTTCCGGGGAGTTATCTTGCAGAACATTCACAATCCGTTTAAGAACAGCTCGGCTGGGTGCAAACATAGTAGTCAAAATCATATTCATATTTATTTTAATTTTTCAAATATAAATATAGATTTTCCTAAATATGAATATAAATATGGATAATATATATAAAATAATAAAAATAAATATAACTTAAAATTTATAAAATCGATTGAAATATACACTAAAATAAGTTTTTCAATACTATTCTTTATTTAAAATATATTATTAATTTTAAAAATATTAAAATTCATAATATATATTCGATTATATTGGTGAATAATAATATTTTATGATATATATTAAATAATATTATATATTAAGTATTCGAATATAAATAATTAATATTGAAAATCATTTCTGTATTGTTTTTCATCCGGATATTCATATATAAATTATCATATTTAATTTTTTAAATATAGACAGAATTTGATCGGATATTATGCGGATAAGTTTGCACCATACAGCTCGCACACCTTTCTTACCAGGGCATCCTTCAGATCCACAACCTGTCCCTGTTAAAAAATCCCAATTCCCTTCTCCATCATACGCACTCACCAGTTCACCAGATTCTTTCTTCCCTCTTCGGTTTCGAACAAGCCAGAATTGGCTAAAACCCCTAAAATGTTATAACACACGGGATGGTCCTCAGATCTCTACAAAGCATGTGTAACACTCTCGAAGTGAATTCAAGATTTCATATTTAGATGTTTAGATATGTGTTCTGTCTATTTAGATATATATTCTAGTTATTTAGATTTTTTTATATATTTAGATATGTGTTCTAAGTATTTAGATATGTGTCATAGATAGTTATATATATTATCTAGATATTTAGATTTTTTACTTATGTATTTAGATATGTATTTTGGGTATTTAGATTTCTCATTTGGGTATTTAGATATATGTTCTTACATATTTAGGTATTTAGATTTTTTATTTAGGTATTTATAGATGTATTTTGGGTATTTAGATATTTATTTTGGGTATTTAGATATGTGTTATGAATATTTAAGTATAATATCTAGATATTTAGATTTCTTATTTAGGTATTTATAGATGTTTTCTGGGTATTTAGATATATTTTCTGAGTATTTAAGTATAATATCTAGGTATTTAGATTTCTTATTTAGGTATTTAGATATATGTTCTGATATTTAAATATTATTTATATGTGATTATCTGGAGTATGCAATTTCTTTCAATTATTTACTGAATAACACGAAAAAAAATTAAACTTCATAAAATAATATTTTCTCATAAAGCAGCAAGTATACTTTAAATATATCTTTATATAATTTTATCAGTCTAATAATATATTCAATATCACAACATTCTAATTTATGTCAACATCAAAGTTATAATACATGAAGCACATTTCAACATCATAAATTGTAAGGAAGAAAGAATTCAAAAAGAAAGCACTACACGCCAGATATAATTGAGAAAAATATTGAAGAAACTATATATATGGGATGTCGGGTTCAATTAGCATGTTCTTAATTAAAAGAAATGAGTGCTGATAACGCGGGGATTACTTAGGGGATGGAGGGTCCGATGAGAATTTTTTTCTCATTTATATTTGTTCTTCTTTCTTCTTGCAATTTATCCAATTATTTTTGTACTAGATCCAATTAGAATCATTACATCATCTCTCTAAGTTTTGATTTATGGATCTCAATAAATTTTTATATCAAAATATTATGAAATATAAAAAATTTCTATTTTTTGAAATTTCTAAGTATTAGTTTTGGATTTTTTTTAAGATGATTCAATAATAATAAAAAAATAATTCATATTTTCTACGTCATTTTTAAAAATTCAAAACTAATTCTTATGAAATTTGAAAAATATAAAAATTTTATATCCTATCATATTTTGTTATAAAGAATTTATTGAAACTCATATATCAAGATTTGAAGATAATTTAACTATATTTTTTAGTCCGTAGAAAATTTGATCATTAACTACGCATAACATCATAGCCTAACTCATTGTATTTTATATAATTACTATATGGGCAAAACTTAGGGTGATAAAGTTTTGTTATGAGCAAGTTGGTTAGTTTATACTGTTGCCGATAAAAATTTACATAGTCAGCCAATTTATAAAATACTAAATATACTTCAATTAATTCATATTTTCACCAACAACACATCTATATAGCAGCAGGGCAGAACAGGGGCACCGTATATTTATTCTTTTATTCCTTTTCTTTTCTTTTGATCGAGCATCCAACTACGCCCTATTAAGAGCTTAGTTTTTACGGCCTGCCCAACAATATTTGTATTTAGATAACTCGTAGAACATTTAGGAAGATAAGTTGATATAACTTTACAGCATTTAGTAAGATAAATTTGAACTTATTCCTCTATGACTAGTTGACTACATAGTTCTATCAATGACAATTCTTGACACTCCTGAGTCCACCCATCCAGCAAACTAGTCTCAACTCACCCTGCCACAAACTTCTTTTCGGCACCTTGCTAGCTCTTTCGGTGAAACATACATTGTTCCCACTGCCTTATTTTTGGAAATAAAAAAATTACACAAGCATGTTTCTGTTGCCCAAAATTAAAGATACAAAAGCGGAATCAATGTGAAATGTAAACTGGATTGTTGCATTTATCGAAGTTCGAAACGTTAAATTGCAGTTCTGTAAGCCTTTGGAAGCAGCAGTAATAATAATAATAATAATAATAATCTAAAATGTTACTACGAATGTTACCTTATTTAAACTCGCATGCAATTATAACGAAGTCTGCAAATAATAATAATAATAATCTAAAATGTCACTACGAATGTTACCTTATTTAAACTCGCATGCAATTATAACGAAGTCTGCAAATAATAATAATAATAATCTAAAATGTCACTACGAATGTTACCTTATTTAAACTCGCATGCAATTATAACGAAGTCTGCAATATATAACTCACTATGGCTCTCGGATGTTGGGACAGGAAGGGATCTTAGATTGAGCCTCAGCATCACAAACTCTCAAGTCTTTTTTGATCCACCATACTACGCAGTAGGTAGAATCGAAGACACAATAAATGTTACACTTTAGATTCTTTCTTTCTGAAATAGTGAAACTTCAGTTGTATTTCTTTCTTCTTTTTTCACAATACGGCAACATAAAGTTCGCCATAATATACTGAAGCGTCAAGAAATAACTATAGGGCACATTGAATTACTAACAACTATACAAAGATAGATTTAACATACCCAAATATTACATAAAAATGAATGCTGATGCTATACATCAATTTTGTTGCAAAATCGAGATCCATTGAAACTTTTTCCATGGATGCAGTTTTCACAAGCCAGCTTAATAGAATGGAACTGCAAAATTTTGCTCATAACCGTGAGGCATAATTTTACAAAATTGGCTACCTAAGCCTGCGCCATCAACTAGCTTAGCACATGATTCAGTTTCACAGCAACTTGGTTATCTTAAATTTACTCTTCTTGTTCTTGGTAATCTGAGTATTCACCAGTTACCCTGCATTTCAAAGGTTCAAGTAATATTTATAAGAATCCTTTCATTATTGCAATGTTTGCATTCACAATACCTGCAAATGTGGAATATTTAAAAGCTTCTTCAAGTCTCCCAATCCTAAATTTCTATTAATTTAATTCACAGAGTTCTAATTTTGTTTAATTCACGAATTCTCAAAGATCTCCATCATGAAGATAAAGGACTTGCTAATATAAGAGTAAATAAAAAGTTGCATACCGATTGTATGTCAATTGGCAATCTCCAATTCGGCCTATCACCTTATTCCTTACCTTCCGTACATGAACCTGAATATACAGTGTCAACACAACTTAGGTTACAAACATTAAAGTTATGCAAATACCCATGCCCATGATAGGATGAGAGAGAGAGAGAGAGAGATTAAAAAAATCGAGCTTTCAGAACGAGACAGACCGTAACGCCATCAACTGGACCTAATTTCGGGTCATGATTCCGGTGTATGACAATACCATTATCACATTTGTTTATAAAATGTGCACTGCCACTGATATCATACAGATTTGGTGCGCCTCCGTTCCAATTATGCAACTGTACAAACAAATGGCCCGATTACTAATGTGATCAGAATCATAACAGTGCAAGTAAACAAATTATACTGGTCCTAGAAAAATGCTAATTGCGAAAAATGCTAATTGCTTGAACCAGATCTAACGAACTCAAGATTTGTACAGGTACCAGTCAACCTGGTACTTGCATGTTTTCCATCTTCTTCCAAGGTATAAACTCGAAATGAAAAAGCAGATAACTAACACACCATTTACCATGTTTGAAGGATGAAATAATTAACTTTGAAAATATATCGAGCCAGAAAACAAATATAACATCTATGTCATAACAGAAAACAGTTAAAAGGCACCGACATCTAATTATATGCCATGGTACCTGTCTTGGGTGTGCTACAAACCAAACATGGCAAGAATGGTGTTGTGCAAAGCGCTTTATCTGTGTCAGTATCTGGCTGACATACTCTGTTTCGGTTCTGGATTAAAAAAAAGAATCAGAAATATAACAACAGAGGTCAGTCTACAGCGAGTGCACCCAAGATTCTGGTAATTGTTTCAACTTTTAGTTCAAACCAAAATTTAATCTCCTCAATCTATATGAGTACTAAGCTATGAGCACAGTAAGAAGCTATGTTAACAATTTAGCAGTAAAGAGTCTCCAGAATGAACAAAATATCATTCTTCAGAGAACTTGTAGGAGGACAATTACATGGGTATATAGGAATCTACTTATTTCATTTTTTTACTTATTTTTTGGTTTGGGAAAAGGAGGAAAAAGTAGCTCAACTGATTAGAAGCTCGTTGGTGATCAAGCTCATTGTAAGGATCAATCACAAGGCCCCGCACACCATGTCTCAAAACAGCAGCTTTTGCAAGTTGGAGAACCCATTTCACAGATGGAAGGCTATCATCTTCGCATCTTTTTTTTTTATTTTGTTTGGTTCAAAGTTTCAAACATAAAACAGATTATTAAACACCTTGAATTAAGAAAAAAGAACAGTTTGAAGTGCCATTCACTAACATAATTTCCTGTACAAAATGTGCTCATTATCATATTTGGGTGTTTCATGTTGCTTAAAAGATATTACAACCATCAATTCCTCACTACAAAACGAAAAGAAAAAAAAATACTTTATCCATTTTCATTCACAACTTGGTAAGGTTTCCTTGTTTCTGATGTTCTCTGTGATATCTAATGAATTACCAAAACTGCCTGCATATGTGGCGGTTCTATGCCTGGGATCTTATTTCTTTTACAAGCCCTAGGCAAACTTGAACAGGCCCAATTAGTAAAAGGTATGCATACCTGATCAAACAAAATGAATCATTCAACCATTTCTTCCCTTGCTCTAGCTCCTCTCTGCTCATTCTTTGCATATCTGCCCCATACCTAATCCATAATGACCAAATTTTGATTAGGTCACTTGCCAACGCGTAGGTACCATTTAATGTCTTGTCATGCGCTGACTACTTATGAATTAAGAAGTAATTAAATCTTTGCCATATGACTTGCATTAGTTAGCAATGAAATAGAAATGAACAAAAAGTAATAACACAACAGGCTATTGTTTACTGAACAGTGGCATAATACAAGTACAGAGCTACCATTGATAAGCTTAGGAATGAAATAATACCCCAGATCAAAGAAAGGCTTGTGAATGTGCTTTTCCAGAAGCTTCCTTGCATGATCCCTAACCTGTAATTAATGCCAGATAATTTAACCAAACAGAATAACCTTTTTTTAAAGGAACTTAACATGTCTATCTATAAAGATTCTGCATCTCCCAGTCTATAGCTTCAATTTTCACCAAAGCGAAGAACTTTCATCCAGAGCATCCGGAAAAACTTGCTACAAAGGGTTCTATTCTATATAATTACTAATTATGTCATTTCAACATGAATATCCTCGAACAATGTGACATCCTAACTTGTCTTCTCTACAACAGACAAAATGATACTGAACAAGGGATATGGATTTTTACTTGGATTTTTTGGGAGAAATGATTGTTACCATCACACTGGTCCTTGGTTAGGTACATAAAGGGTGAGTTACAAAATGTACCTATAGAGTGAGTTACAAAGTGCATAGATTTGGTACAAGTAATTACTGGCAATAGAATCAGTTCATTACTTCAATTTTATACAAGAAAAGAAATAAAATGAAAAGAATTATCCCTCAATCATATTTGCAAGCCCTTTTTTGCTAAGATTAACAGTTATAATGTTAAAATTAATTGGAAGAGTTAAATTTCTAAATAAATCATGAACAAAGGCTAATTCAATTGGCTGTGGCCACTAGGTCGCAAAATGATGTCAGAATTAAGGATTACTACAGTAGTTGATAACAGTCAACAAATTGCCATTATTTTTCTTAGACACAGAAGATTTATTAAACAAATTCCAATTATACTTGAAATTTTGTGAAAACTCTTCAGCTATAACTACCAGGCAAGAGATGGATACAGAAGAGTACATTATACTTTTCAGCAAGACTCTCTTCCTCTACTGGATCTAAGAAAATGTTGTGGATCTCATTGGATACATAGGGTCTGTTATCACATCTTGAAAGGCTCTTATTGAGACTGTCCTATTTTCAGTGGACCGACAAAAATACTTTTCAGTAGAATTACTGTCACCACACTGACATCACACAGCTCCCAATCACACTAATTTTAGTGTAGTTAAAACACGACACTCTCAATTATAATTCTTAAAACAGTACAAGTTTACAATAGTCTTACCATATTCTCCATAGAACAGAGAACAAACTTCCAGCCAATGCTGTGATTCAAATTGACCATCAAAGCATCAATCCACTCACTCTTTCCAGAATTAGGGACACCTGATACCACTGTGAGTTCTCCAGGCATTACCTGTTAAATGGTTCCGAAAAGAAATAAACAACTAGAACGAAGTTGAATTTAAGTATTCAACATGTGATACTGGACAACATACTGACTTCCAAGTACTAACCCACAATTGCCCATTTTAGTTAGAGTTTCAGTACAAGTTTGAAAAGTGTTTTCTTACAGTTTTCTTTGGTAACATGATGGGATTTGCAATGTGGGAATAGTTTATCACAAAAACAATATTTTTGTTGTTGATAGAAACAATGGATTATAACAAGAATAATATCAATTAAGCTGGGTGGTTCATTTCAATGAGTGAAAGTTTGCCAGGAATGATTGCTGGAGATGAAGTCCCTAGTGAATGATGTTTTATATTCAGTTTTGGAGATCGGAAGACTCAGATTGGTAAGGTTTTTGGTTTCTTCTGTAAAAAATGTTAAGTTGATTTGGGTGCAAAGCTTGGCCATTTTGAATAAAAGAAACGGATCACCACTATTGTTATAAAAAATGAGAAGAATAATAATAATTAGTTGTTTCTTTCATAAAGACATGGGTCAAGCCTCCCAACTTTAAATAACCAAAAGGTATTCCCCACAAAGTTTCAAACCCACATCCTCCACTCATGAGCACTGCCTGTTTAGTTGGTTGATGCATCTGTGCAGTCAGATACTATCATATAAATCAATTTGGTACCAATAAAAGAGAAGTAATATGGACATTTTATCTCCACATTGTTGCTATTATGGAAGAACATTTTTGTTACCTTGTAATATTTGTCTAAACCATCCCAACCAGTGGAAATGCCAAGATCAATCACATTTCCATCATAAAATTTGTCAATATCCTGAAAGAAGTCATTAAATTTAAATAGACCTCTTATTGGGTACATCTCTGCATTTTGCACTACCTCTCGAAGTGCCTCTTTCCCATTATAGAAAAGTACCTGGAACAAATGCATACAAATAAGCACACATCTTCTTAAATAAGGAGTAAAAAATTTCCCAATTATCACTCATAAAAGATACTCCAAAACAGCAATTTGTATATCAAGATATTTTTGTCCACATCAATAAGATCCCATAAAATTAGAATGACCACAACTAAAATATAACGCCACATAATTTACCGAATTCCAAACTTATATGATATGGATGACTTCCCTTTCAACTATCCCCATAACAGTCAATTGTGTACAACCATTTCTGAATATAGTTTAGAATCAGACCTCATTAGCATCTTTGAAAGTTTCCATATCATTTTTCATTGGCCACTTGACTCTCCAACACCTGAAAATAACTCGAAAATTTAAATTGTTCATTAAGATGGGTATTATAACTTGTATTAAAAAAAGTATAAACAAAATAAAGGTACCTCTCTTTACCAAGCCTACGGGCTAGTTCCTCAGCCAAGGCTTGACCTGGACCATCAGCATCCGTTGCTAATATTATTCGAGATACCTGTGAAATTTTATTTTTAAATTGATTAAATTAATAAAATAACTACTCCTTTCTTGCAGAATCGAGTAACTTAGGTTTAATTGAATGGATCCTAGTTGCTGAATCGAGTAACTGAGGTTCAATTGAACATAAACACCATATATAAATAATACAAAATGCCTCAAACTGATCGTACAACAAATCACCACCAGACCAAGCATGTGTGATGCATGTATCAAACAAATTACTGTTTATGGTAAAACTTGGTGATATAAAGATCGCCAAGCAGAGTTAACTGTATTGAAAAGGTATATGAATGTTGTTTTGTTAGAGAAACATACCGATTTTAAGTACTCCTTGCAGTTCCACAAGTATTGATACTTTGTATCCTAGCATAACAAAAAAGAAAGATCACATAACAAAAAAAAAGATGAATTTCTATCAAATAATACCAGGCATGTACCAAGCAGTCTACAAAGAGAATGAAATAAGAAAACTATTGGATACCTTGTACGGTTGTGCCCTAGCTTAATGAAAAAAAAAAAAAACTATTGGATAACAAAAAAATAAAGAAAGATTGAAGAGAAAAGAAATATATTTCACCATGGCAAAAATCACTAAAGATGTATACATTAAAATTGTAAATTATTATTTGATAATCAAACCTCCTCTTCAGCAGGGATATCTTTCTTGGAGACGCAAGAGGGTGCACCATCAGGTACACTCACACAATTCTTGAAACCTGCCTCCTCCATGGAAAGCTTATCGATCTCTCCTTCAACCTGCATACAGAATCCACAAGAAGAGAACATCCAAATTATAATTTCGAAAATCAAATTACAAACCTTATAAGGAATGGTTAAATATATTTCAGTTGATTCAGTCTTACAATAATGATGTCATGCTCGTTCTTGATATCATCAAGTCCATAAAATATTTTCTCCGTACCTGCTTCCTGTAATATAGAGAAAACAACTGTACTCACATATATGTTGATATCAGAAGGGTTGTAACCCAACCCAACCCAACCATGATCTAGTCTTATGATTTGTTCTCCTCTTTTCCATGATTTCCTCTATACCCAATAAAATTTTCCCAGATCATGCAACAGATAAGTACTTAAACCATAATTAAAATTAAAATGTACTTAACCGTATGACACATCTTTGAGAAAAAAATATGATACATGTACAAAAGGAACGAACAAGGCAAAAAGAATATTATGTTCCTCTGCAAGGTACAGATCGGAGAGCCATTTCAAATCTTAACCAGACATATCTGGAGTATCGATTGGCAAACTAAGAGTTTTATGGGTATACAGGTTGTTACACTTTGCATGTACCTCCCATACACATAACATGCTCAATATAATAACACTGTATAGCAGTTTCAAATATAATGCAAGGATAACTTACCTGCCAAAATTTCTTGGGGGTTTGCCGATATTTGCAACTGATGAGAGTCCCATCCCGTCGATACGTAAAAGCAATAGCAGGCTAGCAAAGAAAAAAAATTAAAGTGCCATAAGGAACTACTCACCATATTATTATTTCATTGAAGGTTCCAGAGTATTGAATGTGACAAAAAAAAAAGTTCCTAGTAGTTCAGGACAAAATCTCATAGACCCAGGGCTGTCATCACCGGACATGACAGATACATTTGTGCCTGATCTGACCCCACCTATTCAAGACTGATTCATAAGATGGGTCAGTCGGATGATCTGTGACCAGCACATGTCATGTCAAGTCCTGATGAAACAGGTCATGATCCAACCAACAAGCTGCATGGGACGAGCCAGCCTAATGTAAGGGTGGAGAAAAATTAAAGGATGGAGCATAATCTTATAGGTATTTTCAAAATTAAGTATATTTTTGTTAAAAGTCTATTTAGCAAAATATTTTTGAGAATTGAGGCACATTCTTGTAATTATATTAAAAAATGAAGTGCTTATTTTTGAAATTTTTTCCTCACAAGTATAATTGGTGAGGTATATTTTGAAAAATTATTTCCAGGGCGAGGCAAATAAGATCACTGATGTCTTCCCTTTAACATAGTATCACTGATGAGGTATATTAAAAAAAATGAAGCACTAAGTCACAAGCCTCCACCAATAAGATCGCTGATAATGATATCTTCCCTTCCCCATAATAAATTGAGCTTGCAAATTTATTATATTTATAATGCCTGCACTTGTTACACCTAACTCTTAGAAATATTACTAAGCAGGAATAGAACACATGCAGTTAGGTCGATTATTTAAAAATTCATCTACATATGTCACAGAATATGTTAAACAAATTATTTGACTATGAACTTTTTAAGTTTCATCTAAATATTGCCAGTTTCAAGATCCAAAATATGTAAATTATGATGCTATTGAAACAAAATGTTTATGAAGACCGCTTACAAGTGGTAAAATAGAAGTTCAATTTTGAAAATTTTAAAAATGTCAGGTCTCCAGATAGATTCAAATAAAATATATTTGATAAATAACCATGCATACAAGGTCTTGCTAGAATATTTTGGTACAGTGTCTTACAAAACATGCTCGAAAACAACAAGATGCATTAAAAGATTAGTCAAATTTCAGAAGCTACATCCTGGCCCAAAATGTGAAGTCGAATTTTATAATTGACAAAAAAATGTACCCCATTATGACTTGGTCTTTGCCTAACATGATTTCGGCGTAGCGTCTCTGCAGAAATCCCACGCGACTTGAAGTATTCAATAAGCTGAAATAACAGACAGACAAATCAAACAAATAAAATAGATCCATAATTAAAAAATAATAAATATAAAAATTTCGGTTAGGGAAGGAAATTGTGAATTCTTTAACTTCTTTATTAGATGAAGCAGGTATTAATCGGATGGTTGAAGCCGACCTGCAATGTACTTGCAAAATATTGTTAACTAACGCTATTTGGGTTAATTAATGATCACGAACAAGATACCAAAAGCCATGTAAGAATATTAATCATCTCCATCAAAAATACAATCCTTGAACAAATATAATTGGATATGGTTGAAGGAACTAATTTCTTACAACAGAATTCAACCCAGTTGATATAAAAAAAAAAATAGGACAAACAGGTGTTATAACCCACCAATAAAATTGTAAAAAGTAAAATAAACAAAAACTTAAGGAAATTGGAATATGTATAAAAATCAAGGTGAAGCAGATAGGACCACCAGAAAGAAAGGAAGTTTTTCCAGTACCTCAAGACTAAGAGGCTTGAGCTCTAATTCTTCTTCTGTGATTTTTCTTGGTCCTTTTGGTTTCTCAGCTTTATGCACCTTCGTTACTTGACTTCCAGTTAAAATCTTAGCATAGGGCTACTCAGGGAGGGAAAAAAAAATAATAATGAAACTTCTTTCAATTTTAACATTATTTAGATTCTTTGTATACTTTAGAGAATGATCTCAGAAGTAATGAATTTGGGTCCCAAGAAGTGTTGCAGTTATCATTGTGATAATAAACACTTTTATTATGTAAAATTTTGATAACTTCCATCACATCTGGTCAAAAAAGCTGCCATAAATTGTAGCCAAAACAATCAGCATACTGGTTCAATCTGTAGCATTTGCTATTTTCAGCAAGAATCAATTGGCCCGATTTGGAGTATCACAAACAAAACAAAACTTTAGCATGTTAAGTTGCTGACCAATCACAACTCTCATTAGATCCTGTCAAGCATACCTGGGCAGAACCTGTCAAGCCACATTTAGCCCTTGAGCACTTCCACACAGCATAATGCCTTCCTCATAGAAAAATATATTTATGTTAGTAAAAAAAAATGTGACTTCAGCCATGCATAATTTATATAACTTTTACATGTAACTAATAAAATATTATAATCATTCTCAAATCCTGGTAAAACTATATAATAGTTGAAATTGTTTTCCACTTGAATGATCTCAAGCCAGTAAAATTTCTGAGAAAAGAGTTGGTTGAGATGGGTCTCAACTTAATCAGCCGATATCTCCATGTTGAGACTGTTCAATGACTTGAGTCAAGAAAAGGGCTATGGACCACATTAAGCAACAAACAAAGCTTAGGAGTAAATTTTAAGTTTCATAAAAGAAACAACAGTAAAAGGAGGATATTGGAGGTACCCTTGACTGTCGATGTTCACAGAGAGGCTCCTTTCCTGTGAAATACCTCCAAGGCACTGTTCAAAATGCAACAATCAACAATGATGGACATTAATCTTGGATTTTGAATCTTTGAATTCCCTAGTGAGGTCAGGTTTTGTACAGTAAATTGTGTTCACTTAAGATATCAAGAGTTCTGCTTGACTAAGGCTCTAATCAATGCAATTCTTGAATCACTGTACACACGTACAACTTTGTCCTAAAACAGAGACTGCAAAAGAGAAAAAAAACTACAATGGACTATTCGAAAAAAATTCACAGATTCTTATGAAAAACTACAATGTCCCAAACACCATGCCAATTGTTATAAAAATCTTCTCAGATTCAACAAACAAGAAGTGATTTAATCAGAAGAAATGGTACCTGAGGGCATGCAAGGTGATCATACTGACCAGGTCTATATGAATCAAGCCGAATCCCAGCTTTTAATAGTTTTTCTCTCAATAGAATCAGCCGTTCTTGCAATTCATTCTCTCTTTTTCTATCTAACATCACAGGATTACCTACCAACCAATATTCACAGAAATATTTAAGCTGATTTTCACAAATTATCAAAAAGTGGCAAACAGGTAACAATGGTGGGACAAATCATAAGAAAGCTTACCATTTCTAGACAGTGCTACTGTTACATGTTCTTGAAAAAATTACTATGCAAAAACCAAAAAACAACTAACTAGTTAAAGAGCTTATTGTTAGGTTCTGCCAAGCAAAGATCATCAAATATCACACTTAGATTGTCTTTTCAAAAGCACAATTTTCACTAATCTGACAACCATTTTTAGGTGAAAACAGAATAGTAGAAGTGTATGATTCAGTTTCAAATAAAATTGTAACGAAATGCTCAATGAAGCAAGTAAAAAAAAATAATTTTAGATTTGAACCTTCATACCATATCTCCGAGGAGGTTCTTCATCCTCTACCAAAATTTAAATTTTAAATATGTAAATGACCATGTAATTACGAACAGATAGATAATAAGAGAATAAAATGAAGTTAAGAGTTCTAGAGAGGAAATCTTTTTACCTGATTCAGACAGCTGGTCAGTATGAACTACACAAAGAAAGAAAGAAAAAAAATGTATGGAAAATGCATTACTAAGAATTATTTAATAATTAATTAAAATTTTGCCCCCATCAATGTGCTTCAATTATTCAAATATCAACAAAAGTGTTACAACCGAATAAAAATCACAAAAAATGAGATATGGCAGTGAGTATTGTCACATTTACTGTCGAATTTTACACTCTTTACCTTTGCGCCTAGATACAACTGGGTGAACTGACCGAGACTCCGTGTGCTTCACACAATTTAGTATGTATTTGTTCTTAGTTTCTCTTCGGTCTCCTGTGATGAGGCTTGTGTTGACTACAAAATGAAGTTTGTACAGTATGAATTTGTACTTAGCGTTTTTTAGCGATAATTAAAGAAAAAACATAAGTACATAGCTTCTTACCAGTGCTGTAAGGCAAAACATGATAAATGAATATAGAACCACGCGTCATTCTCCGCAAAACAAACCTCGAACTGAGATTTGAGTGACAGAGATAGAGAGGCGCTCGAATACTGGAGAGATGGAAGAGGCGCGAATAGTTGGAACTATGCATGAGCGACCTATTGGTGCGGAGAAGGGGTTTTAGAGAGCGAACAGAACCCAGAGGCATTATGGACGAGAGGGAAGAGATAGGATAAGGAGGTTTAAGTCGCCATGGTGGTGATAGTGATACACTGGCACTAATGAAAGGTTTTTAAGTGGGAAAAAGCGGAACGCGGAAAGGCCAGAGGTTTTGGCTAGGGTTTTGCGAATGAGTTACGAATCCGACTTGGCGACTGCGTTGAATCGCCTAATCCTTTCTTTTTCCGGTTCTGAGTCCTGACCCAAACCGGACAGGACTGAGTTGTAAGCCCATTCGGGCCTAGTCGAAGCAGACCTCATACAGGCCGGGCCGGACCTAAAGACCCAGATGTCATTCGAGCAGTTCGTCATTTGCAAATTGCAATTAAAGGTTTGCTCAACATTTTTACGCTTTCTTCATTTAAGCAATTTGGTGTACATCTAAAAGCTAAATTTCGTGAAGCTATCTCATTCCCATTATTTCATCACAATTATTTACAATATATGTAGGGGCGGAACTAGACTTTTTGTTAGAAGATAAAATATTTTTTAGAGAGAAAAATTAAAAAAAAAGTACTTCAGCATATTTCTTATTTTTTCTGAAAATAGAAAAAGTTTCCACTATTGAGGCAACGAAACCCTCTGCAATCATGTGGCTCCGCCAGTGCAAAACAGGGATGGGCAAAAAAAAATTTGTAGATATAATATTATAATTATTTGAATGTTAATATATTTTGATTTTTTTTATAATGAAAATATAATTTTAGAGGTGTAATTTTGAAAATATTTTTGAGAGTAGATATATTTTCTAATTTCTTTAAGGATCAAGTATATTTTTAAAAAAGTCTTTTCAATTACAAATTACAAGTCTATTTTTGAAAAAATAAATTCCATGACGGGGCAACTGCCTCCCCATGGCACAAGATGGCTCCATCACTGCCTATATAGGATTTATTAGGTATAATTACATTTATTTTATTTATTGTTATTTTGAATTCAATATTTTTTCCGCTTAACTCATAATTTTGTTAAATTCGATAATTCTTCATTTTAAGAGCCAGTTACAATCCCCAGGAGTGGTCAGTTATAATCATTCTGATAAGTTCCTTGCTCATTATAGATACACAAAGAAAGTAATATTTACACATATGTTTGATGAAATATAAGTAGCTGCTTGAATTTTAGGAAAGGAAGGAGGAGTGAGGGAATGGCTGGTGCATTCTCATAGGAGAGGAAGGAAGTTAGAAAAGGGAATTGTGCAGTTGTTTTTGTTAGGATTTTATCGACGTAATTAGTGTATAAATTTAAAAAAAAATATTTAAAAAGTCAAAAAAAAATTATATGTGACTTAAACTGAAATAAATTTATGTTGTAAATAAGTTTGGTATACCTTTAATGAGTATTTGAGTCACCGAAAGGGCATAAATAATCCGTAGATACGCATGACATCAAGTGACCAACTAAGATCTCCGTCAAATGATCAATGAGTGTTTTTAGACTTTGTTCTTATATGGTGTGACTCTTTTAATTCTTATAAATCATAAGCGTCATCTATCAATGTGTATTGTGACCTCCTAAGTTATACATATATAATGTACGCTATAAATATCTTGATACTGGATAATGAACAATCATTCTAAGCTTGTTTCATATCACATGATATTTAGAACGATGCAAGACATAAATGTATAATCTATGCACTATATTTTTTTTTATCTAGGGGTCTAATTTGAATATTATCGCTCACGTCAACAAATGAGAGAGGCATCGATATTTTTGATTTGTGCTTTCTTCTTCATACAAAGGGTATACATCGATATAGAATCTATATAGTCGCCAGTTACGGAGAATATTGGATAATATTCACAAATATAAATTATTTATATAAAAAAATACTCAACTCATACCTAAAAATTAGCAAGCAAATAAAATACTAATAATACAAATACTAATATTTTATTACATATCAAATCCAATAATATATTTAATATATCATTTATGTAATTGAGTTGATAACACTTATCACATGATATGTGAAACACGATCATCACTCAACTTATACATTAATCATAATTAATTATCATTCCTAGATAATTAATATATTAAAGATATTTTAAAATTATTATTAATTAATATGTATCACAATTGAATTCAACTCATTATATAAATAAAATATAACTCAAATAATAAATAATATATCATATATAATTATCATAATATATAAACTAAAAATATAATGATATAATTGACTGTATATCAATACACTAGGACAAAGTGTAGGGACGTCTCAGGGGCCCTCGTACAGCAAAAAATGATACGAAGAAGGAAGGAAATGGACCAGGACCAACTGAGGAGAAGAGAAAGGCAAAAAGCAAAAAGACGTAGAAAAGAGGTGCTTCTATCACATGCTGGAGAGAGGATTGCCAGGCCTAAGCAAAATAGCGAAGCAAAGGCAGATCGCAATGAAGGGCCGATTTTTTTTTAATTAAGAAATTAATTAAACATAATTAAAAAACTAGAAAAATATAATTGAGAGTTTTAGGCTGGCCAGAATTCAGAATACCGACCAATGCTGCATTTTGTCAGATTTTGGCTAATCAAGGAATATGTTTGGAAGAGTGGTAATTTTGGAAGAGTGATAGAATAGTGTATTTTTGAAAAAGTGGTAGAAGAGTGATATTCTTGACTATTCGGAAGAGAGAAAATATCGTTTGGCAGTTGTTAATCAGAATAGTTAAAATATGAATAATTATGATACTAACAATAATAATGACGATGATAATAATAGTAAAATAATAATAATAATAATAATAATAATAATAATGATGATATAATAATAATAATAATAATAATCATAATCCATAATCTTAATATAATAATATATTAATAATAATAAATTATAATTATAATTAAAATAATAATAATAGTAATAATAATAATGATAATATAATAATATAATAATAATAAAATATAATTATAATTATAATCATAATTTTATAATAATATAATTAAAAATTATAATCATAATCATAATATAATAATAATAAATTATAATTATTATAATAATATAATAATAATAATCATAATCCATAATCTTAATATAATAATATATTAATAATAATAAATTATAATTCTAATAATAATAATGATAATATAATAATAATAAATAATTATAATTATAATAATATAATTATAATATAATCATAATCATAATATAATATAATATAATATAATATAATAATAAATAATTTTAATCATAATAATATAATAATAAAATAATATTATGCAATAATAATCATAGTCATAATCATAATAATATAATCATAATTATAATATAATAATATAATAATAAAATTATAATCATAATATAATAATATAATACTAAAATCATAATTATTATAATAATAAATAATAGTAAAATTAATCATGTAATAACAATACTAACAATGATATTAATATAATAATAACAATAATTATTATAATAATATTATATAATAATAAATGAATAATCATCATAATATTAATATAATAATAAATTATAATCATACTAATAATATAATAATAAATCATAATTATAATTATAATCATGATATAATAATATAATATAACATAATCAAACAATAATCGTTATTTCGACGAGAGCTAATCCGGTATACCACATATAACTTGGTATACCGGATTAGCACTCTTCCGCACTCTTCTACTTAGTCTAAAATTCGTTTGGCAATTTAATTCGTCGGAATAGCTATTTTATTCCAACTTTTTGTTATTCCATTAAGTGCCAAACACTCTCTTAGGGAAGGCATTCAATATATCGACCTAAGCATTGAGCTGGTGAGCAAAATAGCGGCCCCAGACAAGGGTCAACGAACAAAACAACGGCCTACAGCTACGTACAGTGAGTCCATGATCGCAAGGGCCGGGGAACCGTTTACCGGCCTGCTTGTTTGGGCGGGGGAAATATTTGGCAGCCAGAACATTCGGACGCATTTTAGAACAATGGCCCAAAAGCAAGCCGTGTCCACCCACTATGACTATAAAATATACTCAAATTACCTTGGTAGAGCTAGTGGCAACGAAATGCACCTTGCATGAATAAAAAAAAATGAATATGGGGAGCAGATGCTATGAAGGGGAGCAGCGGAGGCAAAGGCGTCACAAGAAGAAAAAAACAACGAAGATGGGAGCAGCTTTGTAGGGGCCGGGGAAAAAATTACGTCCAAGGGGGGCCGGGGATTTTTATGGCGGCCCAGTCAAAGATTCGGTCGTCGATTTATGTGCCGTTCCCAGAGTTAGGGCTGGGAAAAACACTGTCGACCACTATTAAAATATTAATTATTTTTAAAATAAGGCTGTTGCGTTGGAATTGGGTTTTGGGACGGGAAATCTTACGCCGGCCAGCCTACTTCTTAATATACGGCTATGATGTTCCTAGTTTTTTAATTATATTTAATTAATTTCTTACTTTAAAAAAATCGGCAATGAAAGGACTATTAATTATTTTGCTTCCTCGATAGTTTATGCTATTAATTTTTATGACTTGTGTGATTCTTTTTTACGCTCTCCTCACTCAAAGAAAAAAAAAAATGAACAGTGTTTTGCGGAAGAAAGACACAAAATCACCTTCAAACATGCATCAAAAGATATTTATGAATTTGGGATATATATATTTAAAGGTTTTTTAGTGATTGTGAGTTTTTAAGATTTCAATGGGCGCAAATCCTCATTGTAATTACCCTAAACTTTAAACTCGAGAGACCTCTGATTAAAAAGGAAAAAATAAATAGAATAACTAAGAATTTTTAAGTGGTCGCTGTGAGTAAGGGCGGAGAAGATATGAACATTTAAAGCTAGTCTACACCTTATGAATCTCAAGTAATGACAGTTCAAATCATGAGTCTCGATTAATGGCAACTCAGATCATAAACCTCGATTAATGACAGCTCAGATCATGTGAACATCAATACGCAAGATGTGAATCTTGAAGCATTATTTCAGCTCAGCATCAAGAACTGATTAACAGAAAGACAAAAAAGATTTTGATCGTCTGAACTGATCTTCTAGATCATGAACATGAAGCGTTATGCAGCTCATTGACCTAGACATTCAGATATCTCGATGATCCATATAGAGATACTGAATGATTTTCGTGATACAAGGTATTGAGTTAATGCTCTTTACCAACTCAAATATCAAAATTAGGGTGAATCTTTCAAGATACAGGATGTGAACATGAACGCTTTGCCCGCTCAGCATCAAGATCTAGTGAATCAGAAAGACGAGATTTGGCTCATTTCTTGGTCTTTACTGATCTTTCAGACTATGAATCTGAGGCATTACGCTAATTCATAATCTAGACATTCAGAGTCTCGATGATATATATAGAGATATGAATGATTTTTGAGATATGAGACATTGAGTTAAATCTACTTACCAACTCAAATATTAATATCAAGAATTTTTTTTTTTTATTTCGGGTTGAGTTTAATTTATTTATAATTGAATTTTATTTAATTTGATAAAAAATGATATAGTCCTTTATTTTTTATTATTATTATTTTTAATTATATTTTTTTTACTTTATTTATTTGATATTTAAATTTATTTAGCATCTAATCTTGAAAGTTATTTTTTATTTTTTTTTTTATTTTTATTTTTATTTTAGGTTAAAAGTGGTTTAGTTTGAAATTATTTTTTTTATTTGAAAAGAAGAGTAAAGTTTTTTATTTATTTTTCATTATTTTTACTTATATTTTTTTATTGATATTTGAATTACTTTTATTTAAATTTATTTAATTTCAAAAGTTGAGAGTTATTTCTTTTTATATTTCTCTTTATTTTAATTTTTATTTTACATTAAGGTTGGTTTAATTTAAAATTATTATTTTTATTTGATAAAAAAAATAAAGTCTTTTATTTTTTAGTTAATATTTTATTTAACTTTAATTTATTTAATTTTGAATAAAAATTATATTTATTATATTTTATTTTTAATTTTATTTACTTTATTTTATCATTCATTTATATATTTAACTTTATTTATTTTTATTTTATTTTAATTTAAAATTATTTAATATGAGATCTGAAAATTTCGTAAGATTTAGAATAGATCTAAATCCATTTTTCTTTTTATTACATTTTCAGCAATTTTAGGGATAATTTTGTATTTATAAGGGATTCATTAATATTAAATAATTTAAATACATCACTTGACCTCCATCTAGCATTTAATGATGTTTGTATGTAGATTTGAGTAAAAAAAATGAAGTTCGATTTGTAACTTAAAAACATCAAAGAAAATAGTAAAAATCGATATTATACATCCAAACTTCATCTTTATTGCACAAATCAGAATTATAAGGTTCAATACTCTCTTGATATCTATATTTATAGGATAGAGACCTATCTAAAACTAATTTGTAACTTGAGTAGAAAAAAATGATTGAATTTTGTATTTTTGTCTTTGATTTTGATCTCAATTTAAAGATTGAATCTTATTTTTTATCTAATTCGAGTTTCAATTGATTTTGACAGTGTGTTGGATTAGCATTCAGCTTAGAATATATTGTGTGTCTTATGTTTGAAGGAGAAAAGAGGTTTAAATAGGCCCATATGGTAGTATATGAGTGTATGAGAATAATTTGACTTTTCTTTGACCCATCCATGCATCAACTCCTTTCATTCAACTTTTCATATTATTCTGAATGTTTTATAGTGTATTGGACCAGTTCTAAGTGTTTGAAATATGTTCTAATAGCTGAGAGCACAAGCGTAGTTTATTTTATTTGCTGAAAATTTATAAATTTATCATCCCCAACCATCACTTGATCAGTAGATGATTCTAGAGACTTTTAGAAGGTTCTAGAACATCAAACATATTTTTGCTACTTCATTCATACATTTTAGCCCTTGTCAGATCTCAATTATGCACATAAGACCCGTTTTTACTTTTAAACCCAATTTCAAGTTCCATAGTCGTTCTCCTTCATTTCTTGTGTTTCAAAGTTTTATTAGCATTTAATTGATCTCAGAAATTGATCTATAATTTTTATTCAATCAATAGAATGCTCCGGTATAGAGTTTGATCAACTTGATTTTAGACCCGATTTATGAGTTTATGGTATCTCCAATTTGAAACTTTTGAAATTCAATTAAGCCCTTAAATAGTCTTTTGTTATCATGGAAAAAGTGTTTAAAATGTCAATTTGATCAATTATGACTCAGATTGCTCGATTTGATCGAAAATTTCTCCTTCAGTTTTCTCCCCAAATCGCTTAACTATTTGATGAGTTCTTCATCTCTTTGTGTGCTCCTCCTCCATATTTTTTCCAATTATATATAATATGTGGATTTTTATCACATGACACCATATACTCCATTTTCGAGTTTGATGTTAGAGAAGAAAAAGTTGCTACTGTAGCAATCACTACTGTAGCAGGTGTCAGATCGGGAATGGGGAGAGTAGCGCTAGCCAAAAGTTTGAAGAAAAAAGACCCTCTCCATTTGATTTTTAATTAGACCATTCATTTATTTCTATTTTTTATTTTTCAATTTTTTTTAATTGTTTCTCAAGGGTTTCTTTATTCAAATTGCATCAAAATTTGCTCAAAAATTTATGGTAAGTTTTATTTATTATTTTTTCCTTTAATCAATCATTAATTAATTTTTTAATGCTTGATCAATTAATTTTTCATTATATTAATTGATAACTTAAAATTTCTTTGATTTTTATAACTCCAAAAATATCAAATAATATATGAAAATTCTCAAAATTTCATGGAGAATTTGATTGTGTCATGAAAACTAAGTTTTGAAATTTGATATTTTGAAGAGGTTTTTGGTTTTCATTTATAGAGATTTGGCATGTAATTTTTTTTTAAGAATTTTAATTTTGAGTATTTCTATGAATTCTTTTTTTTTTCTTAGTACTTCTGAACTTAAATTAATGCTCTTCGGGCTTTTAAAATTTCTCCTTGCATTCTGGGTCTATTGTGCTTAGGCTGCTTTCATTCCTTCTCTTGTTATTTATTCCTCGAATTTTCAGGAGGTGAACACTTGTATTTATGAATTTTTATTTATTTTATTATGACAAATGAATGACTTATATATTTTTAAACTTTACATGTATATGTATCTTCGCGTGCACATGATGGCTATCATTTTTTAATATTTTTCTTTGATTTGGGATGTGACAATAGTAGAGTACTCTAAAAGAGTCGGACCTAATGATGAATGCTCTTCCACTGCTCTACGAGGCAATACATATAATGTTATGCTACCTCTAGTCACGAAATAGAAAATATATTTGTACTTCACGTCATATCTCTCATTTCCAAATTCAAAAGACCAATCCAACCGTTCAAAATGATCTTCATATTAATATATGATTGTAGACCAAATTTTATATTTTTTTTATTTTTTTATTTTTATAGGTATAGAAAATCTTTATTATTGAAAATCATTAGATTAATATATTTTTCTACCCCTAAAACAAATAGCATAAAAAATTTAAAAAATATAAAATTTGGTCCCCAAACATATTATAATATAGAGATTATGTTGAATGGTTGGATCAGTCTTTTGAATTCAAAAATGAGAGATATGACGTGAAGTACAAAATAATTTTGTACTTCACTACTAACCATAACATAACTCTCTATTTATATATATATATATAGAGAGAGAGTAAAGATACTATGAGCTTAAACTTACGAAGGCGTTCTGTGAGTTTAACTCAAAAAAATCATCAAATAATCTCCAAATTTTAATTTATCATGCTCATTAAATTCTTCATATGAAAATCTTATGAGATACAAAAATTTAGAGTATTTTGAGTTTTTTAAGTCACCGTTTTTAATTTTTAAAAGTGATGTTCAAACATTGAATATTTTATTATTATTATTATTAGAACTGATTTTCAAAAATAAAAAACTATGACTTAAAAAACTCAAAACACTTCAAATTTTTGCATCCCATAAGATTTTAATATAAAAAATTTAATGACTATGATAAATTAAAAGTTTGAGATGATTTGATTTTTTTGAGTTAAAATTTGGAGATTATATCTTTACTCTCATTTATATATATATGGTGCTTTACAAAGCACAGAGACATTGTGTGTTTTGCGCTTTATTTTTAATTTTAAGTCAGAAATAATCGATCTGAACCGTTCAATCTAATCTTCATATCAAAATATATTAGTAAACCAAATTTTA
This sequence comes from Schoenoplectus tabernaemontani, assembly GCA_037127355.1. NCBI lineage: Eukaryota > Viridiplantae > Streptophyta > Magnoliopsida > Poales > Cyperaceae > Schoenoplectus > Schoenoplectus tabernaemontani. The sequence goes on from CM073757.1 coordinate 12,810,674, forward strand.
TATTTTTTAGAATTTTTTTGCTATTTTTTCTGATGAGGAGAAAATGACTTGATCTCGTAACATATCCGAATCAGATTTAAACATCGGTTTGATAAATGAACTATTTCAGTCAGATCATATTTTATCACCTCTGTAGTGATGTTGATAAATGCAGCAGTAGTGATGTACCTTATAATTTTTAATTATTAACTGTCAAGCATTAAAATCATCTTCACTACCAGAAAAGATTTAATTAGGAAACGATCAATTTTTATCATTTCGTAATGGGATTTCTTTTAATTTCACACATCAGAATTATTAGTTTTCTAGTAGAATACTAAATTATTAGGTTTCTTTTAAAAAACAGTTGTTGTTTTTTTTACATTTTCCACGTTAATTTTAAATTATTAATTTCTTAGATGGATATACTTAATAATAAACCTTTCAAAACTAGAATTCTAAATTCTTCATATTTATTTAAATTTTAAAATTCAGAATTTGCAATTGTTTCAAAATTTCAAAATATTTAATATAAATATATTAAATTTACAATTTTAGATTATACAAATTTGACATTTTTAATTCATGATTCACAATACATAAAGGATTGAGTTTCTAAGCTTTATAGCTAAATCATATCATTGATACAACAACAACAACAACAATAACAAAGGTTTTCATCCCAAATAAACTGAGGTAGTCTAAAAATGAAACCCAGTCGGAAAGCATAAGATCAAATATCAATGATAATGATGATGATGAAAATAATAATAATAATAATAATAATAATAATAATAATAATAATAATAATAAATAAAAATGAGAATGAACCTCTTGGGCTTGAGTTGCTTTCATTATTTCATTCTGTTTATTTATTGTTCAAATTTTCAGGGATAAATAGAGAACCACATGAAGGGTATAAAATGCCAACCTTTCATATGCCGATCTAATTGCCCGAATACTTAATTGACATGATTTCCAATCACCAAGGAATGATCGGGTTAAATCCATAAACTTATTCAATGAATTACCGAATTTAGGTACTTCTGCCGAATGTGGTCCAAATGATTTGGCAACATTGTGTGGATTAAGGCTCCAAATGCCAAGCCGAATAAATATACAAACCCTAATGAGGAAGAAGTACAACCGCAACTGCAATACCAATATCAAAATCTGCAACTCGGTATGTCTTTGAGTTCCTCCCGTGCCATACCCTCAATAATCGGAAACACGCAAGAACAAATAGGATACATAACCAACCAATTGTACAACCTATTCATAGGCTACCAAATGCAAAATCAGTATAGGTTTGGATTCTGAATAAAGAGTTCAAGGGCGTTTTGAAGCACTTGAGGGTCGTTTTGAAGCGATGGAAGGTTTTTCACTAAAGTTGACATTTGCAATATTTTTAAGTTTAAAGATTTGTTTTTTAATACTTGTTTTGTAGGATAGCAAATAGGATTTATCTCTTGTTACACTTATTTCTAATTGCTAAATTTCTCTACCGCTATCTTTTTATCTCTTGTTACACTTATTTGTTTAGCTTGTTTTTGGTAGTATAAATACTGGTTTGACACGTCAATTGTTCAATTGTTGGTACTACTTAGGATTAGTATAGTGGATAATTATCCTAACGAAACCCTAGGTATATCATAAAGTATAGTTAATTTTGTCTTAATATATCATTAAGGGGTCTATTAAAGTTAAGGATATTTATTATATCATATGACTTGAGATACTGGCATTTTTATTAGAAGCTAATTCAAACAACATAGGATAATGAAACTGCACATAACAATCTGAAAAACATCTATCTTACCAGAAAAATGGTGTTTGTGTTACATATAATTTTATTGATACTAATATTAATGATTCCTTTTTTTTTACTTTTTTTTCCAAAAATGTGACATGTTTGTAGTTACTCTCCTATTTCTATCTATATCTTAGTGCTATTATTTTTTCTAGGGATTTTTTTTATATTCATTACTGTATCTTCAGAGCTATTTATATAATAATGTCTTGTTCATTAGTTTTAAATTAATAATTCCTAGACCTTGTTCATAGCTTTTCAGATAAATTCAAATAAAAAATATATCAATATATTGTTGAAGTTACAGATTGATGTGTTTTCAATAAATCATCATAGTACACAAAGATAATTAAATTTGACTGTCATTAAAATGATTAAACAATTAGCTTCTGATCAATTGTCACTGTTAATGAATTTATCATTGATCCCTTTCTTTCCCCCCGGTAAGGAACAAAATTCGAGTAATACTAATTGCAAGTTAACGTTTCGCATAGGAGAAACAGATGGATAAGAACGACATTATCACGATTCGATTAAAGTCGTTAACTCAATTTCATTCCTTCCTAATCAAGCTTTCCTTACGGCGCAACAGGTTAGCCTATGCAATCTTAGTTGTCGAATCATTTAACTGACCGAATGCTTTTGTCATGGAACGCTTTCTTTTATGTGGCAGGCAATTTAAACAACCGCACTCTGCCTACCAACTGTTCGACCAAATGCCTGACAGAGATGCTTGTTCCCCGGGCCGTGCACCATGATCGTTGTCCTGCTTGCGAATAAAAACCAAGACGGTCTAGGATTCCATTGTAATGTTTCATGAAAGAATGGTACTGATCACCAACTGAGACTTTGTGACTGTGTTTAGAGCTTGTGGTAGTTTGATAGAAATAAATGATACAGTTGCCATTTGAACTGTAGGCAACTTTTGTACATGCTGAATATATGTGGGCAACATAATTTTGTTTTGTTTTGTATTTTCTATATGGAAATGGGGCCTTAAATTATTGGGCAATCAATATGACCTCTAGTTGTTAAAGTTATTTAATTCAGGCCCACATGCTGGTACACTGACTAACTTGAAGCTTAATTTGTTGGATCATCGCTGCCTACATAGTTTGAAGTGTTACTTCAATAAATATACTTGTAGTTGGCTTTGGTCATAGAGATTTTTAAAGAAAAATGACTCAGAAAGTCAGGTTTTGATCCTAAAGAGGGCATATGTTATAATTGCTTTCAGCTTGTGCTAACTGGGGGTAATAATCAGACCTAGTGCAGCTGGTTATTGGTTAAGTGTGTTGCTACTGTTTCCTGACAACAATTGTTCCAAATGCCTAAAACACTGCCAGAAACTAAAATCTAGTAGTGAGTTTTACAAAATTACAAAATGCAATAACTGGTACGAGCCCAGCTAGCGTTTAGCGCCAGAAGCCTGTGCTGTTCTATGAGGGGGCAAAGCCAGATTTTCAGTATACGGACTTTTTTTTAATGCATATGGCACAATATGATCATGAGTTGCCAATTCAGTTTATACTAGACAATTTACAATATTTTTCATCTATAATTGGCATCAAATCCCTCCTCGTTTATTTAAAAAGTAAAACAAAAAAATATGAATTTTGAATTACCTAAAAATAACTGTAATTTCAAGTTATTAACTTAGCTTTTAGTCAAAAAAATAAATAAATAAGGCTTATGAAGAACATATTAAATTCAAGTTTTAATTAAAACAATATCGACACTTAATATTTTTATTTAAACACTCTCAAATAAGTATATAAGGAACACAAATGAAGTGAGCCTTGCGTAACAATACACATTCTAAACATATTATTTGCTTAATAAAATAATATAGATATTTTCTATCATAGCAAGATACGAGATCAATTAAAAATAGACAAAGCCAAATACTTTTACATAATTTCCTATACATTAGTAACATTTTGATTGGCCAACTAACTACCCCTCCCTCTGCCCCCTTGTTCTGCCATATTTTCCTGACCTAGTGATTTCTTGACATTAACATCATCTTTAATACCTATTCTATTATCAAAACATCAGAATCAAGGAGCAGCAAAATTGTGAAAACACAAAGAAAATAATAACTAAGTTGATACTTGTCTATTTGAGATATGAAGATATTCTTGGAATAAATCAGTGCCTGCTTTGGCTGATCTAACCTCGTTTGTCCATTTGCTGTTGTTTTCCTTTCTTCATTTTTCCTCTAAGAATTTCTCCATCAATTTTACAAGTGAGATCATTATTATTATATGAGAATATACCTCATATTGGGTAAATCTCAGCATTTTCTATTACTTCTATAAGTGCCTTTTTCCCTTTGTAGCAAAGCACCTGAAACATATATAAATAAATGAACACAATAATGTAAGGAGCTACAAACACAATTAAAAATTTTCCAAGTGTATTCACAAAGACAGAGAACTATTCTTCCTACAATATATTTCGAAGCAAGACACAACGGGTATAGCTAGGCGTGTTTGTTCCATATCAATCAGGTTACATTAAATATGAGTGCAGACCAGTCTAAAATGTAATGCTCCGAAATTTACAGAATTCAAACATGTTGAGATATGTGAATAACTTCCATTTAACTTGTCAAATGATCTGTCAGTAGTAATTGCACACCAATTCCCGAATGCAATTTAGAATCAAACCTCATTAGCATCTTTGCAGAATTTGTCATCATTTCTCATTGGCCACTTGACTGTCCAACATCTGAAAATAACTAAGAGAAGTTAAAAGGTATATTACTATTAAGATGCCTGTAACAACTCATAATTAGAAAACAAAAGAACATAAATAAAAATAAGGTACCTTTCTTTACCAAGCCTACGGGCCAGCTCCTCAGCCAAGGCCTTACCAGGATCGTCAGCGTCAGTTGCTAGTATTATTCGGGATACCTATGAAATTCATTTCAGAAATTTAATAATTGAACTACACAATTGATGGTCATAACTGTTTTTATCACAAAATCAAGGATTGATTAAGGTCTAAGTGAACCTAGACATTTTAAGGAAATACACATAATGTCTTGTTTATTTGTTCTATAACAAACCAGCACCATGCCAAGCTGTGAGATAAAGCCAAGTTGCTTTACAATAAGCTTGGTGAAATAAAGCCAGCTAGGCAGACTTGATTGTACAGAGAAGATATGGAAAATTAACATTGTTAGTGGAAAATTATACCGAGTTTAAGTACTCCTTGCATGTCCACAAGTATTTGTATCTAGTATCCTAGCTCAACCAAAAATAAAAGAAACTATTAGATAACAAAAAATAAAGTTAATTCTAAAAATGTGCTAATATGAGCCAAGCAGTCTAAAAACTATACACGATAAGTATTTAACAATTTAAGGTGCAGATCCACAAATCCTCAAACATCTCTTTAAAACAAAAAATGCCATATGTACTCGAATTAACCCCAGAACTTTCTACAAACTTTCCATGATTGACCCCCACATTCTTCTCAAGCAAAAGCTTTTTATGATTGCCCCATCAGTTCTAGATTCTGCATGAACCACTGGATATAAATTGAACTGAACTTGAGCAAAAAGGAACTATTAGGTACCAAAATACAACGATAGATTGAATGGACAAAGTATCTCTGACCATCGCAACCAATCAACCAATCAGTGGAGGAGTGTGAATAGATAGTGCTAGATTATTAATTGATAATCAAACCTCCTCTTGAGCAGGGATCTCTTTATTGGAGATGCTAGGGGGTGCACCATTGGGGACACTAACGCAATTTCTCAAACCAGCCTCTTCCATGGAAAGTTTATCAATCTCCCCCTCCACCTATATATACAAAACCCACAAGAAGAGAACAACCAACTTAGAATTTGGAAACTCAAATTAACAAACCTTATAATTGGTAAAAAAAAAAAGTATATTTTCAGTGATTCAGTCTTACAATGATGATTTCATCCTTGTTTTTAATATCATCAAGTCCATAAAGAATTTTTTTCGTACCTGCTTCCTGTCATAAAGAGAGGACAATTATACTAGCATATACATTGATATCCCATATATAATCTAGTAATAGTATCATGATTTATTTTTCTTTAGTTATCCATTTGATCGTTGCAATGATCATCATCCAAAAATATTGATGCTTAATTTCAAATTTCAAAAATTTAAAACTATTGATGCTTAATTATCATCATCCAAAAATACTCAAACTGTATGAAATTTAATCGTTAAGCTATTTATGTGTCAAATAAAGAAGTACAAAGTTTTCATTCTGTTATTTCTATTTTTTGAAAAAAAAACATTGTGAAGATAAAATAATAAATGTCAAGGATTTTAAAATTGTCTGATCATCCATCCAAAACCAGTATCAATGGAAACAATTTGCAAGAGCATCAAATAGTAATGGAAAAACACAATATTTTGGAATGTTGATCGTCTTTTGATCGTAATTTCTTTAAATATAACATGCTATATACAATATAATCACATAATATTAATATGAAAGAAATATTACCTGCCAAAATATCTTAGGCATTAAACGGTACTTGCAATTGACAAGAGCCCCATCTTGTCGGTATGTAAAAGCAATAGCAGGCTAGCAAAGAAAAAATAAAGAATAAAGTACCATAAAAATCACATAACCTGGTAAGTTTCTTCTCATGCTGAACGTAAATGAGACACAAAACAAGAAATAGTTTGTACTAGGTCAAGATACACCCATAGATGTCATATTGACCATACCAAACCAGATATTAACTTATTGTCATCTCATTATAGCTTTTTGGCTGGTTGAAATATAAAAAATAATATCAATAAAGTACCATAAAAATCACATAACCTGGTAAGTTTCTTCTCATGCTGAACGTAAATGAGACACAAAACAAGAAATAGTTTGTACTAGGTCAAGATACGCCCATAGATGTCATATTGACCATACCAAACCAGATATTAACTTATTGTCATCTCATTATAGCTTTTTGGCTGGTTGAAATATAAAAAATAATATCAATGCAAGATGCACTCATGTACCATAAAAGCTCATAAAGTACATGTACCATAATAAATATCCTGATCATTCTCAAGAGCTCCCTTAGAAGTTAGATACCTTCTAGAAGTTGATTTGAATTGTTAAAATACAAAAAAAGGATAGCAATTTCAAAACACAGAGAGGTGCTTTCACGAATCCAAAGGCGAAACGGCGACACCATCCGAAAATCCTAGGCGAGGGAGGTCGGCGACCCAGCCTTCCCCCACCTCCCTCCTCCCCCCCATCTCCTCTCTCTCCTTCCTTCGCTCCGACCAAGACTTCTGGGTATGAAGTACAAGCATCACTTCGAGCCTCCGACCTACACCTCCATGTAGATCTCATCGCAACCTCTGACTGCACCTCCTCACTGATCTCCTCCCTGCCTCCCCCTCCGACATCAAGGATTTAGGGTTGTGGCTTTCAAACTTGATCAGCACACGAAGTTAATGGGCGCCCAAACCCTAGATCTCTTCCACTGATCTCTCTCTCCTTCCTGACCTCCTCACTGATCTCTCTCTCCTTCTTTCACCCAAACCCTAGAACCGACATTAAGGATCTGCCGCCACCCACCGTAAGGACCGCCGACGAGAACTACCTCTACACCTTCCCAAACGGAGCACCTAAACTCAAACCACGCCCAACTGATCCGGTCACGCACGATACGACCATTCCCTTCTGCCTTCACAGCCCCCTATGTCCTGCCTCACCGACCTACTCACCTAACCCTGCCTCACTGACCTACCACCCAACTCTGATCAAACCAACTATACTGGCAACCACAGTGAAACAACAAGAACCCTACCAACTGCCGTCATAGCTCACCACCCACCTCCTCACCACCTTCCCTCATCGGCACCACCTTCCATAAACCTCCACACCATGGCCACTTCCACCTACTCGAATCCGAACCAAGGCCAATCAGATCCACCTCCACTCACCGCAAAGACCACCCTCGCTTCTCTTTCGTCCCCCACCTCTCCATTATGCTCCTTCTTCCAAACCATGCACCTAAAGCCCAAGTTCACACCCAATTCTACTCAAGCCCGAACCCTACAACATAGACTCGAACCGCTCACTCGCACATTCCACGGCCAATCGTGCTATATCCTCCTCACATCGTAACTCGCTGCCATCAACCAAGAGCCGTCGCGGCCACATTTTCACGGGTTCATCACAGACAATCGAACTCCCATGGAGCTCAGATGGAGCAAGAATCAAGCTATCTTCTTTTTATTTTTCATTTTACTATGTTTGGTTAAGAGAATATGTTTGTGCTTGTATTTCCATTTTCATCTTTTTTCTTTACTTTCTTATAATCTGCATCAGCTCTTTTTACTTTGATATAATGAAAATCAATAGTAGACTTTTCACCTACTACGTCAAAAAATGCAAAAAAAAAAGAAAAAAAAATATTGCTTAATATATTTAGCTTGAAGCAGGGGCATGAAGAAAAGGAAGGCAAGGCCCCCCTATAAATTGAAGAATCATGTTCTTTCCCTTTAATTTGATATTTTCCAAATATAAATACTCTCTTTGCCTCTCTCATAAAGTTAAAATCATACTATAATTGTGATTTGGCTCCTTGAATTTTCAATTTTTTGGCTTTTCCCCTAAGCTGAAGCTTCATAATTTCCATATACATACCCCAGTATTGAGATCCGAATATGTACAATGTAAGGTCTTAAAAAGAACTATTTATAGACCTTAGTAGTAAAACAGAAATACAAATTGCTAAAGTAAATTACAAAAAGAATCATATCTACATATAGATTTAAAGAAAATAAATGGCACTAATTCAAATTATCGCAACGACTCTTTTCTTTGTAAAGAAAATGGAAATAACAAGACAATTTTTGTCTGTTGCAAAGGACTTCTAAAACCTTTTAGTACAATGTCTTTAAAAACCTGCCTGGAGCTGAAAACAAATGGCCCTAAAAGATAAGAGTCAAATTGCACAAATGGTAGCAACAGATTACTATAGTTACAAGAAAGCGTACCCCACTTTTAGTTGGCTTTTGCATTACACCATTTCGTCTGAGTGTCTTTGCATAAATGCCTCGTGATTTAAAGAATGCAAGAAGCTGAAACAACATATAGACAAACATTCTTTGTTTTACTTTTTTTCAATATGGAGGTGGTTAGTACTGGACAGCTGAAGTCCAACTGTCACGACTTATTGTTAATTAGGATTAAGCTGAGCTAAGTTTGGAATAATTGAATGATTAGTAATAAACAACTATGTAAGAATATTTAATCATATCGGCCAAATGCCTAATCCTTAAACAGACTACTTTATGATTCATACAGTAGAACTAAACTATAGCAAGATGAAAGAAAGTGAAACAATTGGAAATTAAGATCAAGCTGGTAGGACTGGTACAGACCACTTAAAGTTTTATGTACCTCATTACTGAGTGGCTCAAGCTTGAGTTTGTTTTCTGTGATTTTTCTGGACTGCTTCTGTTTCTCAACCGCGGCATTCACTTTTGGTTCTTGTGTGTCTGTTGAAACCTTACTAGTATAGACCTATACAGGTAATAAATAAAACAAATATATAAATTGGTAAAATAAAGAAACATTTGCTTTTAGGACTGGTACAGACCACTTAAGGTTTTATGTACCTCATTGCAGAGTGGCTCGAGTTTGAGTTCTTTTTCTGTGATTTTTCTTGGCTGTTTCTGTTTCTCAGCATCAGCATTCAATTTTGGTGCTTGAGTATCAGTTGAAACATTGCTAGCATATGCCTACACAGGTAATAAATAAAACAAATATATAGATTTGCAAAATAAAAAATCATTTTCTTCATTTGTAAAGCATCACCTGCATTCTCAGATATTTTAGTACTGCTACTGCCATCCATGATTATCACTCAAAATCCTCTCCAAATTATAGTACTGGTAATAAGGTGGTAGTGGTAACTGTAACAAACTATGGACCCAAGCCTATCCTCAATCCCTAAATTCTGCTCTTCTGCCAACTAATCATCCAATTTTTTTAATAAGTTACACAAATGACCTTAGAATTATCGATTCCCCATTTTAGTTCATAGAAGTGTTGAAGCTCTCATTTTGCTGCAAGCGCTCATTATGCGCCATTTTGGTAATTTTCATCATCTTTGGTAAAAAATAATTGAACTCTAGTCAAAGGATTCATTCAATGGCAAATGATGGATTGATAGCAGGAATAAATGTTCAAATTGGGATTCTAAGAAAGGAACAAAAAGTTCATCATGCGGATCAAATACAAATCTCAATAGAAACTGCACGTACCTGCACATAACCTGTCCAGCCACATTTCTTATTAAAGCACTTCCAGACAGCTGAATGCCTTTCCCCAAGAAAAACAAAAGTTTGCTAGTAAAATAGCATTATTACAGCCTTGCATAATCAAAATTATTTGTAACTAATAAAAGGATCAAAACTAAGCTTTAAGTCCCAGTTAAAGAAAAAAGAAAATAAGCTCATTCTTATTGAATCCCATCCGACCAGAAAAGTATCGGAATAATGAGTTGGTTTGGAGGTAAAACTGATCAGCTGATATCAAAAAGTTACTGTTTAAAAACCTAACTTAAGAAATAGAAATAAAGGTCATTGACCGCATTAAGAAGCAATCGGTGGTTAAGTAGGGAATCTTTTTTTCCATTTAATAAAGAAAATCATTGCAGTACCCTTTACTGTGGAGGCGCAAATAGAGACTCTTCACCTTTGAACCCCCTTCTAGACACTGTTCAAATATTGATAAAAGAAAAGGTCACAGCTGACAGTGGAAATGATGAAAAAGAGTATAACAAAAGTGGATCTTAAGTTTTGAAATTACCTGGTACAGTGAACAGAGGATGCAGGATATACAGTAAGATTCATATATTTGAAATTTATTACAGTTATGCTTGATTAAATTAAAATATTAAATATAATACAAGATAGTTCTTGAACAGCCTGGTCTCAACTCTGGTATGACCAAACCTTTCATGAGACTGTTCAAATAGAGCACCTATTGCTGCTAGAGTTCTGACTAGATCCTCAGCTGGTTCACAGAAGCCATACAGACTACATGGTACTGGCATGTGGTATATAGTTGTAACAGATCATTCTATTACTCTATAAATATATATAACGGAGGTTAATGTTTTTTTTGCAGATTTCAAATAACATATGGACAATACCCAATAGTATCATGCAGCATAGTACAGGTCTGTAGTTGCAAATACCTGAGGGCATTCAAGGTGAATGAACTGTCCGGGCTTATTTAAAACAAGTTGAATTCCAGCCTTATACAGCTTTTCTCTCAATGAAATTAGCCATTCCTGCACTTGATTTTCTCTTTTTCCCTCCAAGGTTGCAGGAATACCTACCCATATGAACAACAAATATATATTGGCACTTTTTATCATTATTACCACCAAAAGGTGAGCAGGCAGATAACAGGAGTGAGAAAGTTCAACATAATGCCCTCACTAAATAAAAGATAAATTCTGCCTGACTACCATTCAATCCATAGAATTCTTTCCTTGCCCATTAACCTCCCCAAAAAAGATAGACCGAGAAGAAGCAATCTACTAGATTTCATACTAAGGGGAAGTGAAGGGAGGTAGTTGTGGCATCTTCAAAAGAAAACATGCTTTCTTTTGGGATCATGCAGTATACTTTGCAGTTTCTAACTGCAAATGAGGTATTTCATAATTCTCCAAGGAGAAACAATTTTGGCTCAGTAAAATAAGTAAAAGATTTTGTTTAATTTCAGATTAGAACCTGCATACCAGATCTCTGAGTAGGCTTATCAAGGTCTAACACAATTTTAAATCATGTAAAAGACCACAATGAACAGGAAAAAAATATAAAATATAAAACTAGAGTTTTTCATAGAAAAGGTTTAACCTGATACTGGCAGCAGCACAGTAGGAACTACATAAAAGAAAGAAAACGAGATTCAGAAAAATAAGTTACCTAAATTATGAACATTTAATTCAAACTTTTGTCACCATACATGTACTTATACCATCTAATGTTTAACGTATTATGCTTCGGTTATTCAAGTGGCAAGAAATTCAAAAGTTATTACAGCCAAATAAAACCTTGAAAAAAGCAAAAACAAAAACAAAAGAAAACATCGAAACAATTATCAGGCTTGCCTCTACATTTCTCCTTAAATATAATGTTATATACCTTTTCGCATAAACCCAACTGAGCTATTTGACCGAGCCTCCGTGTGATTCAGACAAATTGGTATAAAATTGGGTTTAGGTTCGCTTTTGTTTACTGAGATGAGGCTCGTGTTAACTACAAAATTATCACATTAGATGAGATTAGGCAAATGACAGACATTTAGAAACCTTAGCGTTAATTTCAGAGGAAAAGTATAAACGAGCTCATAGCTTCTTACAAGTTCTGCACGGCAAAATAGGATAAACAAAAAGAGAACTATGTTGCTTCATGCTTTGTAAAAGAAATCTCGAGTTACTTTTTGGTTGATAGAGAAAGTGAGGCGCTCTAATGCTGGAGAGATCTTTGAAAAAACGACTATAACGTCGATGGGATTTTTTTTAGGGAACAAACTACAAAGCGAACCCAGAAGAAAAATGGAGCGTTATTACGAGCGAAAGAGAAGATATTGGATGGTTTCCATCAACTGATTAAATACGGATTGAAAATTATAAAACCTCTCTATAGTGAATTGATTGACCCGTTTACACCATAGCCCATTAGCCCCCCATATTCCTCTTGCTACCTCTGCGGCTTCGGATCCCCTAGCCTTTGCAGTTCCTAATACTGAGGAAATCAGAATAATAGAAATCAAAATAACAAAAATCAGAATAAAAGAAACCAAAACCCCAGTACCAGAAGCAGCCAGTGTTGTAAAAAGACCGATTAGTCAGTCCAATAATCGTAGTTGGTGAGTAAATTGTCATTTTTATCATAGTAGACCAATTATTTTTGGACTTATATATTATTATATATTTAAATCATATGAATTTTATCTGAACTCTAATTTTGATAATTAAAGATTTTATATAAACTAGAATTCATCAATTTTAATTTTTTTACTCAATCGGACATTCATAAATTTTTTTTTTTCAAAACTGAGGTGAAAGAAGCTTTAAAAAAGATGAAAACAGGTAAGGCGTTAGGACCGGATGACATCCCGATTGAGGTATGGAGATGTCTTGGAGATATAGCAATAGTGTGGCTCACTAAACTATTTAATACCATTTTTCGGTCCAATAAGATACCTGATGAGTGGAGAAGAAGTATATTAGTACCAATCTTCAAGAATAAAGGAGATATTCAAAGTTGTACTAATTACAGAGGAATTAAGCTCATGAGTCATACCATGAAGCTTTGGGAGAGAGTGAGAAAAGCGACAACTGTCTCTAAAAATCGGTTTGGTTTTATGCCCAGGAGGTCCACTATGGAGGCGATTTTCTTGATAAGACAACTTATGGAGAGACATCGAGAACGAAAGAAAGACCTACATATGATATTTATTGATTTAGAGAAAAGCGTATGATAAAATTCCGAGAAATATCATGTGGTGGGCACTCAAAAGGAAACTAGTCCCAACAAAGTACGTTACCCTTATTAAGGATATGTACACAAAAGCTGTGACTTGTGTCAGAGCATGTGACGGCGAGTCTGATACATTTCCTATTAAGATAGGATTACATCAAGGGTCAACATTGAGTCCATATATTTTCACCTTAGTGATGGATGAGATCACAAAGGAGATACAAGAAGATATTCCTTGGTGTATGCTCTTTGCTGATGATGTGGTGCTGATTGACGAGAGCAAAATTGGAGTCAATCAGAAACTAGAATTGTGGAGACAAACTTTAGAATCGAAAGGTTTTAGACTTAGTAGGACAAAAACTAAATATATGAGGTGTCAGTTCGGCGGGGAAAACTTAGATGACGGAGATGTTAGTTTGGATGGACGAGTAGTACCCATGAATGACACATTTCAGTATTTGGGATCGATGTTGCAGAGTGAAGGAGAGATCGATGAAGATGTTAGTCATAGAATAAGAGCTGGATGGGTAAAATGGAGACGAGTATCTGGTGTTCTTTGTGACAAGAAGGTCCCAAACAAACTAAAAGGTAAGTTCTACAGGACAGTGATTAGACCCGCGATGTTGTATGGCGCAGAATGTTGGGCTACAAAAGGACAACACATCCAGAAGATGAGTGTAGCTGAAATGTGGATGTTGCGTTGGATATGTGGCCACACAAAGAAAGATCGAATCAGAAATGATGATATTAGGGACAAACTTGGGGTAGCACCAATTCAAGAGAAGCAAGTCCAACATCGTTTGCGATGGTTTGGTCATATCTAACGAAGGCCTCCTGAAGCATCGGTACGCAGCGGTATTTTAAGTCGTCCTGAAAATACAAGAAGAGGAAGAGGTCGACCGAGATTGACATGGGAGGAAGTAATAAAAAGATATTTGAAAGAATGAAATATACCCAAAGAGCTTGTTTTGGATAGGAGTGCGTGGAAGATAGCGATTCATGTACCTGAACCATGATTTAGGAGTTAGAGTCTAATAGTAGAGTTATAGACTTCATATTCTTAGATTTTTTATGATTTTAGGATTTAGAATTTGGAAATAGATTTCAGAAATAGAGGTTTAGATAGGATTTTAGGATTTAGAATTTAGAATTAGGTTTTAAAATAGGATTTTAGAAATTAGAAATAGATTTTATAATAGAGGTTTATTGTACTATTATTATTATTGTTATTATTGCTACTATTATTAACATATTATCATTATCATTATCATCTTTATTTATATATTATTATTTTATTTTATTTTATTTTTTTTTTCTTCCATCATATTCATTTTTATCACGATATTTGAGATTGTTGACTAGAAAGACCATGCATTCGGTAATTTAATTTCTATTTATAATTTTTAAAATAAAATTACTAAACAAAATATTATAAAGTGTGTAAATAACTGTCTTTTATTGAAATTGTTCATATTTTCATATATTAGAATTATGAATGTCAAATTATTCGTAAAAATCTGATTAATCAACCGCATAATGATTATTCGCTTAGTGTTGCATCATCTGTTGTTAAGTGCGTTATCTTATTTACAACGTTGAAACCAATAGTACATAATCACTAAAGAAGAGTTGTATAAAATATGTGACTATAATGTCTTGATGGTGGCCTCAACCAATGAGGCATAATGATAACTAGTCACAAACAATGTCTTCAAAATTATTCCACAACTCCTGATTTGTGCTTTGATAGAGAAAACATTTGATAAATGTATTGAATGGTTCATGGAGAGTAGATGAGTTGTAGCAAAATGAAAAGTCCAATGTTTGAAATACACTGAGATAATAATGCGATACGACATCGTAAGAATAAGGTAAGAACATACAATGTCATATTATTGACTTGACTGTCAATAAATATGATGTTTACAACATAAATGATATTTTTGAGAAGCTAAAATATTTATTTTATTATATTTCTTTAATCTTATTATGAGATAATAATTTCTAACATATCTTTGTCGATTGCAGAGACTCAAAGTGAAATTAAGTACAAGGTTTATTTGATCATGCATGGGCAAGTCAGATGTTAGTGTCAGAAATCATATCTAACGATCTTTCTTATAATTATATACTTATTGTATGTTCATCAGAAGACTTAATTCAATGAAGTACATCATTTCATGCTATAAATTGCAAATATTCATCAGCATCTAGTTTGATGTCATCAAAAGTTATGAAAATAAATGAGATTGACAAATTAATGTATTGCAATGCAACAGATCATACCTGATAAAAATCAACAAGCACAAAAGGAGGAGGATAATAATTTCAATGATCATAGATGGAATAGAGGATCGGATTAGTAGATTTTCGAGTTAAGAACCAAAACGATGAAGGAAAGTGTAGACTTATTTTTTTTTCTAATCTAGTACCGGACTTTCTACAAATAGTTTA
Organism: Schoenoplectus tabernaemontani; assembly: GCA_037127355.1. Taxonomy (NCBI): domain Eukaryota; kingdom Viridiplantae; phylum Streptophyta; class Magnoliopsida; order Poales; family Cyperaceae; genus Schoenoplectus; species Schoenoplectus tabernaemontani. The sequence continues at coordinate 12,826,436 of CM073757.1, forward strand.
TTAATTATGTTTAAGTAATTCATAAATAGACTTTGTTTACTTTCATTTTGTATGAATGTTTTTTATGATGTATGAAATTATGTAGTAAGAATATATTTTTCATGTTGTATGGATTAATTTTCACATGGTACGGATTTATATTTCATGTTTAAACATCTTTTATCTAGTTAAAATTGTGTATAATCAATATTATTATAATTAAATTTTCATAAAAAATAAAAATTATTTAAAAAATCAGAATTTAATGGAATCAAAAGTACTCCGAGCTTTTTTTCTCTCTAGAGACGTCGTTCCCTGCTAATCTTGCGCCTGCTTCTATCTCTCTCTCTCTCCAGTCTCCCGATCCACAAGCCCCAAAACCTAACCCTGATGCCCGCAATGTCCCTGCTCCAGCTGCCCCAACTATCGTTCCTCTCTCCCACTTCTGCCTCGCACCGGAGTGGTAAGCTCACCCGTCTCCCATCTCCCCCCGCCTTCTCCGCTCATGGCGATTCAAGGGGCCATACTAATTCTCCAAGATTCCGGATCCGAAAGAGAGGCCCATACGCGAGGATTGTAGCAATGGCGGATCCTTCCTTGCAAAGAATGAACTTGAACCGGTACATGGTTACATTGGAGAGGCCTCTCGGGATTCGCTTTGCTCTTTCTGCCAATGCCAGAGTCTTCGTACACTCTATGCAAAGAGGGGTATGCTTGTAATTTCCCCCATTTTGCGCACATGCCCTCCAATGATCATATTTTGTGTTTACATTTTTTAGACTAGTAGCATGCCCGCGATGCAGCGGACATAAGCCATAAGGTGTCGTTATACCAAATACAACTTATCAAAGTAAAAAAAAAATAATGCAGTAAAGAAACTAATTACTTTCTGCAGCTAAAGTAGCACAAATAAAATACAATGATTGAGAAAGATAAATTATTTTTATCAACACTGCTCATGTAGAATCAAAATATAGCATGAGTGCCTTCAGAAATGTAATTGATCATACTTTGTAGAAAAAAAAACAAAGAAAAAAAAAGAAAAATAGTAGAGGAGAGGCACAATATAATGATAAATTACTCTTTATTAATACTGGTCATGTAAAAGACAATATATTACATGAGACCTCTTGCCCACACTTTGCACCAGTAAGTACCAGATCAGCAGCAACATTTGAAAAGCATGGTGCAAGAAAACCAGATCTTCAAATAGGTCACAGTCCTGCACAATTCTTAGAACAACAACAAAGCACAAGCACTGGACATGTAAATCAATAAAATATTGTACAAAATGGACCTAAGTGTTAGAGAAAATAAAAAAGTTATTTAAGTTATATAAATAAAATCATAATCAGAAACAATGATAACTTAGTTATAAAGTTAGATAGATATGCCCTGCAACTTTTTCAAAACCCAGTTTATTATAAATATGCCCCTCAAACCTGTCAGAATACATAAAGTACCAAAACATACATTGAAATTTATCAGATTCACTTAGAACATCAGTAAAACCTGAAAAAATGAAAAAGAAAAGTCTCTATAAAAATCAGAATATTAACTGAAATGAACTATGATACTGAGTTATAAAGGAGACATACCTTCAGAGGAGACTACCTTAAATGAGTTGAAAGACTATATCACATATAACATCATACATACATTAACAATAAATGGGATAAGATTAGAGGTGGCAGAACCCGACCCGACCCGACAAACCCGCCCGACCCCGACCCGAACCCGACCCGATCCGATTTTTTAAGAAAGTCAAACTGACCTGACCCGACCCGAACCCGACCTGACCCGACCCGACCCGAGATCAAATGGCCTTCAATCCAATCGAAATCTATCAACGATCTGAAAAAACACAACATGTAAATTGACCCGACCCGACCCGACCCTGACCCGATCCGGCCCGACCCGATTTCTTTCAGAAAGTCAAACTGACCCGACCCGCCCGACCCGAACCCGAACCCGACCCGACCCGCCCGATTGCCACCTCTAGATAAGATAAATAGGTACATGCCTGATTTCTCAAAGCATCCTTTTCAAATTGAACCTTGAAAAATCTGGATAGCTACAAGCCTACAACTGCATTTATCAGACATCAGTATATAAAAGTTGAATAAAGCATATACAGTACTTTGGATAGAAATTAAAATGAAGCCCACTGAAGAAGATCACTGATAGGCCACAAAATTGAACTCCTCACAGAACAATCATGATTTATCAAGTTCAAAAATGAAAAAGAATTAGGTCCTAATGAAATTTTCCCCAACTCAATAAACAATACATTTTTCAAGATACAAATAAATTTTTGCAGATTTCAATAAAGAAAAAGGATTATGTTATATATTAAATTGATTTTTTAAAAATTCATGGTTAGAAATGAATGAAAAATAATATAAACTTTGACTAAAATAAGAGCAAACATATAAACCAAAAAGGAAGGATAGCTTAGGTTTTTGTTACAATTTAAGAAAATTAATTAGAGGTGGATCAATAAAAATCTAACAGCCACAATTTGGTCCATCCTACTGTGTTTTTTCATCGTTCTTTTACCCTTCTCTCTGTCCCATTTCAGATTTTGGTCTTTCAGTAATGCTATTAAAAAAAAAAAAAATGAACCAATTCCAACAAAAAGGGATAAACTCTGCCCATACCTGATTTCCTCACTAATCTCAATTAAAATACGAAGTTCCGATAAAAGATAAATTAAACCATACAAATATACAATTTGCCCAATTCATTGGATGTTTTTTCATATTTAGAACCAAAATTAATATCCTTTGAAGGGTCTGTAGCAGATAGCATCAACCATTCAATCAATGACAAAGTATAGAAAATTGAACAATTTCCTTGGATCTTTTCATACTGAGTTAATTGCACCTCTTTGTAATATCAAGAGTCAAAAGACATTTTCCATGGAGGGTGGGACAAAACCACTTTATCAGTAACGGGTGTGCTGAACAATAAAATGAGAAATCAGGCCTACCTGTCAAGTGTGTAGAATGTAAACAGACAGTGCATTACATGTTCATTTTGTCTGTCTTTTGGCTAGAGCAGCGTGATTCATTTCACTGTTTCATATCAAAATACTGGAACTTCCCTTCAACCCTAAAGCTAATTTGCTCCATCTCCTCATTGGCTGTACCAGAGACAAACAATTTAGTCACAAACTTAGCATAGAACAATTTGAAAACCAAAAATAACTTCATGTTGGAGACCAAATCCATGTGCCAGAATTCACAACAAAATGTCTCCATGTCCAAAAATCAGGATTTTGCATCTAGGCAAAATGCTTAAACTTATGGCTGCAAAAGAGTCAAACCAAACTCAACCTAAATCGAGCTGGCTAAATCAAACCGAGCTAAAACTGAGCCGAGTTGGTTCAAACTCGAGCTGAGGTCGAGCTCCAGACAAGCTCAATTATTATAATTTTTATACTTATTTTCATATAATCATAAATAATTAGAGTTAAGATAACTAATATTTTATTAATTTTATAATAAAAAATTGAAAAATAACTAATATTTCATATTATCATACATAATTATAGCGTAGATAAGTATATTTTTCTAATTTTTAGATTATATTAATTAATTTATCTATATTTTATGGATATTATAACCAAAATATATTAAAATAACTAATATCGAGTTATTTATGAATCGAGCCGAGCTGAGTCATTGAAAAAAATAATGAATGCGAACTTGAGCCAGGCTGATAAAAAATCAAAATGAACTCAAACCGAGCTATTAAAGAATTGAGCCGAACTCAAGCGAGCCACGAGCCTTGAACTTTTCTTGCTGCCCTACCCCAAAGTGTGTATTTTTTCCCCTTGATCCATGTTGAATCTTCATTTCAAGCCGAAGCAGCAACAATGAGTCTCGCATGAGCGAATGGGGGCGACAATTTTCTAAAAAACCATAAATAATCCTCACAGGTTTGAAACAGCTAGTCAATTTTCTCAGTACATGTGGGAAAGGAGACTTACCGTATTGGACAGGGGATCATGAAAAGCCTCTTCCTGTCTGGACAAGGTCAGAGAGATGACTGAGAGCTCACAATCGGTGCATATTTGATACGCTCCTCAGAGGAGACTACCGACCGGGAAGCGAGGAGTCGCAACAGCGGGAAGATATCAGGAGGGGAGAAACATTGAAAGGAGAGAAGTGATTATGGGGAAAACCATAATGCATTGATCTGATTGGAAAGGGAAGGAAGAGGGCCTGGGCCTGAAGCACACTACCGATTTTTTTTTTTTGTAATGATTGGCTCAGATGGAATATATTAGGCGATATCAATGGTTCACATTCCTCCTGAGGACAGATAGATGTTTCGGATTTTTTTCAATCTCCTTTTATAAGGAGTAAGGACAAAAAAAAAGTATGGTAATGCTATGAACAAACCCATGCTCTTCCATAGAGAACAGAAATAATGTTTTCCCTTGGAATGGTGTTTCTTCTAGAAAATTGGGGGGATATTGAAATGTCTCTGCACAACTAAAATTATTATGCAGATTTGTGCTTTCTCTCGAAGTGTGCCAACTTTTTTTGTTTCTTTCTGAAGGGAAATGCAGAGAAGTCCAGGATCACTATGGTTGGAGATACAGTAAAACTAGCCAGTGGCTCATCAAATGGTAGTTTTGTTGAAATAGAAGACTTGGAAGATACACAGTACTCTTCTATCCCCTTATTATTTATTTGATTCTATTTAATTGTTCTAACCACATACCTTCTGTCGTAAATGTTCAGAAAACTGAGACAATTCCATATATAAATAAGTTTTGGGTTCATTTAATTTTTTTTTCAGAAATATGATTAATGAAGCCTCAGGCCCATGTAGCCTTGTGCTAGAAAGACCTTTTACTCCTTTTCCACTCAATGAGTTGCCGTTGAACACAGATTATTACATGCTATTCAACAAAGGCCGTGTAGCTCTTGCTACTTGAAACAATAAATTTGTACAAACCTCCTATCTTACGTCATCTGATGATAAAAGTAATAATGAGAACCCAAGCCTAAAAGGAAACGGAAACATAAATGGACATGGAAATGTAAATGGAAATGGTAATGTGGGCTTTGCTATCTTTTCACCTCAACTACTTTCACCTAGCAGATGGGCCCAATTATCAAGAGACAGAGACGGGACAATGAGAAGTTCATTTAGTGCTACAGGAGAAGGCGCACTCCAAAACATAGAAGTTCAAGAATACATGGACTTAAAAGGAGAGCTAGATGAGTTGAAAGATGATCTTTCTAGATCTCAATCCGGCGCATCTCAAATTCCCCATGCTCAACAAGGTTCTCAAGTATCAGCTAACTTAGCAACCTCTAATGAGAAATGGAAAATAGATAGCGGCGCCACTACTCACTTCTGTTGTATGAAACATCTTTTCTCAAATTTCCAGCTCCATAACCAGCCTGATTCAGTGTCGGTCGCTGATGGTTCCTCTATTCCCATTTATGGGGAAGGTTCTGTTTCTACCCCCATTGCCACACTCAATCAAGTCTCATTTAGACCCGATATACCTAGTAATACTATTTCCGTGAGTGCACTTACTAAAAGCCTATCTTGTAGTGCAACTTTCTTTTCCAATCATTGTATTTTTCAGGATTTGACGACGGGCAATCTTCTTGGGAGTGGATATGAAGAAAAAGGACAGTACATTCTTGAGGACTCAATAGTAAGGACTTCATCTTGTGGGTTAGGCTCTTTTATATCAGAAAGTCTAGAACTTCTTCATTATAGACTAGGTCATTTGCATCCTAAGAAATTATGTATGTTGTTTCCAGAACTTCCATTAACTAAGGAAGAGTTTAGATGTACTGTGTGTGTTAGAGCAAAACAAATTATGAGTCATTATCCTGATGTCAAAAATCATAGTACTATCCCTTTTGAAATTGTTCATAGTGATATTTGGGGTCCATTTCCTGTAACCTCAGTTTTTGGATATAAATATTATGTTTGTTTTGTGGATGACTGTTCTCACTATACCACGATTTTTCTAATAAAATCAAAGAGTGAGGTTGCCTTAATTTTTCCAATCTATCACAAAATGATTCAAACCCAATTTGGTGCAACTATTAAGATTCTGAGGCCTGTTAATGGAAGCGAGTATCTTTCCTCTGAACTTCAGAAATACTTAAGAGTTGCATGGTATTAGGTCTCAAACGTGTTGTTCATATACTCCACAACAAAATGGAGTAACTGAAAGGAAAAACCGACACATTCTTGAGGTAACCCGATCTCTTTTGATTGGTATGAATGTACCAAAGTATTTATGGTCTGAGGCAATGCTTTCCGCTGTGTACTTGATAAATCGAATGCCCACAGATATCCTTAATGGAAAGACACCACTTCAAATTGTTGATCCCAAATCAGTATTGTTTCACATGCCTCTCAAAGTGTTTGGTTGTGTTTGTTTTGTTCACATAAAAGGGAATAAGCATGACAAATTAGATTCCAGGGTTGTCAAATGCGTCTTTACAGGATATTCAAGTTCTCAAAAGGGGTACAAATGCTTTGATCCTATTACCAAACACAGATATATCTCAATGGATATTATTTTTGTTGAAAATCAATCGTATTTTGATTCTGACAGTCGGGAGAAAGAGCCTAAACAGTCTAAACCCACTGAGATGAAGATCTATGTAAGGAGTAAAAGAAAAATTGTACTTCCAAATCCTTCAAATTCCACAGAACAAGAAGGTACTATAAGTCAAAATCCAAAAGATACGGCACTGGATGAGAGATAATATGACACTTTACCACTTGATCTAGATCTACCTGTTGCTCTTTGAAAACCTAAAACGAGACATCAAGTACCCAACAGTAATTACACCTCTTATTCTCATCTTTCTAAACCACTTGAAGCTAATATCTATACCCAAAACCATTATGGAAGCTTTAGAATCTGATGCTTGAAGAAAAGCAATGGAAGAAGAAATGCATGCCTTTGGAAAGAATGAAACATGAGAAGTGTGTCAAGAGGGCAAACAAATTTTCCCACCTATCAATAGAAGATTTTGACTACTGAAATTGATATTAAGAATTCCAAAAGTTGAATTGGGACAAACAATGTTCTTTTTTTTCTCCTTCAAAATTGGAGGTAAATTTGTTTTTAACTGTTTGTATTATCATGTGACTTTTTTTATGGATATGCTTATATGTGGGAACTGAAAGAAGAGTTGAAGTTTCTGAAAAAACTTTTTGCATTCAGATGATGTTGTAAGTGAAGGAGCTTTTATTTTCCTTTTTTCATATTTTCTTGATTTTGAAACTTTACTTTTTTTAATGGCTGAGCATTTTTTTCAAGCATCGATATTTGGGCACTATGTGAGAAGAAAACACATTGAATATCTCGTTGAAGTTCATTCCTGACAGTTCAATTTGATCTTTTGTTGATAAAAAGTTAGGAATTCTTTTCTGAACCCTTGAGTATCAATCCTTTATTCAAATTTCATATATAATGAACAAGGTTGTTTAAAATTTTGATTTTTATGGAATGAGTTAACTTGTATTATTGTTTGTTCAAAAGTATGGTCCTCCAAAAATTCCTCACCTGTCTATTATTAGGGAGTAAATTTCTTAATTTATTTCTTTCGGGAATCTAGTACTTGTAATATCTAGCATACTAGCTGGTACCAGTGTAATGAGGAAAAGTTTTCTGAAAGAAGAAATTAAATTACTTATTTTTTATCATCACAATTCATGTATTATATAATTCTTACTTGATTAATTTACGAACTGTTTTCTGACTGTGCGGTTTTAATTAATTAACAAGCAAGACAAAGTGTTGGCCAGAGTAGCGAGGCCTATCTAAAGTCTAAACTGTTTCCTGAATTGATGGTTCTCCATTTACCTATTTTGCTATTTTTTTTCCCTATATTCATATTGAATTAAAAATGACTCAAAGTTCTACATTTCAATTATGTGGTTGCCATTTGATTTTAAGGTTATTATTGGCAACACACATCACCACCCATTCATCGTTCTGTGGTGAGAATGCTTCAGCAGAGATTGGGATGAGCAGCCATCATGTTTTGCTTTATAATTTTCAGACTTTAAGCTGATACTTTTTTATAAGATATTTTTAATGTAATGATTGTAAGTTTGTGTCCGATATTTCATTTTCGGAAATGAATTGTTCTGTGATTGATATGCGTGTTTATTATGCATGGAATATTCTTCTCTCATATAATCGAAGTAAAATCTGTCGTTGTATTCAAACATATAGCATGTTTGTTGCTCGCGTAAGAAGAAAATATGCTTGCGTTGTTCAGAAATAAGGGTTATAGCAGTTATCTAGTATTATTATGTTTTCTTTGTGATACACGATATGATTCCAACTACAATGATACACAATACGATTTCAATTACAATGATTCATGATAAGAAATATGATATGAGAAATGATTCAACAACATTGGTCTTGCCAGATCTATACCAAACCATCAGACTGAAAACACGTTCAAGATCATACCACGCTCAATTTATGATTATGAGCAACTGTATTACTGTACAGTAGAAGGAATTTTATGAATTGTTTTTAAATAAATATAAAATCTCCAAAACAGATGCATATAAACCATACCATCGCACCGAAGTCAGTAGGTAAACTAGCAGAGGTTGTGATCTTTCTAGTTTCTTTTGCATTGCTCTTCCCCGTGAAAGACTCTGGCCGAAGGTATAGAGGAATATGTTGCAAATGCAAGGCGTTAATAGCTGACACTGGCTATCCTGACCCGAGCAAAATTCAATTCAAAAGCGATTCTGGCAAGTGCTTCGTCAATACAAAGTGCCGAGGTGCTCTGCAATGGGACAATGGCTTTTTCAAGTTCCAGATGTGAATTGTAACTGGTACTAATACGATGTTAATGTGCATGTGTGCTAGCATGAAGATGAATAGCAAGAATAGTTCCGTATTGTTAGGATTTTAGTAAAGAATGTAACCAGGCATTCGATTATTCTAACATAGGATGTCTTTGGTTATGTGGCAATTTAATAATTTAGTGCGATGTCAAGACTCAAACTGAATAATAACAATGATAATTTTCATAATGTAGGAGAAATTCAAACACCATAGGGAACCAACCAACCACATACAAGCACTTCAGTTTAGAGGGGAAAAAAATTAATATTCAGTTCTTATTCCAAAATTCCAATGCCTTGGTTAGACAATACAGCATCTTCATTGTCAAAGGAGGGGCAAGAAAAGTAAATGCAACCAAAAGCGATAATTATCAAGGACACTACTAGCTAACTAAATTAATACAGGGGAAGATGATGGGACTCAAAATCATACAAGAAATCATCACTGAAATTTTCTGGCTTCACTAACATCAACTCCAGCCAGATGTGTAAACACTGGAGAATACTTGTGGTTTCTGATAATCATCACTAAGACCAGTGTATTTGCAGCAAGGAAGAGAAGGCTAGCCATCCATAATGGTAAAAAGACATTTTTGCCCTTGAACTCCAGGAGGTAAGCCCACACCAGCCAATGCAATTGAGATCCCATCCATGCCATTATGCATATTACTCCTTGCCATTTAAGCTTCAAGCGGGTCCACGGAAGGATCAATGGTAATAGGCAAAAGAACCATACAAAATACTGAGCTGTCATAACCTAATAATATTGGAAAAATAACATTAACAATAAAGAAAAATAAAAGGAAGAAAATTACATGAAGGTAAAAGGAAACTTTAGTCTATACTCTTACATGCTTTGCTGATGACAACCAATGTTATGCAGCATATAGTCCTTGATGAGCAAGGACATAAATAAACATAATAGTAGTAAATCAAACAACATTTTGATTTTACAAATTAGAATAAATATAAATTGTCCATTTCAAAAAACTTAAGTACAAATTAGGACCATGCAGGTCTTCAAACTGAAACTTATACCAAAAAGTAAATTGCAGCACATTTTGTAAGTAAATTTTTTATGTTCTTTTGTTTGCATCCAATTTTACAGCATCAGTATAGATGATCTCTACTGAAGGTCACAATACATTTTTCAACTTCCATCACCATCTTTTAGAGAACAGTTACAATATTTTTCCTAAGAAAAACAGTGGCATAAAACTTTTTCTTAATTAAAACATTTGTGCATACCTTATTAAAAGCAACAAAAGCGACTGTCTGCACAAAAAGACAAAATGGCAAATCCCACGCGAACATCAAGACAAGTGCCAGCTGTACCATTAACTGTGGCAAGAATGAAACCACCTTTTCTCCAATTGAGAATCCCTTTTGGTGGTTGAGATAAATGTGGTAAAAATAAATTGAGAAATTGTGCCTTGGGTCAGTTCTTGTCAAATGATACAACAACGCCTCATTCAAAAACTCCCAGCCATATAAACAGAAAAATATCAAGGTCAAGAACACAAAAGTGCATCCTGAGACCAATCCAAAACATAATGTTTGTCTTGTGAAAAGGCCCAAGAGGTGGGAGATAAAACCCATTCTTTTCGGTTGCACTGGCATGGGATATGGTTTTAGACTCCATTGTGCAAGTGCAGGCTTCCCATTCATATCCATTTGTTGCTTGCTGAGAGCTAGAACAAAAGGAAGGGAATAAATTATGGGGTAAATGCGAAAATGTACGATGAGGCCATAGAAGACTGCTGCTTGAAGCACCTTTCCTGAACAGAGAATAAAGCAAAGAAGAAAAGGATGATTTTTCAGAATAAAAAGGACCACAGATGCCACATCAAATGTAAATGTTATGGTGGGAATTGAAACATTTCCAATATCTTCCTAAAACATTCTCAAAGGAATACAAGAGAAAATAAATAATATAAAATTAGAGAAAAGAAAGCCTCTTCTCTAGGCTGCTGGTGCTAATACTGCAGCCATATAGGTACAGTAATGCTGACAAGATAAAAGCACTTTCCAAAATATTTTGTCAGTACTAATAAATAAAAGAGTGACAAATTAGATTAAAACCAAAGAAATTAGACAAGCAATTTTGTAATCCTACTAGTACTGGTGACTGCAAAGAAACTACTGAGAGAAGTAGGACGTACACCATTTAAAAGAGAGATGATGATCCATAGTATAACAGCACAAACTATTGGCTCGCAGTTGCCCCTCGTACCAATTGTGAAAGTAAAAGGGTTAAAAAGCCATGAAATTACTGCCCAGATACGAAGATTTTCAGGCACACCACGGAGATTCAGAATTTTGTCGATAAATAGACCAACAAGCAAATCTGTCAAGAAAATTTAAGAAAAATAAAAATGTGAATCATATCACAATAGAAGATTATCAAATTAATATATATACATATAATATATACATATACATATACATATATATATACATATACATATACATATATATATACATATACATATACATATACATATATATATACATATACATATATATATACATATATATATATATATATATATATATATATATAATCTTGCAATTGTATCTGTTGAGAACTTTCATCCCCTAGAATCACCAACATCAAAGGCGACATGAAATTGGCAACAGTAACACCTCATTCAATTAAATACATTTTGAATATAAGCAGGTTTAACTCCGGTTTAATTAAAGTTCCTTTGTTTGTGCTTACTTGGATACATACAACAACAACAACAAAGTCTTTAATCTCAAATAAATTGGGGTAGGCTAGAAATGAAACCCAATTGGAAAGCATAAGATCAAAGATCTCAAATATCAATGATAATAATGAATATGATGAAAAAGAAAATAAATAATTAAATAAAATAATAATAATAAATAAATAAATATGATAATGATGATGATAATATGCTAATAGTAATAGCAATAATAACAATAATAATAATAGTACAATAAACCTCTATTATAAAACCTATTTCTAAATCCTAAAATCCTATTTTAAAACATAATTCTAAATCCTAAAATCCTAAAAATCTAAGAACATGAAGTCTATAACTCTACTATTAGGCTCTAACTCCTAAATCATGGTTCAGGCATATGAATCGCCATCTTCCAAACACTCCTATCCAAAACAAACTCTTTGGATATATTTCATTCCTTCAAATTTCTTTTTATTGCTTCCTCTCATGTCAGTCTCGGTCGACCTCTTCCTCTTCTTGTATTTTCAGGACGACTTAGAATACCGTTGCGTACTAGTGTTTCAGGAGGCCTTCGTTGGATATGACCAAACCATCACAAATGATGTTGGACAAATTGCTAGTGAAATTATTTACAATTAGCTCTTTTATTTTCAATTTTGAAATCGAAGATACCATCAGCAAAATCCTTGGTGGTCAATGAAATAATTCCTCAAATGACAAATTAAGAAGACCATCCACTGATGGTCCGTAGTCTAAAGGAAACAATAAAAGTTATCTCGTCATCAATAATCAAGAAAGCTCTACAACAGAAAAGAACAGAATTATAACAGATAGTCAAATGCTATGGTCTGACATGTAATGGTCTCAAAATTCTTTAATTGTAGAAGCCCTCAATAATTAATAGTAGTTTCCTAATGATGAGTACAGTTATTTTTGTTCCGAAACAACTAAATATGTTTAATCTGCATATCATTCTCAATAGTCTTTAGTAACAGGGTTAAAACTTTTTATGAGCCCTTGATCTAAGCTCCTATAGCATGTCCTTTTGTTCAATTAAATAACATTTTGACTCAAAAGTTAGATTACTATCTGAAGGATTCTAATTTTGGTCAGTGCAATGACTCCTTGTAGCTGGTTAATATATCAAATTCGACTTAAAACTACTACCACCACTAAAACTCTGTCAAGCAACCGGAGAACCATTTCAACCAATAACACGCAATTTGCAACATAGGATTAACGACTCGAATTCGTACCCAATAACAAATCCATAAACCACATTCATGGCTTGATTCACGGAGATCAAATCAATTAACAGAAGTTCAGCATTTAAAAAAAAAACTACCAGCTGAAGAGAAGAGGAACTTGCCCCAGGACCGATGGACCCATGAATTGGGAAGAAGCAAGAAGGCGAGCAATGGGGAGTAACGGTACGTTGATCGCTCAAAGGGAGAGCGACCAGAAGCAACCATGGCGGAGGCGTCGGAGAAGACAAGGTAATCGACGTCGGTGTACGGCACCTCCATGTGGGCATCTTGCCACTCTCCATAGAAGATGAGTATCAGCCGCAGAATCGCCGAGATCAGGATCAGGCGGTTAAGATCTAACTTCGCCATTTCGAGAATACGATGTGGTTTGGCGACTCAGCAAGGAGAATAACATTAAAAGAAACGGGAAGCGGACTGCGCACAGTTTGCAAGTAAAAACCTCGGTTTTGGAGAGAGAGAGAGAGTCCTTTGCAGTCTGCAACGTTGTAAATAATCGCAGCTAGATTAATTAATCGGTCGATTAATTATCATCGGTGGTAAACCGTTATGATAGCTGATTAATTTTCAGACTATATATTGTTATACATTCAAATTATATAAAATTTATATGAACTCTAATTTTAATAATTAAAATTTTTATATAAGTTAAATTTCATTAATATTAATTAATTTTATTTATTTAATTGGATATTTATGAAATTATATATTTTTTTCAAAATGACTGAAAAGGCCATGAATTCGATAATCTAATTTGTATCTATAATTTTTAAATAAAACTCATAAATAAAAAAATTATCAAGTGTATAAATAACTAATTTTATTAAAATTATTAATATTTTATATATTAAAATATAAACGTCAAGTTGTCCACAAAATTTGATTAATCGATTGCATAACGGTTAATCGCTTAGTGTCGTCCCACCGTCTGTTAAACACATTCCATTTTTATAAGGTCTGCGATATGCCAATATCACCCAAAATTCATTCAGTTGAATTTAATAAGCAGTTATTAATTTTACTCAAATGATTTTATATAATGTACAGGATATTTGTTAGAGAAAATTTATGAGTTCTGATAATTTTATATGAAGAAATTTATCATAAATTAATTAAAATATTATTCAAGTGTATTTGAAAATAATTTCTTGCTAAAAATATTATTTCTGTTTTGGACAGGAACTCAACTTGGAGCATTTGTACTGTGATGATATAGATCAGATAGATACGGAAGAAGTACAGTTTTTTTTTTTATGTAACGGTTCAAAATAAAAATATGTTGTGCTTGGTTTGTGGTAATATGGCTTAGGTTTTTAGGTTTTGAGGAATTCATTTAAGGGGTTTCTTGTGAAACAGTTTATTGGATCTTTTAATTTCTGTTCTTTTTTTCTTTGTTTTTCTTAAACATTTTTTTTTGTAATAAATGATTTTTCGGAAAGCAATGAAAAATATCAGGAGTTGTTTGCTTTTTTGAAAAAAAAAACTAATCCGTAATCTATAATATATCTATTTGATTTAGTAAAAAACATTAGCTAAGAGCACTGAAATGCATTCTAGTTAAATTTAATCTGTGATATGTTATATATTTGTTTGTTATGTTATATTAAGTTCAAAAAAATTTAGAATATATTAATTGAAGAAATATATAAGTTTTTGAGGACTATCTGTCAAACCGCGAAAATTTAATTAAGAATAATGACAATTAATATAACAAATAAAGTAGAAAATAACGTGAAATGATAATTAAAGAAATATAAACATAATTATACATCTATAAATATACAAATATATTCTCTAGATCTAACCCTAGGTTTGGATCTAATAAGGGAATAATAATTCACAATGAATATGACATTGTTTAGAAATTTGATTTGCAATACAACCGTGCTACACCAATGACCATAAATTCCCGACCACGAAGGATCCCGAGTTATCAAACCTCTCTCTCCCATTTAAAACACACTAACTCATCATTCTCTCTCCCCTATTAATTACCCGCCCCACACCCTCTCTCTCTCTCACACACCCTCTCTCCTCTTTCTTTATTCATCACTTTCGCTCGCTCTCTCTCTCTCTCTTTGCTTTCCCCGGTTCCTCCCCTTTCCTCTCTCTCGCGACACCAAACCCCCGAATTTCTTTCTTTTTCTTTCCCTCCGATCTCCCCGCCTCTCTCTTCGTCCCGTCTCCTGTCTCAATCTCCTTTTTTTTCGCCGGTTCCTTCCGTCGCATTTAAGGCGACTCCGCACACCTCACCTCTCTCTCGCCCCCTTCCCGCTCGCCAGCCTCTCGCGACATGGGCTGTCCGTTCGTTCTGTCACATCTGCGCGAGTCCTACGGACTCTCGGTAGCCTTTGTGACCGTTGCCTTGCCTCCCTTTCTTTATAAAAACCCCTCTCGTGCCCCTCCCTTCCTCCCTTTTCGCCGATTCTTCTCATGTCTGAGACTAGCTACTGATAAACACAAGTATTCGTTGGTTCAATTTTCGATAGAGAAATAAAAAAAAACAGCAAGGGGAGGGAGGTCGGAGAAGAGGTCGAGTGGTGGCTTGTGTGACTAGTTGTGTGAGCTTTGCCCCTTTTTGCTTGCTTGCTGACCCGATTTTTGTCCCTCCCTTTATACTGGTAAAAACCCTAAAATTTCTGATAATCCTGCTGCTCGAAAGGTTGCTTGCTTGTTTTATTTTGTGACTGAGTTGATTATTACATCTCTGATGTGTGGGTTTGATGGTAGAGGAATTTTTGCTGGCTGGTATTTTGGGTTCTAGGGAACCTTGGTACACTGGTACCAGTAGGTACCAGTGATGCGAGGTTCTCCCTCTGGTATCGGATCTTTGCCTGGGTTATCTTCTTGATCTTGTACCCACCGGCTTGTTTCTTTCGACTTGTCTGGTTTGATTGTTTCTTTTTCTGCTGGTTTGCTTATTTGCTTCTGAATGGGGGATTATGCTGATATGGGACTGTTGTTGTCTCTTTTGTCTGTGACCTTAATCGTTTACAGTACCAACCCCAATAACTGTGATTTCTGGTATATTGGTACCACTTGGGGGTTCTATTTGGGCTGACCTTGCTAACTGCTCTGGTTTTGTTTCGCTGGATTCTGGTTGCTTGGGTGATTTCCGGTTGTCTGTTGCCTTAGTCGAACTTGATATGGTTTATTGGGCTATTTTGGTTGGTGCCCATATCCTTGCTGTTCTGATTCGGTGTGGGCTTTGAAATGTGGCTGTTGGTTTGTGATTAAGTGGTACTAAGCTTAATATTAAGGAAAGAAAAAAAAAATGATAAAAGAGAGTATTAGGCCCAAAATGAATAACACGGCCCAAAATGAATAACATGGATTTAAGAGATAATTAGAATTTCTATTGGGCCAACAAATGGATTTAAATTAACAAAGATTTAATTAGGATGATAATACTAAATTAAGGTCCAATATTAAAAAGTATCAAGATAATTAAATGTTTTAATTTAAAAATGTGACTATTAATTGGAAGCCGCCCCGAAAGGTTTGGCGGTATCCATGGATTAATTACGTAAACTTAAAGAATCCGGGAAATGATTAAATTCCCCGATCGCCCCGATTCGGGATATCGGTGCATTGGCACCAACGATTTGGTAGTCGCCGTATGATCCCGAACATTAAAACACCAACACAAGAATAAAACGATAATAATTTTCTTAATTTATTTACTTCTTCTTATTTTTAATTTTTCTTTTAAGTTTTCCTTTTTAATTTATTTTAAACTATTTTTGCTAATTTATTTAAATATAAGGTTAAGTATTTATATACATATACATAATAATAATAAAAGTAAAATTAATAAGAAAAGATAATTAGGATATAATGAATATATATACGAGTATATATATATATACATATATTATATATTATATATTAATCAATTTCTCTATTTTAAATTAATAAGAATAATTCTAAATATATTAAATATAATATTATATATTAATCAATTTCTCTATTTTAAAATTAATTGATTTAAATATTTAAATCAATGAACTCGAATTTAAAATAGAGAATGAACGTATAAGAACGATCGAGAATGATAAACACAATTTAACGGATCTATAAGCGGGCAACTGAAATTTCCGACGCCGCATGTATGCAGCAGAAACGCTGCCGAAATTTCAAGAAGAGACGATAAAACCCGAACAAACGTTTAATTAAATTATCAATCTAATCCTATTACTAATTAGTAAATCAAGTAAAACTAATAAACATCTAATTTAAATTAATTAGGTGATACAGTCGACTCGGATCCCCTCGCGGAGTACGAGGTCATTCCCGACCCGACGTACGCGGACACCGACCCCGAGGCCGGTGTTCTACCTCCGGAGTAGAGCGACTCCGCGATCCTCACCAGCACTCCCAGGTACGGTTTCCTGGGATTTAATTTTCTTCCTTCAGAATTAGGAACCCAAACCGAAAATAAAATGTTTTAAAATAAATCTGAATTGCGGTGTTTTTGTCCAAATTAACTAGAGACTAAATCTGACCTGTCATTTGCATCCCAGAATTGACCAAAGATATTTGAGACATACCCGCATTTACATGTCATATCATGTCATACCGCACGTAGACAGGGATAGGAGTAGGATCTCGGAAATAGTCCCGAGATAGAATGATAGATTTAAATAATTCAAGTCGTAGATTATAATTATTAGGAAAATATTATTACTATCACTAATTATTAATTAAGTCGTAGTTAATCATGCATTAAATGCATGGGAGTCTTGAGGCGGACCGGGTAATTCTCAGTCGGAGTTGCCTTGTATAACCAGACCGTTGTGGTTACGTACGGTGACCCATAGGCCCGTGGGACCCACCGGTCTGTATATGCACTGCGCGTCCTCGCCTGTCGGGTTATCCACCGATCCCGTCATTTGGCGGGTTCGGCTGTGTCGGAGTGTTTTCTTTGATCTTATTATATTTCTTATTATTATTCTTTATATGATTAAATTTTTAATCCAAATTTGAGCGATTTAGGATACCGTGTACTTCGATTTTAGTGTGGGCGCCATATCCGAGACTCGGAATCTATTTCGTGATACTATATTATTATATTTTATCCGCGTATTTAGGATCCTAATATTGTCCGAAGGGCTTTCTCCTTTGGCCCGTAGTTGGTACAGAGAAAGTCGGGATGCGGTCCACCGGCCTTAGCGGGGTACAAAGTAGTGCTCCCATTTGTTTATATTTCGCTTTGATACTTTTACGGGATGCGGTCCTCCGACCCTTGGTTGGTCCAAAGTGTAGGCTCCCATTTGTTTCCGTTTTGTTAATTCACGGGTAGTTATCTCCTTTTTACGATATGGCAACCGAAGACATACTATATCCATTGGCTTATATTTTGTAAGGTAAATTACCGTATTCAATGGACTGCAGTACGTGCTTATAGCCGTTCACTCTCCTAGGGCGTTATCGCCCGGAGCCCGAATTGTCGTTTGTGCGGCGTTGTCGCCGCACAAACATAAAGTCCTAAGTTAGTAAGTCGGGCCCCGGTAGTGCCGCTTAGGCAAGGCCCGAGTTAGTAAGTCGGGCCCCGTAGTGCCCGCTCGGGATGAGTCCGGTAAATTTACAATCTGGGTATTTATTACGGTGTTTGACTCTCGTATCTTATACTCGTATATTATATTATTATTTCCACAGAATTTTCTATTTCGGTTTCTTTACCATATCATATCATATCATGTAGGTCAATGTGCATAATAATGTTATTATATTCACTTATCAATATTATTTTCGCCGTTCAAACATCGGTATCGGTTTTTGGGACCCCTAATCCATTCAAAAATAAGAAATAAAATAATTAAAAATTATTATTCAAATACACTGAAATGCATTCTAGTTGCATTTTTGTGCAATATATGTCATAGGTGTTTGATTTTGCTAGTTATTCAAGAATAGAATGTATTTGTTCTACCAAATATGTTAGTTTGGATAATTTTTCATTCACAAATTATGCATAAATAGAATAAATACATTAGCCAAACACATAGAAAATGCATTCTCGTCCGATTATTTAATTAATTTATAATACGTGTTATGTTTGTCTAATTATGTCCAAATCAATCTGTTAACACTTACAGGATATAAGTTGGTCGATTTTGGTGATTTTATATGAAAAAATGATCTTAAATTAATTAAAATTGCTATTAAAACGAGTAGAGAATGCTTTCTTGCTGAATTTAAATCATAATATGTGTTATGTCAGCTTGATTTTGACAAAATAAATTTATAAACATTCAAAGTTATTTGATCGAACGTATTTGTGCATTTTTGTAATTTTACATTCACAAATTAAGTATATCTCGCTGAAGAATATTACTTAATATAACTCAAAATATATTCTAGTTGAATTTATAAAATAATATATATTATATTTGTTTGTTCTTTCTTAAATAAATTTACAAAATGTCGGATGCATATTTAAGGCAAATATATGATTTTGGTGATGTCCATGTAAAAATAAGTTATAAGTTTATACAAACTAACTTAAAAATGCATTCTAGCTAAATATAATGCACAATATGTGCTATATCGATTTGCTTTTGATCGAATAGTTCTACAAAAATGCCAAATATATTCAGTGGGAGTAAATCTGTGAGTTTTTGGCATTGTTCATTCACAAAGAGCGTAAATTGAAAATCACTACCACAAAACTGATTTTTTTTAGACCCCATTCAGTAATGGTTTAAAAAAAACAGTTACTAATAGAGATTAGTGAGTTGGGAAGAAATAAAAGAAAGATTTAGTAATAATTTTTTATTACCAATATTTACAAAAGATGTGTCAAAAGAAATTAAAAAAAATAGTTACCAAGATCATTGAGAGAGTTCCATCTTTGTCAGAATTACTTACTGAAGGTTTATAATCAGTAACGATTTTTATTAAAAAAATCATTAATAAAATCATTGAGAGGGCTCCACTTATGTGTGCAATTCTTTTTTGCTTCCCTTGCTCATAGAAAAAGCGAGTTTGCGGAATAAGAACACATAATCATTTTTAAGCGTGCATCGAAGGATATCGTGGATTTGAGATACACATTTAAATTTTTTTTGTGATTACAGAGTTTTTAAGATTCTAATGGACACAAAGTTTATCAAAGATGATTGCATTTTAGAATTAAAACTTAATTTCTACTGGTATCTTTTCTCTGTGTCCCATTTCTATTCATGTTGCTTCTACTTCACCTTGTGTCGTGCACAATTTTTTTGTTTTTGTTTTGATTAACTGGGTGGGGGCGACATTCTCAAATCTCTCTTCCAATAAGAAGGAGACGAAGTGACAAAAGTGAAAGGAGTAAAATATTTATTAGTTAAAAATGATAAGTGTGTCTCCCCTATTTTTATCCTTTTCATTTTCTTTTTCTTTTGAGATGCCATGTTAGCTCTGATGGGGATGTCACATCAGCTCTGTTAAAATTTTGGATGGAAAAATCAAATCTGGATAATTATGTAAATTCAGTAATTATAAATGGATAATCACAAATTTAGTGATTAAATATGGATAAGATATGAATTTGAATAATCTCTCACACAATTTACCCTTAATTTTTAGATTTTTCATATAAAATATTTATTTGACTAAGTTGATATATATATATATATATATATATATATATATATATATATATATAGAGTAAGGATACCGTGAGCTTAAGCTCACGGAGGCCTTCCGTGAACTTAACTAAAAAAGCATATCAAATTATCTTTAAATTTTAATTTATTATACTCATTAAATTTTTGTATGAAAATCTTATGGAATTCAAAAAATTAGAGTGTTTTAAGCTTTTTAAGTCATGGTTTTTAATTTTTGAAAATTAACTCTAATAATAATAATAATATATTCAATACTTAAACATCATTTTAAAAAATTAAAAACGGTGACTTAAAAAACTTAAAACATTCCAAATTTTTGCATCCCATAAGATTTTCATATAAAAAATTTAATGAGCATGATAAATTAAAATTTGAAGATGATTTGATATACTTTTTGAGTTAAGCTCACGGATGGCCTCCGTGATCTTAAACTCACGCTATCTTTACTATATATATATATATTATAAATATGTTATAAAATAATCAGTTATTGAGATTTATAAGTTAATTTTTTTTTATTTTTTTGTTTTTCTTTCTGTTGATAATATAGGTTGGGTGACTGTTGAATGAATGCAGAAGATATAGTAAAATAAAAAAATATATGGTACGATCCCGTGTCTCGTGGTCTTCTGCTGTTTTCAATCAATCATTGATAGAATTATTATCTTTGCCACCAAAACTGATGTATAACTAATCCACCTCTTATATACGTCCACTACAATTTCAATATTTTTTGTGGCAGAATTTGAAGAAATCGATTAAGTATTATGCATAAATTGCATCTGAAATGATTTTACTCTGAAGTTTGTGTGTCCCTGTGGTGTTTTTAATCATTGTTTTATACATTTATGATTCAATACATGATAAAACTACCGCATAACTCCTAAATATGGATCTTGTTAAGTGTTCTGGAATTTAAAAATATTTTTGCAAAAAAAAAAATCAAGCTAATAGATCAAATACATGGAGATTTAGCTAATGTTATGTTTGTAAGCTGCAGCTCTTGGTTGGATAGAAGAATTATAACATTATTTACGGGCACCTATCTATTTTTTTCCTAAATAACTCTGACGTATTTTTTATTGGAGTCATTGGGTCTCCTAGAAAGTATCTTGTTAGTTGAAAACAAATTTAAATAAAAATGTACATATTTGTACAAGTATATATGAATAGACCATGAATTGAGTAAGCGGCCTATTAAATTGATTGCTGGCTTTTCCATGGATCGAACCTCGTCTTAGACGCAATTTTTAACGGTGAAGTTCGAAACAAAATTGGCCCATAATTATTTGGAAGGAAGCGAATTAATGGGCCAGAAAATGTTAGTGATCCTCGATTCAGAACTTTATTTTATTTAACAAAATTTTGGGTTTATTCAACAGTTTGCAGTACATTTCTTTGTATGGAGAATTCAGGTTACCTTAATATATTCCTATAAATCGTCTACCCTAAACACTTCTCAAATGATCCGGATTAATATAAACGATTTTTCATTAGTCGAAGAGCTTAGAATTTTACTTTGAGATTCGCTGAAATTCCAATATAGATATGAATAACAGAGATGGATTCTTCTGATCAAGCTCGCCCCATTTCTTCCAATTATTTTAATCATAGAAAACCAAATGGATCTGGCAATTTCAGTTTAGATTGCAATATGTTACTTTTATATACAAGAAGTTTTGAGCAAATAATTGGTCGTGGTGCATATGATTATTTTTACATGAAATGTACAGTTAAGATTTACCGGAATCAATGTAATTAATGAATTTGATAAGGAAGAAATTAAGAAAAAGTCACTTGGTTGCTAACAGTCTGCTAAATATATTAATCTTTTTGGATCGCATGTAGAGAATCATTCTCACATGCTCTCAAAATCCTATGCTATTTAATTTTGAAACAAAGTATTATTTGTTGGACAATTATGAATTAACAATGATATTAAGTTCCTATCCGTGAGTTGCCTTAATATGATACGATATCGTACCGGCCGGCCATCACTTCCTTCATTAGATATATTTTTTTAGCAATTAATTGTTGTTTTTAGATGGACAGATAACTGCAATAAATATTATCCGCAGAAATAGCCCGTTATTTTATGTCAGTTTGGCAATTTGATATTGATTTTTTTTATTTTTTTTACAAAAAAACTTCAAATAAGACTGAAAATGAAAATTGGAAAGAGATATTGTAGGCATTTGTTTTAACATGTATGGTCTAACAATCAAAATTTCGTATAATTTAGATATTGCTTGGTAACGCACATCAAGAATAATTAATTGTGAATCTTTGAAATTTAAACTCAATTTTGTAGTATGTTGATATTGATGATGATGAATTTTGGATTTCCTCAATAGAATTGTTAAAATTGTGAAAATAAATAATTATCAAGTAATCCCTTTTTTGATAAAATTAAGTGATCCCCTCATCTGATATTTAAAAAAGTGTGATACATTTATCTTATGACCTTATTTTAAAATTTACCCTCTTTTATGTCGGCAGATGTAACTGAACTTTTTGGATAAGTAAACTAGCACAGACAGGTTCAATTTTATTATTTTTTATGTACCAGCTGCAGAGATACACGCATTATAGTTGCGCCAAAGGCTTAATTATGGCTTATTCTTTTCTCTTTGCTAAATGACAAGTGGCGTCATTATTTTCTCAAAAATATATGGAGAGGATTCCAACTCATTGGCCCAATACATATACTTCAATAATATGCAAATCTTACCTGTCATAAGCATTACTTTAGACTATGAATTGAAAAATAATTTACCAAGGAAAACCTATGATGTGGCTTCATTAA
This sequence comes from Schoenoplectus tabernaemontani, assembly GCA_037127355.1. Lineage (NCBI taxonomy): Eukaryota > Viridiplantae > Streptophyta > Magnoliopsida > Poales > Cyperaceae > Schoenoplectus > Schoenoplectus tabernaemontani. The sequence goes on from CM073757.1 coordinate 12,849,681, forward strand.
GTATCATTAATTTTTGCAATATTTAAATATGAGTTGTGTGAGTGATATGTATGATTATTAGGGAGTAGGAACAGATTTGGGGTCGCTTTTAGCCATTATTGGATTTGGAGACAAGTTTGTGTGCCTTTTGTCACATTTACACTTGAGAGAACATGCTAAGATGCTCGCTTTCTTAATTTGTTTTCCTAGGGTTTAGCCGTTTAGGGTAGGCCTCATAGTAGCCTAGGCAAAATCAAATAATCAATCATATGTGAAAATGCTTTAAGTAGACGGAAAAATGCACCCAAGAATTGTTTTGTGTCCGCAAGGAAGCATCACCGGATAATGACCACTGAATCCCAACAGATTTTTTAATTAATTATTTAAATAATCATATTTTTAATAATAAGATTGATTAAATTAAATTTTTAAAAATACGAATGATAGTGCATCACTATCTATGACGCTTTGTAAACGCGCCACTTGTAGTGGCGTTTTTAATTTTTTTCAATTATTTTATAAAAAAACACAAGTACGATAGTGAGAGTGGCACATTCTCCCACTGGCACATCCTCATGTTTTAATTTCACCCCATGTTTTAATTCTATGAATTGAAAAAAAAATGAAAGACGCCACTGGGAGCGGCGTCTTTGTTCAAACGCGTAAGTCCGAGTAGCGCATTTGCACAGCGTCACTGACAATGACACGCTGCCATTCATATTTTTAAATTTTTAATTTAATCACTTTTATTTAAAAATATGATTATTTAAATAATTAATTAAAAAAATCTGGAATCCCAACGTTGCTTCTCCCCATGCGCAACTAAAAGTGAAATAGAAATATAAATACTTGACAACGCCAAAAAATTGATAGCTAACTGCCATATGTTGACGCAATTCTTTTTTCTAACATAAAATGAGCTAAGCCGGCTGTTAAATAAATGTTGTGAGGGGTACAACTGTAGCTCTTATATATGTGATTGTGATGGCTTCACCAGTCACCACACTACAACAGGATGTAGGTCAAGTTTTTTTAATAAAAAGAAGAGGTATTTTTCACATCAAATTATTTACAAGTATTTATGTTTAATATAGAAAGTGTTTATCAGTTTTTCTGATGATTAGGAAAACACAATTCAAGTAAAAAAATTTGTCAATTAACTGAAAGTACAACTTTTAAGGGTTTTTTTCATTGTAATAGCGTAAGATATGAACAATTTTCAATAGAAAATGTAAATACATAACGGTTGCATGTATTACTTCACTTTGGAAATTAATTAGAACCAAAAAGTAAGAGACCATTTTTTTTAAAAAAATTGCGTTAGGTTCAGAAAGAAAATTATACTTTCATATTAGCATAATATTATGTCTACTCATAATTATAGTTTGAGGAGGGTTCAAATGCATCAATTTTGGGGATTCAATTATGTCTTGACTTTTAAATTTCTAATAACTCAAAATTTAAAACTAAAATATCAAAATAAAATCATTAGAATTTATCTATATTACATTTTTCTCTTAGACATAAAAATATTCATTTTTCATTTTTATTTTATGTAAATCAACAAGATATAAAATCAGTGTCCAGAAAATAATTATATTATAGTATTTTTGTAAGCTTTTGATGTCATATAAAATAATATTCAAATGTCATAATTTTTAATTTATACATAAATAAAAGGACCTAGATCAAATTTGATAGTTTTATTTTGATACTTTAGTTTTAAATTTTGAATTATTAAAAAAATTAAAAATGGAGACATAATTGAGGCATTTAAACCCTCCTCTTATATGTTAATACACTAATCACTATTTTTTTTAATTAATTATCTTGCGTTCATAAATATATTCTATTTTAATTTTATTTTTTAATCCACAGTATTTATATAAAACAAAAAAATAACAGAAATCAAGCAAAGTGCACTGCTTGTTAACAGTCGTTCCCATGTCCCAAAGGCTGCATGATATTATAAAAAAAAATGATATATGTAGTTCAAAAGGCTGCATGATATTGTTTGTTGCATCCTTATTTACAGAAACATTATATTCCCACGAAGTGTTCTTAACCCTTCTCATCGCTGCTCAATCGAAATTTATATAGAACCAATTATTCAACAGTATCGGATTATATTATTGGTGGACAAACCATTTTTATTTAATAATTATTCTAATATTTTTTCAAATTTGAAATTAAAATTGAACATGCATCAATTTAAAAGTAACAATATTTAATGACTTTTAACTAAGAAGATATTGTTCAAGACAAATTTTTTTAATATTTATACCATGACAAGATATAATTGCCCCATTAATGCATAAATTTCTAAACAGCAGTACTGTCGAATTTCGAGGGAGGGGGGGGGGGGTTACGCGTTGAGAATTATTGAATTATGATCAATAGATAGTTAAAAGTACTATAGTTTGTGTTAATTGCCATATCAATATGCCACTCAGTTGAGAGGTAATTTTATTTCGGCTGGGCATGCAGGATGGGATTTACTTCTCGGTTTCCGTATTTAACAATTTAAGCAAATAGAAGGTGGTGTGGTTAGTGAATCCGCCACTACCGTTAAAGTCATAAATTCAAATCTCAATAAATACTGAAGGACAAAATTAACACTTTTTTTTAAAAGAAAAAGCATCAAAACATGGTGTCGGCTTTCATTACTTTACGAAAGCAAATAAATGTACAAACTTATAGTTTACAAGAGATAAATCATATCAAGTAAAGTCTCAAGAATACAATCTTGAGAATAGAAAAATAGAAAGAATAACAAAAATAAAACGAAAGACTTAACCCAACACAAGTAACAAAATACAGTCCACAATAAATAGAATGCTACACGACAGAACAATGCTCAATCAAGCAAATCCTCATCATCAAGATCCTCATTGCTAGTGAGGCAAGGCAACGGGGGAGCGGCCATAGCAGCCACCATGCTCTCTAATCTGGCCAATGAACCTATCCAACATTCATATAAATGCAAAATTTGAAAATAAATGCTAGCAAATCGGGAACTTGAAGAGGATTGGAAAATCCTTTTTATTATGTTCCAACCAAATAACCCAAAAGTTAGCTGCTAGTATGGTACTCTAAAATTGAAAATTAAATAAGGGTACACAAGAATTCCAAAAAAATTAAAATGGAGGAGATATATATTTGTCGTCATTGCGAATGAGAAGTAAGAAGTTTGGACCAAAAATCTAAAATAAATGGGCAATGAAAGAACAAGTGGTTCACCAATTCAGAATTAGTGTAAAAAACACAAGACGAACCACCCACCCAATCATGTTTGTACAAATTATCATTTGTCAAAATTTTGTTATGCAAGACCATCCAAAGAAAAAGTTAATTATTTAGAGAGATTTTCAATACCCAAACCGATTTGGACAGATTCGTTTTAATCCACCCAAAACATAGAAATTGATACATGGACTTAATTGAATATAAACTATGAGATTCCCACAGCCAAAGAGCAGAATTCCGCTCAAGGAAAATGACAACAAATGAAGTATAGCAATATTTGAAAATTTTCATGTCGCATAGCAACACTAGCTCCTCGAGTGAGGTTAAGCTTATTAATACCCTCATTCCAAACCTCACGAAGAGAGACAACATAAGTTTTGGTTTTAGCATAAACCAGAGGGAATTGTAAAGATAAAGGAAAATCATTGTACCAGTTATCCATCTAAAAATTAATAGATTGGCCATTACCTACTATGCGTTTAGCCCCAAGCAACAAAAAGTGTGAAATAAAAGTTATCGCTTTCCAAAAAGCAGAAAAATTAGAGAAAGAAGCAGATTTATATTTAAAACAGACCAAAGACCCTCTTCATTAATATATTTATATTTCCAAAATAATTTACAAAGAAAGGCAATATTCATATGCTCCAGATTTAAAACCCCCCAACCCCTGACATCCTTAGAACGACAAACAATTTCCATTTGACCAAATGACACTTAGTCTTGAGAATATCTGAACCCGACCAAAGAAAATGCTTCCTAATTTGATCAATCTTATGAAGGACCCAAATATGAATTTTAAAAAAAAAGTAAAGTAATAGAGAGGAATAACATAAATAACTGAATTCAAAGCGCCCACTTAAGAAAAAAAGCTTCCCCTTCCATGTCGGAAGTTTATTATTAATTTTATCAATTAAATATTACCATACCCGACGAGATGGCTTCTTCCAATGTAAGGATAAACCTAAGTATTTCATATGTAAGCAACTTAATTTATAATTAAGTTGGAGAGCAAAATTAGAGGCTAATTCGGAAGAAATATTAAGGGCAACAAGTTCAGATTTTGTAAAATTAATTTTTAACCCCGAAAGTCCCTCAAATGCTCGAAGCGCTCATTTAACTCGTTCAATCATCAAATAATCAGCTTTAAGAAACAAGAGTGTATCATCAGTATATTGTAAATTTAGATTTTTGTGGCTAGTAAGAATAGGGCCTAATCCTCCAAAATGACCTAACCTAATACCCATAGAAAGAATTTTATTAAGACCCTCAGCAACTAGTAAAAAAAGATAAGGAGACAAAGGGTCACCTTGTCTAACCCCCTTTCGGCACTCAAAATAGGTGCCGGGACGACCATTAAACAGCACCGCACTAGCCCGCCCCATAAAATGAATTTCATCCATTTAACCCACTTGGGATCAAACCCTCGTTGTAAAAATGTATGTAGAATATAATTCCAATCAACATTCTCAAAATCTTTTTTAAAATCTAATTTGAGTAAAAGACCAGATTTTTTGGAGCGATGCATAGAATGTAAAATTTTATGAGCAGATATGATATTATCCATAATATTCTGGCTCTTAAGGAAAGCATGTTGGTTAAAACCAATCAATCGATTTAACACAGGGTGCAAGCGAGAAGTTAATACCTTTGTAAAAAAATTAAAGTTACAATTAAGTAAACTAATGGGCCGAAAATCTTTTGATTGTTGATGTATCAACCACTTTAGGAATTAAGCAAATAATAAATCTATTAATTTTAGCAATATCCAAACGATGGTGATAAAATTCAGAAAACAAAAAAACAATGTCATCCTTAATGAGATCTCAAAATTTTGGATAAAATAAAATAGAGAAACTATCAGGGCCCGAAGCTTTATTGGGATTCATAGAAAAAATAGCATTCTTAATTTCATTCTCAGTAAAAGGGAAAATAAGAGAAGTATTTTTAGAAGTAGACATTTTTTCATGATCCGCCCAAATATCGTTTGAAAAGGAGAGCCAAGTAGAGCCCTTGATGACTAATAAATTTTTATAATATTAAAAAATATGCTTTTCAAGAATTAGTGGTTCTCGAGTTTCAACCCCATTAATTTTTAAGGAAGTGATTAAATTTGAACGTTTTCAAGAAGAAGCGACGGAGTGGAAAATTTTCATATTAGCATCTCCTTGAGAGAGCTATTGTATTCGGGCCCATTATTGCCAGTAGATTACTTCAACTTATACACATTAATCAATTCATTCTTTGCCCCAAAGAAGGAGTCATATTCAATATCAGAGAAATCCCTTTGTTCTAACAACACTTCAAAATGATGAATTGACGAAGATAAATGTTGTTTTTTTATCCTTAATAGTTCTTTTAATTTTTAGCATTCCACCCTTTAAGTTTAATACGTAATTGATCTAATTTTAACTTCTAAACTTGAGCTATGATTGGCCCAGATGGGAAACTTGACCACCATTTAACCATTAACTCAGAAAACCTTTCTTAATTTAACCAAAAAGTTTCAAACTTAAACATAGGAGATGAAATTAAATGAGAAACCCCATTATCCAGACAGATAGGGGAATGATCGGACATTGTCCTATCAAAACTATAAGCATGTGTATTAGGAAAAATAGTTAGCCAAGCTTGATTAACAAAAATTCTATCTAAACAAGCCATTTGGGAGCTTTTACCTCCCCGGGCCCAAGCAAATTATCTATCAGTACACTTAAGATCAATCAAAACTAAATCATTAACCCAATTATTAAAACCATCCATGTTCCGTAAATCAAAATAAACTCCTTTTTTTCAGCGCGATCTAATGGCATTAAAGTCCCCGCCCACCATCCAAGGACCAGCCCAATAATATCTAATAAAAAGTAATTCAGCCCAAAAGACATATTTTAAATGGGGGTCAGTGGGACCATAAATAGTTGTACATAACCATATAATGCTATCTTTTATATTTTGAAAAGAAGCGGTTAAACTAAAAGCACCCACATCCCAATTATGTTGTTGACGGGTGACAAAATTAATATCCATAAGTATGCCCCCCGCAGTCCCAACAGAAGGGATGAAGTGACATTCAGTAAATTTAGGAGAAATAGAAGTCAAAAAACGTTGGGTAAAATCTTCTCTTCTTAGTTCTTGGATACAAACAATATCAAAATATTCCCTAGAAATAAATTCTTTTGAGAAACGACGTTTTTCAGGTAACCCTAAGCCCCTAATGTTCCAATGGATAATATTCATGAATAACTAAGGAAAAATCCAAATTGTCAGTGTTTGACGTGTGAACAATCACATTGACATCATTCATAAAACTAGTAAATTGGGCAAAATCAATATTTTTAAAACCCTTAATACTGTTATCTGCTCTTTTATCGTTAGTTATTGATAAACCCCACTGGGAGAGCAGATTATGCACATCAGTATCTACCAAAGGGCTAAATAGAAATGACAAGGAAGAGATTGTACCCACTATAGCAACACCATTCTTAGTCCCTACTTGAGAATTTACAGATTCTCCCACTGCAGCAACTCCATTACTGTGCACTTCAGGAGATGACAAGGATGTATCTTGGAGTCAGTTGCTAGATGGAGGCAGCTTAGATTGAAAAGGAACAATCGCAAGAGACTTCAGTGCAGTGGTAGAAGGCGCATCAGTAGTAGAAGGAACAACAACAACTAGGGGGTGTTGTCCTTTGATTATTCCAATCATCTGAGGAATGCTAAGTTGCAACTACAGTAGGCTTGACCAGTTGAATAGTTTTAAGTAGATCTATTTGTGCCTTCAAGGCTTGGTTTTCAGCTAGCAAGAGAGTATGTGCAGACTGTTGCTGACCACGTTTATGCTTATACCAGACTTTATTTTTGGTTTTCTTGAAGTTAGCAGGCTTAGGAACAAGAGAATAGGAAGGCACAATCCTAGAGGTAGAGGGACCAGCAGAGAAACCAGAGGGCGGCTGGAGCGGCTCGGCTGAAGGCTGTGTAGAGGGAGGCAAGGTGGGAGGTCGAGTAGGGGAAGGGGATGGCTGAACAGTCGGACGAGGAAGGGGTGCTGGTAGCGGATGGGAAGGTCGGACTGGTACGGTACCAGTGACAGGCGGTGGATGAACTGGTACAGTACCAACGGCTGGTACAGCAGGAAGAGGCGAGGTAGCCGGCACTGCTACAGCCGGTAGATGTGGCATAGGTACAGTAACATCATCAACCTCATAATGGATCATGGCAAAGGATACCCACCCATTCGATCTGGTAACTTCAAACTAGAGAAATCGAGGGATAAGTTCAAGGGCTACCACCTCCACATAAACTGAGCAAACCGCAGATCGGAGCGAACCCTAGCATTGAAATCCAAATCCAGAATATTACCAAAAGGGCGAATGACAACCTCCAAATCGTGGTATCCTCGCAAATCATACTCTAAATCATAGATGCGGATCCAAAGCTTAAATCCCTTGTGTTGCGAATAAAGGCATGAAAGATCCGAGGAAATGACAAAGCGATGCTGTTTGAGAACGATTGAGCCGATAACAGCCATCTCCCGGCACCAAGTCTCCGGGCCTTGAATCTGGTAGCGACACGAGCCAAGATAATGAACTTTCCACATGTTAGAAGGAGGAAAGACCGATCGAAGTCCGTCCAAGATCTTAGACGGGGGGACTTCCACCTCCGAGCGAAATAAAAGGTTGTAGTGAACCTCCTCGGCTAATTTGGCAGAATTTTCATCGGAGAGACGAATGCGATAGACGGCGCCATTGAGGGAAAATTGGTTGAAGCCGGCCAAGAGGATTTCTTGAAACGAGCAGGTTCGGAAATAGAGCGACCGGATGCAAAAAGGGAGGTGTTGATTTGGAACAACGAGAGGAGATGTGACCAAGTAAACCACAGTTGAAACAAACCCTCGCGTTTCTATAAATTTTGGCATGGTGGCCCTTCTCACCACAGCGCAAACACTTGTCACGTATCCATTGGTGTCGGCTGTGGCGGAAGTAAAATGCCCTGCGAGAGTTAAGATGAGCAAGAGAAATCTGGCCAGCAGTAGCGGTCGACTGGAGAACACCCTTAGCTGGAGCAACAAACGTAACTTCTGCGTAGCTACAAGAAGGGCTCAGATTCGCTGAAGACAAGGCACCACCAAATCGTTGAATCAACGAGGCAGGATAAGTTTGTTTAACCCCTTGAAACTAGATGACAGCCTGAATGGATGGATAGGATGAAGAAGACGGGGGAATTCTTGATGGAATCTTGAAGCTCATATTTCATATTCGTCAATCACTTTTGGTATATTTTAGGTGAGCCAAAATTAACACCTTTAAAAGAATAATAATAAACCCGACCTTTAATACAAAGAAAGTCTACAATGGAAAACAAATGATACAAATAAAGATATTTCTCCACTATTCTGGGATGCTACACTTGGGTTACAGCCCCACGTGGCTCCTTTTCATTTCCGGATTATCTCCATTTCACTACCCTAAAATCTAATTAGGCCACAAGCAACGGTTACTTTTGGGTGTTTAACAAATTAAAAAGTAAAGCATCCAACGTTCTGACTGGGTAGGGCATTCCTAGCAGCGATGGCTAACGTAAATAATCAATCAGCATTTAATGAAATCTTTGCCTCACAAGTCTAATCACAACCTTCAATTATCAATTGACCATATTTCCAAAAGGAAGAATAAAGTTCGTTTGATTTGTTGACGATTATTTGTTGTCGTGTCGTGAAATCAAAGCCCACTTTCTAAGTTTTAACAATTTTTTTGGGTGTTAGGACCACTGATTCACTGGCAAGTATAAGCGAATTTTTATTTATGTTAGTCTAAACAAAGTTGCAATTATCAATTATCATACTGATATAATTTGAACTATCAGTGAAGTGTAGTTGCAGTAAAATAGAATAGTTTTCGGGACCAATTAGGGTCATAATTTGTTTGTTTGCTTGTTGCATCAATTTCTTCCTAAAGGTGAAATAAAAAAAATCCATGTCACTGGAAAACCTACCTTTTTCTATAATTTTTTTTGGGTACGTGTCATTATAAAAGCTGAGAAAACTAAAATATTTATAAAGAAGATCTGTAGCGGCCTAGCGGGTCCCAGGATAATTCCAGTCCGAATCCAAGTGAGACAAAGATCGGCAAATATTGGGTAAGAAACTAAAGAAATTTGGCCTCTGGTTGCACGTGTTTTCACCTCTCTCGCCAGTTCAATGAATCGGAGAAAACAGTACTAGCATTCAAAAGAGACGAAAGGGAGATTTTTTTTTTTTATGAAGTAGACATTATCTACTTAATGATTTTATTAAAACAACGAAAAAGTGGTATTAATTTACAAGATGTTGATATTTATATGAGATCGGAGAGCTTCTGAATTGGAGAAGAGTGCAAAATAGAAAGCAGAAAGAGTGTATATAAAAAAGCTGACTAATGTTAAATAATTAAGTATTTATTAATTATTTTTATATATTTTAAATAATTTTAATATTAATTAATATATAATTAATTTTAATTAGTGTATATATAAAAAAATTATTGAAAAGATGAGAATTAAGTTTTCAAATTTTATAATTGTCCACGAGGACTTCTATCTGGATTTCGAACCTACGGCCTCCTACATAGAAAGTGTTATCTTTTGTCACTAAATCAAAGGTTGATTCTCAAGTGTATATATAAAATTTAATTAGTGTTAATTCATAAAATAAATTTAAACAAACACAATCAAATGGGTTGGGACTATCTATACCCGATCTGACTCGTGATAGATCAAAAAATATTAACTCATATCTGACTCATTTATTATCGTATCATTTTGAATTAAATTTATATTGAATCCAGTTTGACCCATCGGGTCGGGTTAACCCAAGTCAGATAAGTTTTGACACGATTAATTATCTATCTACCCAACTATCTATTTATCCATTATCACGCCATCTTGCTGATTCTCCGTGCTTCTCTGTATTAGGTCCTTTAATTCCATGTATTGGCTTATTCTTAGATTGGAGTCGACGTTTCATCTAATTTCGTGGCATCCACAAATTACTTACCAATCATAGATTTATAATAATTGCTGTATTGATAATACATTTCAAATGCCAACAAAAAATAATAAAATTTGTCAAATATCTTTGAATCTTTTCTGTAATCTATAGTCGGTACACTTTGGTACAAGACAAGTCACAAGATGCATGAATTTAGCGAGGGCGGAGCTTCCTTATAACAAATTGGGCCATGACCACTCTATTAATCTCAAAATAATATATTTAGTATTTATTTTCTAAGTGAAATTATACTTAAAGTATATAATTGACCCCTCTAATTACTTAATGCAAGTAATCAAATCTCATTAGCTCTCTCTTAATTTTCTCTGCTACTGAATTTAGCATGTATAGAACTCTAAAACAATAATGGAGGCTGATAATAATCCCCAAGCATTTATCCCTACAAATATCCTCAAACTTTGACTCCCGTGAATTTAGTAGTTGAAACACCAAAAGTCTTTCGCGATTTGACCATAATTGCAGTGACAAATAAAATTTTTGAATCTTCGCGAGTTGACCGTAACTGCAATCATTTGGCACAAAAAAATTGCTATTTTTTGTGACCATAACATACAATCTCAGCGACATCAATTAGATTCACTATTTTTTTTCTGTTTCTAGGCAACTGGTCGATTCATTTATAAATTAACGGTTGATTAAACAGAAAACCGTTAATTGACCATAAATGTTTGAATTATTTACGGTAACAATAAATTTGATACAAAAAATCAGCGCGCCATCAATTGATTATCATTCTGACATTATTTATATCTTTAACTGTTCCCTATTTATATTTATTGTGCCAGTTACTAAAATTCTAATAACTTAAAATATTGTTATTTTGATATCCATGTTATTTATATCTACGTCTTTGGTAATTGTTGTGTCTATTGGCATCAACTATCAATTTTATTCATATCTATTAAATTTTGCTATTTATATCAACTGGATTTGGTGGTTAAATCCCACCATTTATACAAGTAAATAATCACAACACTTGATATAAATAGCACAATATAATAGATATAAGTAAATTTGATAGTTTTTACCAAGTACTAACTCTCTCTAATTTTCTTAAAGAGACGCCATTTCAATTTTAAATTTTTTTGAATTATTAATGTGCTATGCAGTTATAAAAATGGAAAGTCGAAAACAGATAAAAAGTCAATTGAATGCTTAAAATAGAAATTTTTCGCTTGGGGACAACAAATGGAGATAAAAGGCTGGGGATGATAATAATATTCCAACAATAATATATGTTTTGTGTTGAATTGCGAGATAAGGTTCAAATTGGATATTTATATTATACCAAATTGATACCAGCAAAAAAATGTGTTTCTGGTACCACTCAAATGAACCTAAACAAGATTAAGAACCTGATTGCTTTAATCCATAGTTGTCATGTACTTTTTATCCGAATCAAGAACAATCCGGTAATGATCACGAGAATTAGAACATGAGGAACAATAAAAATGAGACTGAAAATTTTGAAAACAAAAACAGAGAAAACAGAAATTAACCTGTGTTCTGGTTTTGAAAAAAAAATGAAAAACAATAAAACCAAAATGGTACCAAAAGCAGCCTTAGCTTTTGTCATAACTTGCAAGAATTATATTAAGAAAATTTAGTTTAGAAACTCTCTAGTATAACCAGGCAGATGGATATCTAACATCTTATGCTCGTTGCAATGCTGATCAGTTGGCAGGTTAATTTTAGAATTTAATTCTCCAAAAGGTGGAGCTGGAAGTAACTTCTAGATGACAGAAGAGATGCAAGGTCCAATAGGTTTCTGCTATTTTGTTGGCAGAGGCCGTGCTAAGCATTTTGCTTTTGACATTTTGTATTCTTATTTCTTATTTTGTTTGAGCAGGATGTACTTTGTACTTGTGTTTTCCTTGTAAAAAAAAACAAGAGAGAGAGGGAGGGAGGGGGGGGAGAAAAATGATTACCTTGCCTTATGGGTTGTGAATAGCCACTTTATAAGAAAGAATCTATCACATTTTGTAATATATATGATAACTTTAGACTGAATAAAATCGAAAAAAAAAACTATCACTTTTGTCAAAAAAAAAAGAATAGACTTATTTAAAATGAAAACCTTGACAACAGAAAAAATATATATACAAGAAGTGAAATCCTTTTTCATGAATTTATTTCATCAATTTGATATTCCGTTAAAAATTATTTAAAAACACAAACAACTTAATAATACTATAATTTTTAATGAATTTGAGTTATATTTTATGTGAAAATAGCGTCTTAGATATTTCATATTGAAAGTTAAATTAAACAACCTTATACCACATATTTTAGGAGTATAATTATGATTTTTTATGAATTTATTTATAGATATGAGGTCAAAAATCATTAAAAACACAAGCGACATGTTTAATTTCTTTTTTTTGCTAAAATTTGCTATTCTAAAATAAGAACCATTACTTTTTTTATTTGAAAATTTTGCTTTTTTTGCTAAAAGAAAATAAGAAAATCACTCTTTTCCTATTGACAAATTTGCTTTTTTTGCTAAAAAAAAAAGAAAATCACTATTTTCCTATGAATTTGCTTTTTTGGCTAAAATACAATAAAAAATCACTATTTTTCTATTAATTTTCTTTTTTTGTTAAAAGAAAATAAGAAAATGACTATTTTCCTATTGACAAATTTGCTTTTTTTGTTAAAAAAAAAAGAAAATCTTAGCAGTTTTTAATGCATCCGAGTTAAATTATGTAAAATCAGTGTCGCAGAATGTTCCTATAGAAGAGTAAATTGAAAAAACTTGTAACAAACATAATTAGGAGTATTTATATGAATTTTCATGAATTTGCGTGTACAAACAATGTCAAAATGATTAAAAACACATGTAAATTGTTTAAACAATAGTTTTTAATGCATTTATGTTAAGTTTGTGAAAAATTAATATAGTATAATCTTACATTGAAGAGTTATTAGATAAACTTATTATACACATAACTAGGAGTATTTGTGTGGATTTTCATGAATTTATCTGTAGATATGAACCCAAAATGATTAATAAATTAAATAATTTGGTTAAACTGTAGTTTATTTTGTATTTATTTGGTGAAAAAATAGTGTCGTAGAATTTTCAAATTGAAGTGTTAAATAGGTAAATTTATTACAAACTAATTAGGTACATTTTTACGAATTTACATGAATTTATCTGTAGAAAAGAGACCCAAAATGATTAAAATCGAATTTAACCAAGTTTAAATAAAAACATTTTTTAAACGATAGTTTTTAATGCATCCGAGTTAAATTTTGTGTGAAATTAATATCATAAAATATTCATATTGAAAAGTGAATTGGAAAAACTTATGACAGACATAATTAATAGTATTTATATGAATTTTCACAAACTTGTACACAGAAACGAGGCTCGAAATAAATGAAATAGCAAACAACTTGGTTAAATGCAGTTTTTAATGCATTCGACTTTTGTTTCGTGCAAAATTAATATCGCAGATTCTTTACATTGAAGAGTTAATGATAAATCTATTACACACGTAAGTAGGAGAATTTATATATATTTTACTCAAGTTATGTGTAGATATGAGCCAAAAATTGATTAATAACGCAAATAAGTTGGCTAAGCTACAGTTTATTTTGCATTTGAGTAAAGTTTGATGAAAAAATAGTGTCGTAGAATAACATTGAAGTGCTAAATAGATAAATTTATTATAGACATTATTAAGAGTATTTGTATAAAATTTTCATGAATTTCTCTATAGATATTGTGTTACAAATGATTAAACATGCAAACAACTGATTTACACTGTAGTTTTTGATGAATTTGAGTTATATTTTATGTGAAATTAGCGTCTTAGATTTTTTCATATTGAAAGGTGAATAAAAAAGGCTTAGACAAGATATTTTTTAGGTGTATTTTTTGAATTTATGTAAAGATATGAGGCCAAAAATTATTAAAAACACAAACAAAATATTTAAACGGCAGCTTTAATGCGTCCAAGTTATGTTTTGTGTGAAATTTAATAATGTAAAATATTAATATTGAAGAGTTAATTGAAAAATATAATATATATAATTAGGAGTATTTATATGAATTTACATGAATTTATGTATAGAAACGAGACCAAAATGATTAAAAATACATGTAACTTGTTTAAACTGCAGTTTTTAATGCACCCGAGTTAAGTTTTACGTGAAATTATTATCGAATAATCTTTACATTGAAGAGTTAATTAGACAAAACTTTTACATGTATAATCAAGAATATTTGTATATATTTTCATGAAATTATGTTTAGATATGGGGCAAAAAATGATTAATAACGTAAAATAATTAGTTAAACTACAATTTCTTCTGCATTCGGGTTATATTTGTGAAAAAATTAGTGTCGCAGAATCTTTATTGTAAGAATTTTTATGTATTTTTGTGTAGATATTATGTTCAAAATGATTAAAAACAGAAATAATTTATTAACGCTATAGTTTTTAATGAATTTGAGTTATATTTTTATGTGAAATTAGCGTCTTAATTATTTGATATTGAAGAGAGAATTATATAACCTTATACTAGATTTTTATGAGTATTTTTAGTTGTAGAATTTATGTCAAGATATGATGTCAAAAAATAATTAAAAACGCAAACATATTGAAGAGTGAATTACATAATCTTATATAACCTTATATATTTCAATGCATTTGAGTTATGTTTTATGCGAAATCATCATCGTAGAACATTCATGTTCATATTGAAGAGTGATTTGGAAAAAAAAACTTATAGTATAATGTATTATGATCAATTGTACGAATCTGCATGGATTTCTGGGCAGATATTATGTAAAGATAATTAAAAATACAAACAACCTATTTACTCTAAAGATTTTAATGAATTTGAGTAATTTTTGTGCGAAACTAGTATCTTAGCCATTTGATATGGAACAATGAATTAGATAATTTTATAATAGATATGATTAGGAGTATTTTGACGAAATTTCAAGATTTTTTGTACAGATATGAGGGCAAAAATATTTAAAATGCAAACAACATGTTTAGCCATTGGCTTTTTATTCATCCGAGTTATGTTTTTTGCTCAATTAGTGTCGTACATTATTCATATTGAAGAATTACATGAAAAATCATATAACAAAAGTAACTAGGAGTATCTATGTGAATTTTCACAAATTTATATGTAGAAACGAGGCCTGGTATAATTAAAAATGCAAGCAACTTTGTTAAACTGCAGTTTTTAATGTTTCTGAGTTTTTTTGTGCGAAATTAGTATCATAGATTCTTTACATTGAAGAGTTAATTAGATAAATCTATTATACACATAATTATATTTTTATTGTTGGATAATCATTTCAGTCATATTTATTTTAATTTTCTTGAATTTACGTGTGCATATGATGCCAAAAGTGATACATAACACAAATAACTAGGTTAGACAATAGTTTATTTTGCATTGAGTTTACTTTTGATGCGAATTAGTGTCGTGAAATTTTAATATTGAAGTGTTAAATAGATAAAATTATTATAAATGATCATTTGTATTAATTTTGATGAATTTGTGCGTAGGTATCAGCTAAAAATGATTAAAAATACAAACAACCTACTTATGCTGAAATTTTTAATGAATTTGAGTTATTTTTGTGCAAAATTAGTTCCTTAGACATTACATATTCAAAGGTGAATTAATTATCCTAATACTAGATTATTTTAGAAGTATTTTTATAAATTTTCATTATTTTACTTGTTGGTATCAAACCAAGAATGATTAAAAACATGAACAACCTGTTTAAACAGCAATTTTTTATGCATTTGAGTTGTATTTTGTGCAAAATTAGTGTCGTGGAATGTTCACATTGATAAGTGAATTGAAAATAAATTATAATTGACATAATTAGGAATATTTATATGAATTTTCATGAATTTGTATGCTGAAACAAGGCTCAAAATTGTTGGAATTGCCTGCAACTTGGTTAAACTGTTGTTTCTAATGCACTCGAGTTCTATTTTGTGTGAAATTAAAACAATGAAGAGTTAATTAGATAATCCTATTATACACATAATTAGGAGTATCTACAAATTATTTCAAGAATTTGTGTTTAAATATGATGCCAAAAATTATTAATAACTCAAATAACTTAGTTAAACTGCAGTTTATTTTGCATTCGAGATAAGTTTGGTTAGAAATTAGTGTGTTAGAATCTTCAAATTGAAGAGTTAAATAGATGAAATTATTATAGATATTATTAGGACATGTTTGATTTTTCATGAATATCTGTATATACATTAGTTAAAAAATGATAAAAAAACAGAAACAACCTATTTACACTAAAGTTTTTAATGAAATTGAGTTATTTTATGTGAAATTAGCGTCTTAGACATAATGGTGAACTAAATAACCTAATATTATGAATTTATTTCATGAATTTCTATGTAGATATTATGTTAAAAATAATTAAAAACACAGACAACCTATTAACACTGTAGTTTTTAATAAATTTGGGTTATATTTTATACAAAATTAGCGTCTAAGTAATTTCATATTGAATGGTGAATTAATAAACTTATACTGATGTTTATAGGAGTATTTTTCATGAATTTATGTATTGATATGAGGCCAAAAATCATTAAAAATAAAAACAACCTATTTTAATTGTTTTTTTAATGCTTCCGAGTTTTTTTTTGCGAAATTAATATCGTAGATTCCTTACCTTGAAGAGTTAATTAGATAAACCTATTATACACATCATTATAAGTATTTATTTAAATTTTGTGAAATTTACGTGTGGATATGATATCGTAGAATTATAATATTGAAGTGTTAAATACGTAAAATTGTTATAGACATTACTAGGATAATTTGTATTAATTTTAATGAATTTGTGGGTAGGTATCAGCTAAAAAATAATTAAAAATATAAACAACCTTCTTATACTGAAGTTTTGAATGAATTTGACTTATTTTGTGCAAAATTAGTTACTTAGACACTACATATGAAAAGGTGAATTAAATATCCATATACTAGATAATTAAGAGTATTTTTTTAAATTTTCTGATTTTACATATTGGTATGAAGCCAAGAATGGTTAAAAATATAAATAACATGTTTAAACAACAGTTTTTAAGGCGTCCGAGTTTTATTTTGTGAAAAATTAATTATAATTATTTATAATTGACATAATTTGAATTATCTAAATGAATTTGTACGAATTTATATGCTGAAACAAGGCTTGAAATTGTTAAAATTGCTACCAACTTGGTTAAACTATTATTTTTAATGCATTTGAGTTTTGTTTTGTGTGAAATTAATAGCATTGATGCGTTAATTATATAATCTTATTATATACATAATTAGGTGTCAAACCACAAATTTTAATTAAGTAACAACAACAATTAAGAAGATAAGCCCCATGATATAATATGATTAATGAGTAATATAAAACGACGATTTGAGATGATAATTTCTATAATTAGTAAATAAGGACAAATAAGGAATCGATGATGGAAGAAATTTAAACGGAATATATTAATAATAAAATTTCAAAATTTAACATATTTTAAATTATTATGTAATCTCAAAATTATTATGTAATCTTAAAATAAATAAATGAATACCCGAACAAAGGTAGGAATTCTTTAATGAGGTGTTGATTTCTATGGTGTATATAACGAGAAACAATTTATTTACATATTTTAAAAGGACGCCCCTCGTTGGATTTAGATATCTTCCAATTTCGAAAATTTATCTATTTTAATCCAACTAAGAAGAACGTCGTGTCACCACTCTACAATTCTATTGAGATGAGAGAGTATGGTAACTCTACTAGAAATTAACGGAGTTTTAGATAATAAAAACCCAACAGAAAATCAAGCTTGAAAACATCGGATTAATGATCACGATCATTAAAATCAAATATAATTGAAGCCCAACCAACCACACCAAAGACCGCGATTCCGCTATAACCGATCACCATAATTTCTCTCTCGCCTATCCTGCAATTAATGACCCCATTTAATCTATCTCTTCAACTCCTCTCCCTCCCCTCTTTAAATCCTGACGGGCATTTAATGCCCCCCCCCTCATTTTCCCCTGTCACTCCCGTCTCGCTTGTCCTGACGATAAGCCCCCCCCATCACTTATCTCTCTCTGACTCTCCACTGCTCAATCTCTCTCTGGACGAGGGACCTGCCCTACCCACTTGACCCCCCCCCCTTTGTCCCGCTCTATCATTGTCAAATGTCGCTAGGCCTCACCGTCCTTGTCGCTCACGTGTCATTGCCACTCCTGCAAGCCCTATCGACTCTCTGTAGTCTTGTGTGACTGTTGCCTTACCTCTCCTTTCATATAAAAGCCCCTCTCAGACCCCTCCCTTCCTTACTTTTTGTGATTTTCTCTCATGTGCTGAGATTAGCTACTGATAAGAACAGATAAGTGTTAGCTCGGTTTTCGGTTGAAACTAAAAACAACAAAAGGGGAGGGAGGTCAGAGAAGAGGTTGAGTGGTGGTGGTTGTGACTATCTATGTTGAGCTTTGCCCCTTTTGCTTCCTTGCTTGCTGATCTGGTCCTCTATTATACTGGTAAAAACCCTAACCAAATTTCCCTAATATGAGATGTTGTCTGCTTGTGAATTTTTGCTTGTTTCTGGATGGCCATCATGCCATGCTACCTGTACTGTGCTATGTTGCCTATTGCTATGCCTACTTGATTGTCTATTGTGCTTGTGATTTGTGGTTTGTCTTTGTACCTTGGGTTATTGATTTCCGTCACTGCTGATAGGATTTGGTTTTTCTTTGATGCTGTTACTAGTAACCTGGCCCCATTTTCTCTGTTTTTGATTTCTTGAATTGTCTGATAACTGATCGATGACTGGTTTTTGTTCTGTAAATTGGATTGGGTACTTGCTTATGTCTGATTTGCTTGGCGCGGGCATTGGTATTGCCCTGGTAGTCCCTGGTACACTGGTATCGACAAGTACCAGTGATGTAGGTGCTAACTTGACATGTCTGACCTTTGCTGATAACTGATTCATATATTATGTGCCTTTGATTTTCTGTACTGGTAAAAAAAAAACCTAGTAGTGTTGGCCTTTCTGTTAGATTTATGGTTTTTGTTGGTTGTTAATTGTGGTTCTGAGATTGTTGTGCATGCTTTTTCTTGCTGTTCTAGCTACTGGTTTGTACCAGTACTGTCTGGTTGCTATGTTGTTGTATGAGACTCTTGCTTGCTGAATTCTGTTATGTTTGTGCTTGTCCAGACTGTGATCTGTCGATTGTTACTCATGTGCCTCAAATTGTAGCCTTCATTTTTATTGTGGTTGGGTTGTTGGATTTAGGGGTTAGGGAAAAATTAGGTTTTCTTAACAAAAAGGAAATAGTGGAATTGGCCCAACCTTAGTATTATGGACTTACAAGAATAATAATTATTATTGGGCCAATGAAATTCATTTTAATTAATAATAAAATAACTAGATTTAGTAAAATAATTAAGACCCAATAATTAAAAAGTCTCAAGATAATAAAATTTAATTTAACTAAAAAGTGATTAATTAATTAATTGACGCCGCCCCGAAAGGTTTGGTGGCGTCATTGATAATAACGTAAATTTGAATACACAGGAAATAATTAAATTCCTTGTCTGCCCCCGCTACGGGTTACCAGTGCATAAGCACAATTGGTACGGTAGACAACATATGATTCCGTTCATTAAAACACCAATACATAAATAAAATAATAACATTTTCGTCAATTAATTTAATTTCTTTTATTTTTCTTTTTCTTTTTCTTTTTCCTTTATTGTATTTTCAAATATTCTTCTAACTTTTAAAGATGTATTATTAATATATATATATATATAATAAAATAAATTATCTAATTTCGAATATAATAAAATTAATAAAAATAATAATTAGGATATAATTAATATATATTAATCAATTTCTTTATTTTATTTTTATTTGTTTGTATTTTTTTCCTTATTTATGTTGTTCTCAATGTAATCGTAAATGTAATCGAACTTTTGTAAAGAAAATGAATTAAGGATTTGTATTTGTCTCGATTTGTGTGTACAAGAAATTTTCTGATATCTATCATTTCTGATCTTGACTTGTCAACAACGTAACCTAAATAGGAAACACAATAAAATTTATAAATAAGTAAAAGGGACGGTACTTGAAATTGGAACTCAAATTAAATAGAAATGGGATCAACCACACACACTTAACGTAATTAATAAAGTGAATCGATGAAATCCCGAAAGAATAGATAAGACGCGCATAAAACTGATTTAACATAGCAATCACCATAAAAATAAATAAAAAATGTTACTTAGATTTTCTAACACCCTATAAATATAGTAGAAATGCTGCTGAAAATTTTAAGAAAAGGACGATAAAACCTGAACAGTCGTTAAATAAAACATCGCTGTAATTAATCATTAAATTATGAAATAAATCACGTCAAAACTAATAAACACTTAAATTAAAATTTATCATAGGTGATATACTCGACTCGGATCCACTCATGGAGATCGAGGCTGATCCTGACCTCGCTTACGTAGGTGCTGATCTCGAGACGAACGCGCTGCCTCCGGAGTAGAGCGACTCCGCGATCCTCACCAGCATTCTCAAGTACGGTTTCCTGAGATTTTCTTTTCTTTCTTCAGAATTAGGAACCCAAACCGAAAGTAAAAATATTTTTAAAATAAATCTGAACTGTGATATTTTCTGACCAAACACTCATTAGAGACCCAAATTGAACTGTCATTGCATCCGGTAAATTAACCAACATTTTTGGGGCCTACTCGCATTCGCATTTCATATCATATCATATTGCATGTAGACAGGATAAAGTAGGACTCAAAAATTAGTAGGATAATATTATTAAATAATTAAAGTTGTAGATTATAATTAATAGGATAATACTATTATTTTTACTAATTATTAATTAAGTTAGGTAATTAATCATGCATTAAATGCATGGGAGTGCTGAGAGGCGGGCCAGATAATCTCAGTCTGAGGTTGTCTTGTATAACCACACTGTTACGGTTACGTACGGTGACCCATAGGCCCGTGGGACCCACCGATTTGTATATACACTGCACACCTTTGCCTGTCGATTATTCACCGACCTCATCCGTGCCAGAGTATTTTATTTTTTATCAATATTATTCATTATTATTCAGGATATGATTTGATTCTAAATTTAATTGAGCGATTAGGATGGATGTGACTTCCAGTGTGTTTAGTGTGGGCGGCCATATTCGAGTCTGGAGCCTACCTAATTTTATTTAGCCGACTTACTTTGGATCCTGGTATGTCCGAAAGGCTTTCTCCTTTGGCCCCTGGTTAGTACAGAGAAAGTCATGATGCGGTCCTCTAACCCCTTATTGGTATAGTGTAGGCTCTCATTTCTTATTATATTCATTTTGTCATTTCACGGGTAAATAACTCCTTTTGGTGATATGGCAACTGAAGTCATACTGTATCCATTTTCTTTTATTTTATAAGGTGAATTACCAGATTTAGCAAATCAGAGTAGGTGTTTTTGCACGCTTACTCTCCTAGGGTGTTATCGCCTTGGGAGCCCGAATTGTTTGTTTATGCGGCATTGGTGCTGCATAAACATAAAGTCCTAAGTTCGTAAGTTGGGTCGCTGGTGGCGCCCGCTTAGGCAAGGCCTAAGTTTGTAAGTTGGGACGATGGTGTTGCCCGCTTGGAATAGATCTGGTGATTTACAAACTAGGTATTTATTATGGGTGGTTGGTTCTCGTATCTAATATTTTATATTATATTATTATTCCACAGATTTTCTATTTCGGATTTTCTTATCATTTCATGTCATAACATGTAAATGTGTTCTCAAACTGTGCATAAAATATTATTGTATTAACATATGATTATTATATTGTATTAAAACAAAGTATTAGTATTTGGGTCCAGTCTAGGAAAGAAGATTAAATCTTAAACCTGGATCTAAATTCTTACTGAGTAATTTTTAAAATTACTCACGTTTCCACGGTGGTTGTGGGATCCAAGTATATCGGTGTAGGATTTTTTTTGTTGAGAGTCTAGGTACAGTCCTATGAGATATCAGATGTGTTTCGCCGCATCCGCATAGTGAGCAGGGTAGTTTTGACTAGGATCCATCGGTTATCGAGTTTTTATTCTTTCGTTTGGGTTTTTATTTGAGAGATTTTTTGCCCATTCCGATTGAGTCAGCCCCGCCGATGTTGGCGTTGTACTTTACTGTTTATTCTGGACTGTATATTATTTTGTATCATTATTATTGTTTTGTTTATTTTGCATTTGGATTATTTTATTCATTTAGTCTTTCGTACGCACGACGAGTGGTGAGATTAATCATCCCTAATCTGATTTAATTATTTTAGGGTGTGACATTAGGAGTATCTACAAATTGTGTCAAGAATTTGTGTTTAAATAAGATGCAAAAAATTATTAATAACTCAAATAACTTAGTTAGACTGCAGTTTATTTTGCATTCGTGATATGTTTGGTTTGAAATTAGTGTCTTAGAATCTTCAAATTGTAGAGTTAAAAAGGTGAACTTATTATAGATATTATTAGAGACATATGTTTAAATTTTCATTAATTTTTGTATATACATGAGTTAAAAAATTATAAAAAACGAAAACAACTTATTTATACTAAAGTTTTTAATGAATCTGAGTTATTTTTGTGTGAAATTAGCGCCTTAGACATAAAGGTGAATTAAATAATCTAATACTAGATAATTTTAGGTGCATTTGTGTAAGTATTCGAGAATTTATATATAGATATGGGTCAAAAATGCTTAAAAACACAAACAACCAGTATAAACAATAGATTTTAAAGTATCTGAGTCAAGTTTTGTGCTGAATTAGTGTCGTAAAATATTCATATTGAAGAGTGAATTTGGAAAAATTATAGAGCACATAATTATGAGTATCTATATGAATTTGCAAGAATTCATATATATAAATGAGGCCCGAAATGATTAAAATTGCAAGCAACTTGGTTAAAATGCAGTGGAGTGGGGGTAGACGAACTTACTACAGATCAGTTCGTTGATTGATGATAAGTACAAATTAACTTATTAACAGATCAGTTCATTCTGCGATAGAGAAAGATGAACTTACTACAGGTCAGTTCAATCTTTACCACTTCGAGAGATGACCTTACTAACAGATCAGATCAATCTCTACGAAGGGATGAAAGGCGAGTCTACTAACAGATCGACTCGACCTTGATTGATCTAGAAGATGAACCTACTACAGATCGATTCAATCTTTACTAGTCAATGACCAATCACACAAAATACAACTCAAAACACTTTGCCGGATGATCTTGAGATTGGTGAATCAGGAGATGGGTGGATTTGGCCCACTTGTTTCATCTCACTGATCTTCTAGATCATGAATTCCAAGCACTAAGCGGATTCATAAACCTAGGGACACGATCATACACAAAGTCAAACCTGAAGTGCTGAGCCAGCTTGACATTGAGGCGTGTGTCAGTGAAAGAACCTACTACAGAACGATTCATTCCACTATTTTGAGGATGAATCTATTACAGAACGATTCGATCCTCTGGACTAGAAGACAAACTTATCGATGAATTAGTTTGATCTTACTAGCTTGACTTGTCATGAATTACTTGTTCATGACACAAGGCTAGTAGACAGTGGACAGAGTCCCTACAGTTGTCTTACTTGATCTCCCAAATTGTGAATTCTGAGCACTTGGCCGATTCATAGATTCAGGATTATCTTGTACATAAAATTAGACTCGGAGCACTTGGCTGATCTAATATTGAGACAGGTTTATTAGAGAGTGAGTTTCTAGACAGTTCAGTTCAACTTACCTAATCTGGTCAGATTATGGGCTTATAAGTAGTTTAGTCCATTATCTGTACACTGCCAACCTTGAGAGGCAGTTAGTGTATTAATGATCAATGGATCATTAATCTCAGTCATCATGATATCACCTCTTTAGACATCATAAATTTTCTTGTTGTGTTGATGTTACAGTCTCGGTTGTCTTCTTAGCAGGTATTAGGATGTTTTCGTCCTAATTATTACTAACTGACTGTTCGGGGTGTTGTATTACTTATGCAAAAATACTCTGTTGCTCTATACCCCTTGTGTGAGCTTATTTAATCACCTCTAAAATGCAAAAGAATTATTGCATTTATTATTGATTTTATTAACAAGATAATACCTTTTATTATTATCTTAATTGCAAAGATGATTTAATTTTTACTTTTAACTCTCTTTATTTTTATAGAAAATTACTTACAAAAATAATAAAAAAATATTTGGCTATTATTCAGAATTTTATTCGAATTTTTAGGATTTTTACGATAGCCAAAATAGCAAGTCAAAGCTTGGTCAAATAGGAAAAAGCAAACAATGTCATTTTGCTTTTAAATTGATTCAATACAGTAAAATTCTTAAAATTGAAATATTTTTACATAGAAAAATACTATGAAAAATAAAAAAAATTTAGAAATAAATTTGAGTTAATTTAGAGTTTAGAAAAGTTTCCAAATGATTTATTTACTCTTTATTTTTAATTTTCTGTTGTTTATTGAGTTTTGGGCTTTAACAATTGGGCTGAGATTTAATTTCCTTTTAATTTTTACTGTTGGGCCCAATTTATTTTTCTTTTACTTTCTCTGAGTTGGGCCGGCTGCTAACCTAGGCCGCAATCAAAATTACCTTTAACCTGGGCCGTTAGATTGTACTGAGATTAGTGTAGAGTTTTATTTAAATATTTAAATGCACTTGGGCCGTTGGATTTAGCTGAGATACATGTTTAACAGATCTAGGGCCCAGATCTCCTTTTGATTTAATTAACTGGACTCTTGACAGATCCTGTGTGTTGATAGATTTCAAGATTAGTGTAACGCTTCAAAGTTCGTGCAATTGAGATCCCTTCAGCCTCCGACTTCCCGATACATTAAGATCCGTGCTAGGTGGCGTTCCCGGTGGCCGAAGCTCTTCTTCTCCGATCAGACCAATGCATTAGTATCGTCTCAGTGTGTAGAGTCTCACTAAGGTATTTGATTAAAGATCCATACGGTGGCAGAAGCTGTGCAATGGTACCAGTTGAGGTGTACCAACTGAGATCGGTACCGAGGTGAATTCTTTGCCAAATTCGATTGAATTGATCGAAATTCTTGACAATTGCGAGCTTGATAAGCATCGTTTTGACATGCTATCATGATTTGGGGTGAGCAGAGGGCTTCTCTCATGCTAGTAGTGGTGCTGAACCATCTCACCATTTGTCAATACACAATACCGATTGGTACCGACTTTAATTGGTTTAAGTCATGATTCTTTATCGACTTATCTCACCCAATTGACACTCCTCAGGCCTAAAGGCACACCTAGACATGGCTAGGGCCAGTGGCTCACTGAGTTGAGTGGCCAGTGGCTCTCTGAGTTGAGTGTAGTTGGAGCTCAATACCAGTCATGATCTTCGATACCGACTGATACTAAGGAAATTCTTATAATTTACCAGATTTTGACACTTGATTAGCATATCTCAAGCCTAAGGGCTTGTTTAAGCATTGCCAGGGCCAATGATTCACTGAGATTGCAATATTGTTGATCAATTACTCTCAAAGAACTTGACGATGCATTAATTTATACCAAATTCAACGAATTTATTATAAAATTGCAAACTCTACCTTCTTGATTGAACAAATTATGCAATTAAGATGACTAAGAAATAACAAGTTCATACTCTCCAATTATTGTAAAAGTAGATACGAAGAAATTAGTTAAGAAATGGAGATTCACAATGGAAATCACTACAGTAGCAACATAATCACAAATTCTTGATGTTTGTAGTCGATCCAGGCCTAAAGGCTCACCAATCACATTGTGATTGGGCCAGTGGCTCACTGGATATTGTGAGATATGATCGATTCTAATAAAAGGAAGTGGAAAAATAAGAAAGAAACAGAAAAACACGAATTTACAAAAGAAGAAATCTTAATAGCAAAATCGAATAAGAAATCTTCATTCATCACAACACTAATATGAATGAAATATGCAAGAGTCCCAGAGAAGAAAGTACAAAGACTCAATCTTGATTAATGAATTTACAATTCAATTACCTTTTTGTTTTGATAAGAATTCCAATTGATCACTTCTCTTACTATTCTTCCTTTCTTGTAACTGATAAGTGGGTGTATACGCTTAACTGTTCCTCTTTCCTCCTTGCTTTCTCTCTCTCCTTTTCTTGTTGCTGATTCTTGGTTTATATAGCCTTCAATCGGCCAATTTGCTTGACTATGATTGGTTGACTACCTCTGGGTCGGATTGCCAGCTTGGGTAGATCTTAGCCCTCCATTCCACTTGCTTGGATGGCTGAGATTGGGTTGTGTTTGTTGCCGGATTGCTATAACCATTTCTCTTATTGATTTGACTGTGCCGCCAACTTAATTGACTCCAATTCGACATATGTTTCAGTTGACAAGCAGGCCCCACCCCACCAGATCATATTTAAACGCCTCTACTTCAATTCCAACGTCTCTCCGCTTTCAATTGCACTGGCTTACATCCAATCTCAAAACCGTGCTTCTGTCTCACCTTTCCTCTTAACCAATTTCGGATCTTTTCATTCAATTGCTTTGCTAATTCACCTCCATTAGTGTCGCCTCACTTCAAAGGTACTACCTAGCAACGTAATTTGATCTCTAAAGCATCAATTGAACGTGCCTCTTCGTTACTGCTTTCAGCAATTCTCGAGCCTTGAACCTCCGCTTGACTCAATTGCCTTGTCAATTTGTCTTCATCGGCATCGCCTTACCTCAAAGGATTCACTTTGTAAAGCAATTTGACTTCTGCAGTGTCAATTCATTCACTCTCTTTCGGCCTATCTTCAGGTACTGCCCAATTCAACTCTCAATTCATCTCATCTTTTCAATTAATTCGACAATGTCTTTATCTTATCATCATCTGATCACTGTTATCTCTTTGATTACCTATAGTCATGGTAAGGCACCAAGGGAAACGAAAGGCGCGAGCTATGCTTGAATCGGGTAATGGCGAGAAGAAGGGGGAGGGAGAGAGCTCCTCTTCACGTGTGGCTGCGCCTGGCGTTCATAGATCAACGAAGAAGGTGCATTGGATGCAGCGAGATAACTCGCAAGAACCAGGTTCATTCTGTTATCATCTCCTTTTTAAATCTGATTGCTTTGAGTAGAATGACTAAGTAGAATAGACTTGGTATACCACTTCAATCATGCGCCTATACTCATATCTCTGCATACTGGGCCCCATTGTCAGATATTAATCAGTTAATCTCTCAGGGTTAGCCTCAATTAACTTGGTTGTTAGTTGACATGACACTAATAGATCAGTGCCATGTGTCATATTATGCTGAGGTGTCATAGGTTTAAGTGATAATGATTGAATCAGAGCTTGACACGTGGCAATTATACTGGATATAACACTAGCGTGTATTGATGTGGTGATGCCATGTGGCATGGGGTGATGATGTGGCCAAATAGAAGACTGACACGTGGCACTCTGGTGGGACCCACTTGATGGCTATCTCGGATGTGGTGGGGCCCACTTGCTGACATGGACCAATAAGACAGTGCCACGTGGCACTGTCTGTCTGATGTGGCTGGGTGTGGTGCTACCACGTGGATATCAACTTCTCTCACCTCTGTTGAATAAATGCAATGCTTCTGCCCTCCAATTTGTACCCCAGTTAGCTGTTGTCCCCAAGTTGTACCCAGAGAAACTTTGATTAAATCTCAGCCCATTGATCTGCCTATTTAATCTGTTTTTATTTTCTCTGAATTTATTTTAATAGTTCCACTTATCCAAAAATCTTGAAATTTTCACCAAAAATCTCTAAATTTATGATGATCACCCCTATAATTTTTAATTCCATTTTTGCCCCTGCCTCTTTGAATTAAAAATTCTTTTATCAAGAAAACCATGTTTCCCTCTCTGAATTAATCCCAAATTTCAATTATAGCTCAGTGTCTCTGCCAAATATCTCTCTCTTGCAGAAACCACCCTAATTAAACATCAATTAGACTTGTATTAACATTTATTAGGGTTTGATTTGATCAACAGTTGATTACTTGTCAATAATTGATGCAAATCTAGTCTTGATCAGATGGTTGCTCTCAGCTTTGGCATCTGATCAGTCTTGTGAAATCAACTTCCAATTCATGTTCATGAGAGTGACTTGGTCAAAATTTGATTACTTGTCAACAATTGTCACAAATCATAACATAGTCAGGCGGTTGCTCATAGCTTTGGCACCTGGTCAGGCTTGGAAGTAAAATCACATTTGAGACTTCTTGTGATTGGTTGTATCAAAATACTAGCTTGGCATTGACACAATCCTCGTTGTGCAGGGATTATACTGCTTCAGTTCTTAGGGTTTGCTCTGATGGTAGATTCTTAGGGTTTAATCTTGACTTTCTTGATGTCTGTCACAGAGGTGTGGGGCCCACCTGTCAGTGAAAAATGATCAGATGGATGACCCATCAGGAGATTTCTCTCTCTTGAATCTCCTGAGAATCATCCATCTCGAATGAACAGCAATTAGCGGGGTATTTATATCCTTGCTTCGCACTTAAGATTTTCTTGTGGGATTAATGCTTTTGTTCCGGAGTTTATTAGCGACTCTTCTGGCTGGTGGCCCCTCTTTTTCCTTCCCTTTCCTTTTCTCTTCTTATGATTTATTATTGATAATTGATTTTTTTTTGCTACTTTATCCTTGAGATTTTTTTCAAGGGTAAACAGTTTTTAATGAGTGAGTTATTTTTGTGCAAAATTAGCGCCTTAGACATTTCATACTGAAAGGTGAATTAAAAAACTTTATATTTGATAATTTTTGGAGTATTTTTATAATTTTTCATGATTTTATTGATAGATATGAGGCAAAAATAATAATTAAAAACACAAAAAATTTATTTAAGCAGCAGTTTTTAATGCATCCGAGTTATATTTTTCGTGAAATTATGGTCGTAGAATATTCACATTGATGTGTGAAATGAAAAAAATTATAGTAAACATAATTAGGAGTATTGATATGAATTTGTACGAATTTTTATGTAGAAACAAGGCCGAAATGATAAAAATTGCAAGCGACTTGATTAAATTAGAGTTTTAATGCATCCGAGTTTTATTTTGTACAAAATTAATATCATATATTCTTTACAATTGAAGGTTAGATATCATATTATATTAATATTTAAGATCTTTTGCATATATTTTCAAGAATTTGCGTAGATAAGAGGCAAAAAATGATTAATAACTCAAATAACTTAGTAAAACTACAGTTTGTTTTGCATTCGAGTTAAGTTTGGGTGAAATTAGTATCGTAGAATTTTAATATTGAAGTATTAAATTGATAAAAAATTTATAGACACTACTAGGAGCATTTATATGAATTTTCATTAATTTATGCATAGTATCAACTAAAAAATGATTAAGAACACAAATAACCTATTTATACCGAACTTTTTAATGAATTTAAATTATTTTGTGTGAAATTAGCATCTTAGACACACAACATTGAAAATTAAATTAAATATCCTTATACTAGATAATTTCAAGAGTATTTTAATATACTTTCATGATTTTATGTAAAGATATCTTATAAAAATGATTAAAAACACAAATAACCTATTTATATAATAATTTTTAATGTATTTGAGAGTTAAGTTGTGTGTAAAATTAGTGCCATAGCATGTTCACATTGATGAGTGAATTAGAAAAAAGGTATTATAAACTTAATTAGGAGTATTTGTATAAATTTTTATGAATTTATATATTGAAATGAGGCCCAAAATGATAAAAAAAAATAACTTGTTTAAAATATTAGTTTTAATGCATCAGAGTTTTATTTTATAATAAATTAATATTGCATAATATTTACATTTAGAGTTAATTAGATAATTATATTATACACATAATTAAAGAGTATCTACATATATTTTTAGAAATTTTTTATACGGATAAGAGACCAATATTGATTAATACTGAAATAACTGAGTTAAACTGCAGTTTATTTTGCATTCGAGTTAAGTTTGATTGGAAATTAGAGCCTTAGAGTCTTCACATAGTTAATCCTATTATTTTATATTTAATTAGTTCATCTATTTTAATTGAATGATCCGAATTGAAATAATAAGATAAATTTTCATGTTCAGAATAATAGAATATACATATCCGTTAAAATGACCATAATTTTTTTATTATACATGACTTTTTTGAATTTTCAAGACTTTGAATAAACTGATTCCACATACAATTAGACTATATTCAATGGATGATAGGATATAAATGTGTTCTCTATCGTGTTTTTATGTCATATCTTGTTGTTTTTAGACCCTATGACGTTGCATATTGTACTGACTTTTCATAAAATTAAAAACAGTACAATTAAAGAAGAGATCCAAAACCGTACCGTGTTGTGCAGTGTCGTGTCATGCCGAATAAACGTGTCGTGCTGCACTCGAACCGTGTCATTCTGTGTCATATCCAGCTATGGTAGGAACATATTTAGAACTCTAGTGATAATATGGCATGTTACAGTGGAGTTGCGACGGTTGAGACATTTATATGGTAGTGAATGTCATTACACAATTGCTTAGATAGAGGGTAGCTGAAGCGGCAGGCTTTGTCGTTTGGATTCTCTTGGACACCATAATGTCGATGGAGATAGGCATGGACTTACGATGAATGATACTACATGGAGCATTAAATCTGAGCAGTCATAGGTCATAGACTCAGGTTTGATATGATGAGTCTTTAGACTAGAAGGCTTGGAGAGTCTTGAACTCTTATTTATTCTCTTAACATACCCCTTTCTTTGATGCTGCTGAAAAGTTGAGAGATATTGTAAAATTGTGGCTGCTGTTGTTCATCTTTTTGTGCAAGTCAGGGAACAAAAGAGGGGAGAAAAAGAAAAGAGATGAGGAAGAAAAGTAGAAATAAAGTAATTATTTGTTCTAACAATTAAAATGTTCTTGTTTAATAGTAAGTTAGTCAGTTATTTGTCTTCTGATGGAATAGACTCGATCGAATCATTTAATCTTTTGTTTATTTCTCTTATATATTTATCATACTCACTATCAAGTGGTAACATATCTTTCTCTATTGTGTTGTTTGATTATATATTTGGTTGAATTTATTTCTAATTTCTCAGATTCATCCAGTCAGTGTGCGAGTTCTATTGCATTTGAGACTGTTTTGGATAGTTGATACATGTTGGTCTCAGTTTCAGTGACAATGACCGGGTATGACTGGGTGGAGCATTCCCAACAGCGATTGTTAACGTAAATAATCATACAACATTTAATGAAATATTTGCCTCACGAGTCTAATCACAACCTCGAATTATCTTGTCTATATTTCCAAAAGGAAGAATGAACTTCGTTTGATTGATTAACGTTTTATTTTGTTGTAGTGTCGTGAAATAGCCTCTTTCTAAGTTCTAACAAGCATTTTGGGTTATAGGACCACTGATCACTGACAAGTATAGGCTGCATATGTATTTATGTTACAGGTCTAATCAAAGTTTCAATTATCAGTGATCATACTGATATAATTTTAACTACCAGTGAAGTGTAGTTGCAGTGGTCCAAAAATAGAATAATTTTCGGGACCAATTAGAGACATAATTTGTTTGTTTGTTTGTTGCATCAATTTCTGCTTAACGGTGAAATAAAAGCAAAATCTATTTAACTGAAAAACTTACCTTTTTTATTTTCTTTTGTTTCGTGTTACTAAACTATTCCGATCCCAAAACTCTTCGGGGGCGTGAAGAGAAGATATATATCATTACAAACGCTGATACTGAGAAAAAATATTAATAAAGAGATCTGCAGCGGGTCCCAGGATAATTGCAGTCCGAATCCAAAGTGAGACAAAGATCCGCAAATGTTGGGCAAGAAACTAAAAGATTTGGCCCCTCTCGCCAGTTCAATGAATCGGAGAAAAGTAGAAAACAGTACTAACATTCAAACGAGACGAAAGGGAAATATCAATTGGATTCGATGTGTGATCTAATTTCGTGGCATCCAGAAATTACTTAACAATCATAGATTTATAAATAATTGCTGTATTATCAATACATTTCAAACGTCGACAAAAATTAATAAAATTTGTCAAGTGACTTTGAATCTTTAAGCAATTTGTTGTTGGTACTCTTTGGTACAAGTCAAGATGCATGAATTTAGCATTTATAGAACTCTACAACATTAATATCTGTTTTTTTGTGTTGGATCGTAAGAAAATGTTCAAGTTGGATATTTATATTGTACCAAATTGGTAACCAGCAAAAAAAATGTGTTTTTGGTACCATTCAAATGAACCTAAACAATATTAAGAATCTGATTGCTTTAAAATTTCATAGTTGTCATGTACTTTTTATCCGACTCAAAAACATTGAGGAAAATAAAAATGAAAATGAAAATTTTGAAAACAAGAACAGAGAAAGCAGGAACATGTTTCCGGTTTTGAAAAGTTGAAAAACAATAAAACCAAAAGCAGCTTTGTGGGAACTTGCAAGAATTATATTAAAGAAAATAGTTTAGCAACTCGCTAGTATAATATGGCAGATGGATATCTGCATTTAACATCTTATGCTTGTTGCATCGCTGGTCAGATGGCAGGTTAATTTTAGAATTTAATTATCTAAAAGGTGAAGCTGGTAGTTACTTGTAGAGGACACCATTCGAAAAAAAAAAACTTTAGAGGACAGAACTGATGCATATGTCCAATAGGTTTCTGCTATTTTGTTGACAGAGGCCAGGCAAAGCATTTTGCTTTGACATTTTGTGTTCTTATTTCTTATTTTTGTTTGATGCAAGATGCACTTTATACTTATAAGGGTTGTGAATATGTATGATAATTTTAGACTATCACTTTTTGTAATATGTATGATAATTTTGGACTGAATAAAATAAGTAAAACTAGACTATCACTTTTGCGAAAAAAATAGACCATCAATTTTGAAATAAAAAAAGGTGACAACAGAACAAAAAAATATAAAAGTGAAATCATTTCTATGAGAATATCCATTTTTTTATGTTACATGTGCAAAATGCAAATGTTTCTTTATGGACGTCCATCTAGAATTAGATTATTAGGGCCACCACTTTTATTTCGGCTAAGACGTATTATATAATATTTTTCACAGGCAAGACATCTCACTAAGTAATTTTCAATAAAAAAATGGCAAGGAAATTAAATATCGTAGTAAGAATAGTTGTAAACGAATATTACTCCATGAAAAATATATGCATAGTAATTTTGTGGTGAAAACGTATGTCCAATCAAGTGACGTGGAAAAATATGTCAGTGTATTGAGAAAATATTTTAGTAATAATTTGAAAATAGTTTTCGTTAAAATGGTTGAAAATAATTAATTTTATTAGAGTAAATGTCCTGTAATGATTTATAGAATTGTCATACATGGGATGTACCATTAAATTTTTTATCAAGTAATTTATTTTTAGGATTCGAGGACTTGTAATATATTTCAAAAGCAATGCACGACAAAAATTTTCAAATTTTAAGAAAATATAAAAAAATAGAGTTTCATCTAAAAATATATTACAGTACGTACATAAAAATTGTCTTATTAGATAATGTAGTTCTTACTTCTATACATCATCCATTCTTAATTTAGATAACAGTGTTGAACATTATTTGTCACAAAAATTATAATGAAAAGTTATTTTGAACTAAATGTAGGAAAATTTAATGACTACATGTACTTAAAGGCTATGATTATAGCCTTTAAATATATGTACTATTTAGTCATTAAGTTTGAAAATGTGTTCATACCCTACGAAGCTAAAAATTTAATATTGTTTGAAAATGTACCGCTTTTGAAAAATCCATAAATTAACAAGACATCAGAAGTGATTTGGAAAAGTTAACTGTTAACTGTGCAAAAACAAAGGAGAGCACCGTTAAACAACCAATCCACTGTGCACCACTAATAAATAAGAACAAAAGCAAGGGCATTCGTACAAAACAAGTGGATGCTTTAATCGTGGTAAAGTTTCGTCGATGAGGTAGACGACAGTGCTGGCCGTGCACACGTGGCAGATGAAGAGTCATCCTTTGTCTCCGTGACCCATCACATCATGTCAAATCAAAGCTTTCAGAAACTTGGAATAATGCGTTGGATTTTTTCTCAAATTTTAAGCCACACAAACTTCGATGGAGGTGGCAGTTGTCTTTTGAAGGACATCTTCTGGTCTCGGCAGACTTATCTGTCTGTTGACTCTCTGATATTTCTGATTTCTCTCCCTCTTTATTATTATGATATTAATTTTTCTTATTGATATTATGTGCCTAGCAGTCTAGGTGACTCTCCAAACTTTGGACCCTTCGTGATACTTCTTTTCTTTTGTTGTTACTTGTTTTATTGAATTAACATTTTTCAGTTTTTGGTGAGATACAAATAAAAAAGATAGATTGAAAATAAATAAGAGATTGTTGCAATTATTGATTTTTGGGTATTATTCTCATATGTGAAAACTTTAAAGTCTGTCCTATATATACATTTTTTTATAAATAAATAAAAAAATAGTTGATGATCTCCAACTTTTGAATCTTTAATCTGATTTGACTTTGAAACTCTATCCCAAATTTTTTTGTGCTATTTATTTATTATTTTTAATAATATGTTTATAAACTTTATATATAATTCAAAATCAACACTTGCCTTATTTTTCTCCCTCGAATCATTTTTCAAAATTATCATTGTTGATTTTGTAAGAATTTTCAATCAAAGGTGTGTATTTTAACCGATTCAGTCCAGATATGTCTAAAATTCTCTTCTCATCACCATTATAATTTTTATTTTTGCTATTATTTTTTAATGTAAAATTAAAATACATAAACAATAGGTTTATTTTTCATTTTCAGTTAATCGATTATGTTGCTGATAATGTCTACTACGGACGTCAAATTCTGAACACATCAAGCGATGTGGATTATGATATTTGTGTCGCGTGCACATTTATTGTCGATGACACAAACAGTCTTGATGACTTGAGGTGGTAGATTAATGTCAATTTGGAGCTGCTCCCTAACCATCAGTGCATAAATCAACACTACTCAATAAAGTTTGGACAATTTTCTTTATAACTTATTTATGATAGTTTTGAGAAAATTTGAGGAATGAAAAAAATAACAGCCCCACATCACCAACTTCATAACCCTTGAGTTAGAGGTTGAATCTCAATCGCGAGAACTTATGACGTTATACACTAGATTGTGACATTAATAACTATGATATTTACAACAGAAATGAATTTATTAAAATAATATATTTCTGAAATTATGTATTTTTTAATTAACTCTAAATTTACGTAATAATTTATGATTTTTATTTTAAATTATAACGATATAGGGTGAAATGAAATTATACAAATTAGTTGGGTCCAGAATTGATAATTATTGGTATAAAAAATCACAATTAATTAGTCTTTCATGCGATCACTTGTTTGTATTTTGTTCATTTAGAAGACTGGATCACACTTAGTATATTAGTCCATATTATAGCATTCAGAATTACATTTATAAATGATTTGATCATTGACGTAGTTATGACGACAAATGAGATTCATCGATATCTAACGATTCGATCAACACAGCAAATCCAATAAAAATCAACATAGAGAAAGGAGGAAGATACGTATTTCAATGGTTATGATTGAAATAAAGTATCACATTAACAAGCTTCCAACCCGAAGCAGATCGAGAAAGTTCAAGCAAAACATGATTTGTTATCTTTAATGTACTAATATTATTATTTTATTATTAAAAATTTGAAAATAATTTATTTTTTATTATTTTTTATAATATTTTAAATATTATTTGACATTACGGTTTAATAATTATAATATTATGTCTTTTATAATATTTTAAATTATATTTCTATTTATCTGTAACATTCTAAATTTTTATCTCTTATTAAATGTAATTATATAGCTACACATAAAAAATAATTAAAAAAGCTAAATCAAAATACAAATATTTAAACATAATAAATAAAATAATAAAATATTAAATAAATAAATAAATAATAAAAAATTAGGACCGAATTTCACACTCGGTCCAGAATAGTTGGGGCGAGTTTGAATCTCAATTCAAGCTAGAAGTGTAAAAGTCCAAAGTCATCATACCATTTTTTATCTTTTAAATATTAATTACAAAAAAATTGTACTATATGAGAAAGCTGATTGTCAATGTACTCGACAATAGAAAACATAAACACAATTATGGATATCATTGTAAATGAGTTATTGCATATATTATTGATTACTATGTAATCTATTTTCTATATTATTATTATCATAAATAATTATATATTTAAATGATTTTATTATGTATTTTTTTCTCTCTATTATTATTATTATATATATATATATATATATATATTAAACGAGTCACTATGCATAATAACAGTATTATAAGTTGCATGATAGAAGTACTGTACAAAAATGTAAAAAATGAGTTGCATAATATAGTCAGACTATAAGATATATAATACATATAATTGAGCCCGTCAACGGTATCAAAAAAGTCTCCATGACATATTCCTAATTCCATGATCATAAAACTTGATTAATCAATTGCAACATACCCAAAAAAACACAAAGGAAGTGGCTGACGTTTCTGTGTAATGTTATAACGTTTCTGTGTAACGTGATAGTCGTAGGATGGTGGTATTAAAGATAAAAATAGTGCAAGAATGTCAAGAAACCTAAGATAGAAATGTATAAACCGATTTGGGACTTAGTGTTCAAGTGTAATGGCAGCGGAATACAATTTAATTTAATTCAATTCTCATAAGAATATAGCAATCAAAGAAATGTGCGAAAAAAAAAAAAAAAAAAAGATCAAACAAGAACACAAGATGTAAC
Source organism: Schoenoplectus tabernaemontani (assembly GCA_037127355.1). Taxonomy (NCBI): domain Eukaryota; kingdom Viridiplantae; phylum Streptophyta; class Magnoliopsida; order Poales; family Cyperaceae; genus Schoenoplectus; species Schoenoplectus tabernaemontani. The sequence goes on from CM073757.1 coordinate 12,886,839, forward strand.
GGAGTTCGGGTTAAAAATGGTTACGTCTCCGGATCTCTCAACCTCCAACAATTGAGGTTGAGCCGAAATACTAAAAGTAGTTTTACAATTGTAGAACTTAGTCTCTTACACAAAAATGGGCTAACAAACATATCGGTAACTAGAGTGACAACACACTCAAAAAGGTGAGTGATAACACACTAAAAAAGATGAGCACTACAGCTCAAAAAGTGTGAGCACTACAACTCAAGAAAATGTTTACAAAAAGATCACAAAGGATCAAGTTGGGAGAATAGAGAGAAGCTAGATTGAGCTTAAACGAGAATTTGACTAATTGAATGTTTCAATCTCTTGAATTATCTCTCTCACTTTGTATATAGCTAGTAAGCTCTCTGGAGTAATGATTTTGCTAGATAGATCTTGTACACTCAAATCAGTGAAAGAGATGATCCTTTTAAAATAGATCTTCTGAAACAACTGAATATACTATTTTTCGGCCTGAACCGTTATAACGGTTTGGGAATCGATATAACGGCTTAGATAGAATAGCCATTGGATCAATTGAGCTGAAATGTTATAATGATTCACTGAATCGTTATACGTTTCATAAACCGTTGCAACGATTACTGAATCGTTATATAACGACACGCTCTGGTTTCTATGAGTATTTTTCCACCTTAGAATATTTTTGAGTATTGAGATGAACCGTTATAACGATTCACTGGGCAGAAATATTTTTCTCTGTTGTTTAAGCTCAATTTATCTTGACCAATTTAACCTAGTTTGAGTCTAACTAAACCTAAGCCTAATGCAGTCTTGATTAAGCTCTTGTATCTCATCATTAGTCTTGGTTCTTGTGCACTAATCCATTTACATGTTAATTCCTGTACAAAACACAAACAAGCCAAATTATAAAATTCAACATTGTTTTTGCAAATCGACAAATCAAAGAAGATGTTTAGTGTAACATAACGTTATAACGTTCTAACGGTTCACTATTGGACCCGAAAATCTAAATGGAATAATGAACTTTGTTTCAAATCAATTTTAATTTAATTAAAATTTAATAAAAAATCAAAATAATATCAGAAAAAAATAAAAAAAAAAACTTCAAAAATAAATTAAAAAAAATTCAAATTAATATCCATAAGTACCCACCTCCATTTTCTTCCAAAATCACAATATACATTCAATCTTTCTTTTTCTTTCTAAGCTCATCCTAAATTTATCATATACTCAATTTTTTATAATTTCATTTAGAAAATAAAAAAAGTTCTAGATTATTATTCCAATTCAAAAAATAGTTCTAGTATTGTTATTTTTTTTATTGGACAAGAAGTGAATGTGTACTAAATTTGTCATATATCGCTTGGAGGTTAGTTTTTTTTTAAATTATATTAATTTTTTTATTTATTTATAATTTTAATTCATTTACATTATGTTAAATTTATTTTTTATTTATTTATAGTTTTATTTTATTTGTAGTTTTAATTCATTTACATTATGTTAAATTCTTTTTTGTAGTTTTATTTTATTTATAACTTTAATTCATTTACATTATATTAAATTTATTTTTTAGTTATATGCATATTATTTTATTTGTAGTTTTAATTCATTTATATTATGTTAAATTTTCATTTTATTTATAGTTTTATTTTATTTATAGATTTAGTTAATTTACACTATGTTAAATTTATTTTTTTATTTATATGCACATTATTTTATTTGTAGTTTTTTGTAATTCATTTACATTTGTATCCTTTTTATTCTTTTTTATAGAAATGACAAATCCTCCCGTTGATGATTTTTTTCATCGATTTAGTATGGAGATTTTTGGTGAAAATTTTTATCCATACCCAAATACAAATACTTCTGAACCGATCTATCATTGATATGATAACCTCCCACTCCACCCTCAAGAAACTTACCAACCACAAGATCTTAACTATCAACCTCAACCTCAATCTCAATAAATATTTACTCAACAAAAAATAATCGAAGAACCCCCATCACATGTTCCGACACCGCCATCCTATGTGGCAGAACTCCAAACCCAAGTGTATCACCTTCATCAAAGGAAGCTGAACCTGCGAGATAGAGGAAGAGGCCACTTGCCCCAACCTATGACGCATGTTGGTGGCGTTTTTTTTGAAATGACTAAGGATACGAGCAGTGTCTTATTGAGTGCAAAGTGCAAGGTTAAAAATTATAAGGTAAATTACCGATATATTAAGTCAAATGATCTAAGTAGATTTAAAAAAATATGTAGATAAATACTTACTAAAAATGAGGAACCACAAGAATATGCAGACAATCGTTTCGTCCAAAATGTAATAAACTCGGATGGTAGAAGAATCCATCAAACATATGATGAAAAAAATGTTAAGTGAGTTTGTCTGGTATATTGCACATAAAGAACAACTGATAAGTATAATTAATTATTTAAGTTTTGCTCGATTAGTTATACGGGGGTGTGCCCAACCTTTGTATAAAAAATTTCACCACATAAAAATGGTTAATGAGATAAAAAATTATTATGAACGTAAGAATGAATTATTAACAATATTTGGATATGCCAACCATAAAGTTTTCATTACCTTTGATATTTGAACTGCTGTTAAACATGATCTTTGTTACTCTTGTATTACTGTACATTATATTGATGACAATTGGTTGTTACAAAAAAAAATCTAAAATTTTTATACCATGGATTTTCCGCACACTGCACAAATCATTTATCAATCTATTATAAATGTTTAACAAGAGTATAACTTAAAAAGAGATTTAGAAAATATTTTTTTTCAATTTTATTTGGTAATGCGAGTAATAATATAAAATCAATTGATTATTTTACTCGTTCACTAAATCCTATTATGGATGGAAAAATGTTTCGTCAAAAATATGTTTTTCATATTCTTCACCTTATCAATTAATTATGAAATTCAAAGATAGTCTTCACAGTATTTATTCAAATAATGTAAGAAAACAATAATTTCATGTTTTATGTGAGCGGTTAAACTTGAGAAAGTTAAGAGTGTCATGGGATGTAGACACCCGATGAAATTCAACATATCGGATATTTCATCATTGTTTTCCTTACAAGCGTGTCATAACTGATATCTTGAATAACTCAACCTAGGGCTCTCGATTGTTACTCTCCGAGGGAGAATGAAGCCAACTTGAGTTACTAAAAAACTTTCTACATGCTTTTTTCAACGCAACCGTAAAAACTATTTTGCTCATATATATCGTCCGCACATGAGTTATTTCAGCATCTATATACAATTTCCAAGGTAAATTATCTCTTTGAAATTTGATTAGTTATGTAATTTCTTATTTTTTCTATCTCATTTTTTTCTCTACAAGGTTTATCGTGAGATGGAAGATGCGAAAAATCTCGACCTTTCTCTTGTTCCAATCGTACAAGCAATAAAAGAGAAATTCCTCAAATATTGGGAAGAAGTACCGACGGTGACCATTATCGTAAGTTATCTCCATTCATCATTCAAGAAGAAGTATACTGTACTGATGCTTCAAATATGTAATAATAATCTACGTCTACTTTACACTGAGGAGGAAACTCGCGTGTCTAGTCTATTGGAAGATATGTTCAATATTTACAACTCCCGAAGAAATATCAATCAAGCTTCTTCATCCGGTCAAAATACTAGGTATACATAAAAAAATAATTAATTAATATTATTTATTACATAGTTTACTCACTCGTATTATGCATATTTTTTTAATCCTAATAGAAGTAATAGTGTGTCCGGATTGCTAAGTGAATTATGAGCGGATGAAGGTTTTGTAAATCAACAAATTAATAATAACGAATTACTGGGTTATTATTTGAAAAGTATGAAAGATGAAGGAATTGACATTCTCAATTACTGGAAGAGAAATACAATTGCCTATCCAATATTGGCGATGATGGTTCGTGATATATTTGCAGTGCTTGTGTCAACGATTTCTTCCGAATCATATTTTAGTTTGACGAATAGGATTTTGACTGACAAACGTACCAAATTGGGTGCAAATCTTTTTGAGAAACTTGTGTGCTTAAAAGACTGGATAGAAGATCACATGCAATATGATATCACACTTGAGACAACAACTCGTGCAATCCCAATTCAAGAAAGTAGTACTAATATGATTATAAGCCCGGATGACGATTCTGACAATGCATGTGATATCAACGTTGAAAACAACGACTTATGGTACTTGAATGACAATTACTAGATGTTCGGTATATTTTTCTAAACTATTTTAATCTTATCATCTATTTTTTTAATTTTTTTTATTATTCATTAAGTTATTTTTTAAGAATATTACTAATAAAAAAAAGTTAGAACTCCGCCTATATTTTTTTTACAAAGCCGGTCTCAAACTCGGAATTAAGGAGGAGGGTAACTTATAATTTTAATAAATATTTATTTTCAAAATAATTATAAAAAATATATTTTATAACTTATTTTTTTATAAAATTTATTATTTTTATGATTTTTTAATATTATTCAATTTTTTAATAATTAAATATGTAAAACCGAATTAGTTTAAATTAATTATTTCAAAAATTATGATTTAATTTTTTTGGTTTTGATTATTTTTTTATATTTTTCTGATTTTTTAGAATTATTTATAACTTTTCAAATTTTATTCTATTTTTAAACAATTATAATTAATAAAACCGATTTAGTTAAAAAATTTATATAAAATATTATGATTAATTTTTTTAACATCTATTATTATTTTTTTTAATTTCTGTTTTTTTCTTGAATTTTTCTTGAATTTTTCTGCAATTTTTGTTTTTTTTTAGTTTTGGCGGTTTATTTATTTTTTTTGCGAAATTAAAAATGTCCCGCCACACCCGCTATGACCCACATGTCCCGACCCATGAGGGTCGTTTCCTCGGGGGTCCAACGCAACACGCGTCGGATCGAATTTTTAATTTTGGACCGCTCAAACCCGTTTTGCCCCACCGGTGACCCGTGACCTGCAAGGATTTCATCCGGACCGTCCCGTTCCATCCCGTTTTCAAATCTCTACAACGGATAGACCAGAGTACCAGACTACAATTCCTGCAAATTTTAGTTTGGTTGGCAGATAATTATTTAAGTCAATTATGTGAGTAATCTTAAATACAAATATTCATAGATAAACTTTATTACTTGATATTACAGAAAGCAAAATATCTAAAAAAGTGAATTGATGTGTATGGTAATTTAATTATTTCGGCCTTTATTTTTGCCATAGTAAAAATTATTTTTCGCTATTAAAACTTATTTGTATGTTCACGCTTTTTAGACATCGAAACAGATAGATCTTATTGTGTCTCATTCAGTATTAATAATGCATTATAATGTTGCAGTTTGTAAGGGTGACGAATGACGATTGGGAATCTACAAGTGCAAATTTGCACAGAGAATCGGAAAAGAACCCTTGGATTTTCTACTTGATTGAAGTGCCCAGACGAGACAATAATTGGTGCAGGCCATTAAACCCACACCCACTCAATGCTCTCAATTCATAGTATATTTATTTTCAAATTTCAGTTTTTCAATGAAAATGGGACCTATTTCAGCTGTGGTTACTAAATGTGGTAGTAAAAATCACCGGTCTTTTCACCTCTGTTTCTCGCGCAGTTTTATCCCCGATTTAGTAAAGTGCATGTGAAGTCACTTGTTTTGTCGATAAATTTGGTGATCTTCCTGTGGAATTTCATTAATGCATTCTGCCACTCTGGATACTTGGTATGTTCAGTAAGGAAGGATTAATAATTTCATTACACTTCAGAAATTACGGAATAATATGAAACACAAATTGAAATTTGCGTGTATTAAACCCTATGAGATGTACAAAATATTACGAAATTGTAAAATAGTAATTGTTCGGTTGTATCATGAAATTATTATGAAATTCCACTAATACTAATTTTCATGATATCAGTAATTATTAATATTATTCAAATAATATAATTATTTCCTTCATCGAAGATAAGAAAATATACATAGTTATATATAATAAACATCAAGGAAACAACATTATTACAGAACTTAATTAAAAAGAATATTTCATAAAAACTAGTATTTTACCCGTGCGTTGTTACAGTGATGTCTTTTAAAAATATAAAAATTCATATCTTCATGTGAAAAGAAAAAAAAATAAAAAAAAATTAGTAATTAATATAAATTTTAATCATGAATACATAATTAAACTAAAATAAATATAGAATTGAGAGAAAAGTTGAAATTATACTTCTAAATTATGCATTATTTTGTGTAATAATCAAAATTAAGAGAATATTATAATCTCAACACAAATGACCATAGAGATAGTGTTTACCCCTGAAAGGTCGAAAGAAGAAACATAAGATAAAAGCCAAGATCAAACCCTGAGAGCTGAAGCAGTACAATCCATGTACAATAAGAACTGTGTTAATGCCAAACCAGTATTTTGATACAACCAATCACAAGAAATTTCAATGTGATTTTGCTTTCAAGACTGACCAGGTGTCAATGTTGCGAACACCTGATCAAGCCAAGATTTGTGTCAATTGTTGACAAGTAATTAACTGTTGACCAAATCACTTTCATGAATATGGATTGAAAGTCAATTTCACAAGACTGATCAGATGCCAATGTTGCAAATATCTGATCAAGTCTAGACTTGTATCAATTGTTGATATGTAATCAACTTTTGATCAAGTCAAACCCTAATGAGGCATCAATACAAGACTAATTATTGTTTAATTAGGGGGGTTTATGCAAGAAAATTTTAATTGGCAGAGACACTGATATACAATTGAATTTGGGATTTATTCAGGGAAGAAGACAAGGTTTTCTTAAACAAATGAATTTTTAACACAAGGAGGTAGGGGAAAAAGTGGAAATTAAAATTATAGGAGTGATCATCATGAATTTAGAAAATTTTGGTGAAAATTTCATGATTTTTTGATAAGTGGGGCTATTAAAATAAATTCAGAGAAGATAAAACAGATTAAATAGGCAGATCAAAGGGCTGAGATTTGATCAAGGCTTCTCTGGGTATAACTTGGGGACAGAACACACTCTGGGTACAATTTGGGGACTCAAAGAAGCTCCCAACACAGTAACCATCTCACCCAGCATATGCCACGTGGCAGCCCCTGATTGAGCCACCTCAGCACAGCTGTGCCATATGGCACCCTCCGATTGGTCCACCTCAACTAAGTGGGACCCATACCCCTACAGACCTGACAGGTGGGCCCCACTAGAGTGCCACGTAGCAACCAACCAGTATGCCACCTCACCTAGCCAATGCCACATGACACAACCATGACAATGCCACCTCACCCAACCTATGCCACATGGCGTCACACCAAAGAGCCAATTCAGCAGCTGATAACCAGATCATTAAGTGCTAAGGGAGGAGTACTTAACCTAACAACTAATCAGATCTTGCCAAGTCAGCTCAATTAGCCCTAATCTGTGCACTAATCAGTTGATAATCATATCTGTGGGCCTAAGTACAGAGGACTTACAGGTGGAGCCCACTGTCAGATCTATGAGTATACGGTGTACAAGCAAACAACAAGCCAGTTCCACATAGAAACATCAACAGAGATTTAAATCTAGAGTAAAAGAGAGTATGTACATGTCTCATGCGACTCCTGCCTCTACACCCTCTTTCTCCTCTGTCTTGGCTCACATGCGCCAGGCGCAGACATTGAAGGGTTTGCTCCCTCCTTCTTCTCTCTTCTCCTCTTCTTCTTCCCGATCGATCTCACTACTGATGGCGCCATCAATGGAGATCAAACAAAGCACACAACTTTAGATCAATTGCTTCTAACCCTGGCTACTCTATTCAAAGGAGAAAAATATATGTGAAGTTAGATTTTCAAATAATGCAGTGAAGAAAGAGATATGGCAGAGAGAAACACCTCGGTTCAAAATTTAAAACATGCAAATTGAAGCTCAAAACTTACAATTGATGGCTGAGAGAGCTTCTAGGACCTTAGGCGATGGTGTTAGGACAAGAATTAAGAAGAGGTGAGTGTTGGAGATGAGAGATGCACCAATTCACTCATCGGCCTAGAAATGAGATGATCTAACACTATGCTAGAGCTATGAAATCGATAGAGGAGATAAACAGAGAGTTACCTAACTCCAAATAGATGATATTGAAGTTTTAAGATGCAAGGAAGATCAAAGGATCAAAGAGAAAGGCTGAGACTTGATTTAGAGCTTTTGAAAGAAGAAGAATGTAAATTCAATCAAATCCTGTAAAATTGAACTAAGATAGTGTACAAGCAGCTTATAAAGGAGTGAACTGAAGTCTAGAAGAGGCTGGAAGGGCCTGAGGGAGTGTGAAGGCCGATCAATGGCATATCAATAAATAAATGAAAGGCATAACTGCCTCTAGACAGTTACACACAACTTTGGCAATTAGGGACTTGGTTCAGTGAACTATAAGGCGCAAAAGAAGTAACTTGAGTGAGTGAAATAATGCACCAAGTTCAATTGAATTGAGAGAGTCAAATTCGGTCAAAACAGCCCAACTCCTATATAAACTCTCAATTGGCAACAATTCAGAGATATACACATATATACACAGATATAAACATAGGAGATAGAAGAAAGAGAGAAGGAGAAGCAACATCTACAAATTGTCTATTACACCCCTGTACTAATCAAGAACCCTAGAGAGCAAGTGAGAAGCCAATTGGCCGATTGATCTCAACAAGTGTTGAGAACTCGGTATATAATCATCTCCCTCCACTACTAGTAATCAATCTAAGAGTCTAGAGCTTCACCAGAGAAAAAGAGGTGAGTATAATTGATGAAAGTCAAGAGCTTGAGATGTAACTGTACCCGATTTTGATCAATTTCAATAAAATCAGTCCTGTCATTTGTTCTTTACAATTTTCTCTTTTCAATTTTGTTAAATTTTTTGATTTCTTTGATTAAATCTCTTCAGTACATTGTCGCCTTACTACTTAAATCATTTCTTTGATGTTTTTTGTTTCTCTCGATTGAATTGAGTGAATGACGATCAAATCATGATTGTCAGTAAAAACTACTCGAAGACCAAGTGATCTCCTAGCTCTAATCTCAGTAATTGATTGATCGAAGGTCTCTGACCTCTCAATCTCTGTGTCTCCAAACAATTGCTTCAAGAATTCAGCTTTGAATCGAGTAATTGGTTCAAATTCTTGAAGTTCATCACTGGAACTCATGCCAGTGCCATGATTGTGCATCAAAACACCACAATCGATCAAGTTAATTGCTTTGATTTATGCACACTGCATAGGCGATGAGTTCGGTACCAATAATAGTCACTGTTCAAATTATGATTCACTCAATAACAAAGGTGATTGCAATAATTGAATCACTTCTAATGATAGTTAAGACCTAGAACTATGCAATTAAGCTAATGATTGTAAGAAATCGTGATCAAAATAACTCAATTTTGAAGAAGAATGCAATTGGTACCAATCGGTACAGAACTAGTAATGGACCAAGCTAACGCCGACGATCCATTGTACCTATGCATGATCAGGGAACATAGACCGACTCGCCATACTTCGGCGACGCAAAGGGTGGTAGCTGATCTCCGATCAGGCCACCAGAGCATTGGAGTTACTCCTCCAGCGCGTATCTCAAAGCATGAAAGAGACACAATAGAAGATCTCCAGCATCAATCTCAAAGGATCACACGAATCCTGAAGTAAATCCAAAGGATCTAGGCTACTGAGCGTTTAGAAAATTAAAGCACAACTCAATCTGGGCCTTTAATCTATTCAATGCACATCTCAATTAAATCCAGTGGCCCAAGTAAAATAAAAGATTGAATAGAAGATCTACACTAATCTTAGAATAATCTAGTGGTCCATATTAAATATAACATTCTAAGAAATCGTTATAACGATTCTTAAGTCGTTATACGATTCATTTAAGCGTGGAACGCTTCGCCAAGCATCAGCAACGCTCTGACCATGCTCTGACAAGTCAACACATTCTAAGGAATCGTTATAACGATTCCTTAAATCATTGGACGATTCATCAAATCGTTGAACGCTTTACAAAGCATTGGCAACGATCTGACCATGCTCTGACAAGTCAACACATTCTAAGAAATCGTTATAACGATTCCTTAAATCGTTGGATGATTCATCAAATCGTTGAACGCTTTACAAAGCGTTGGCAACGCTCTGACTATTCTCTAACAAGTCAATACATCCTAAGGAATCGTTGTAACGATTTTCTAAAATGTTGAACGATATAAGCGTTAGCAACGTTTTGACCCCTGTTGACCAATTCTCTGACAAGTCTGCTATTCTCCAGAAATGTTATAACGATATGTTGAAGCGTTATAATGGTTGATAAGGTGATGACATATTTTGTTGATTGCTGATGAGTCATCACAATATGGCAGCTTCTGAAATGGCTTGTCTAGAAACTCACCCTTTGATAAATCTATCTCAATAGTAGACTAGTCAAGAACCTCCAAGTTTAATTTTATGAATAAGGTAACCCTGAATTCATGAATCATCCAAGTGCTTAGAATTCATGATTTGAGAGGTCAAGTAAGACAACTGTAGGGACTCTGTCCACTGTCAATTGACTCTATGTCTTGAACAATTATTCATGACTTAATATACTAGCAAGACTATACTGATCTGATTGAAAGTTTGTCTTCTAGTCTAAGGGATTGAACCGATCTGTAGTAGGTTCATCTTCTAAATGGTGAAATCGAACCAATCTATTTGTAGGTTCATTCACTAACACGCTGGTCTCAAGATTGAACTGGCTTAGCGCTTCATGTCTGACTTTGTGCGCATAAGTGTATCCTAGATTTATGAATCCGTTCAGCGCCCGGAATTCATGATCTAGAAGATCAGGAAGATGAACAAGTGGGCAATATCCACCCATCTCCTGATTGACCAATCTCAAGATCAACCGGCTCAGTGCTTCGATTTATATTTTGTGTGATTGGTCATTGACTAGTTAAGATTGAACTGATATGTTAGTAAGTTCATCTTTCAGATCAATTAAGATTGAGTCGATCTATTAGTAGACTCATCTTCTATCCCTCCGTAGAGATCGATCTGATATGTTTATAAGGTCGTCTCTCGAAGTTATAAAGATTGAACCGATCTGTAGTAGGTTCATCTTTCTCTGTCACAGAATGAACTGATTTGATAGTAAGTTCATCTATATCCTAGGTTTATGAATCCGCTCAGCGCCTAGAATTCATGATCTAGAAGATTAGTAAGATGATCAAGTGGGCAATATCCATCCATCTCCTGATTCACCAACCTCAAGATCAACCGGCTCAGTGCTTCGAGTTGTATTTTGTGTGATTGGTCATTGACTAGTTAAGATTGAACTGATCTGTTAGTAAGTTCATCTTCTAGATCAATTAAGATTGAGTCGATCTGTTAGTAGACTCATCTTCTATCCCTCCATAGAGATCGATCTGATCTGTTTGTAAGGTCGTCTCTCGGAGTTATAAAGATTGAACCGATCTGTAGTAAGTTCATCTTTCCCTGTCACAGAATGAACTGATCTGTTAGTAAGTTCATCTGTATTCTAGGTTTATGAATCCGATCAGCGCCTGAAATTCATGATCTAGAAGATCAGGAAGATGAACAAGTGGGCAATATCCACCCATCTCCTGATTCACCAACCTCAAGATCAACCGGCTCAGTGCTTCGAGTTGTATTTTGTGTGATTGGTCATTGACTAGTTAAGATTGAACTGATCTGTTAGTAAGTTCATCTTCTAGATCAATTAAGATTGAGTTGATCTATTAGTAGACTCATCTTTCATCCCTCCATAGAGATCGATCTGATCTATTTGTAAGGTCATCTCTTGGAGTTATAAAGATTGAACCGATTTGTAGTAGGTTCATCTTTCCCTGTCATAGAATGAACTGATCTGTTAGTAAGTTCATCTCAGATACGCCATTAATCAATGAATCGACTGTAGTAAGTTCGTCTGTCTACACTCCACGTAGATTGAGTCGATCTATTAGTAGATTCAATTTACACTGTATCTGTATCTGTGAACTGATCTATAGTAAGTTCACATGTATCCTTTTACCCGCACTCATGAACTGATCTGTAGTAAGTTCATCTCTATCTCTTTATTTGTATTCATGAACTGATCTGTAGTAAGTTCATCTATACCTCTATCATCATTTTTCAATGAACGATATGTAGTAAGTTCATTCAGATTCAGTATCATTCGTATCTCATCATCGTTATCTCGTTTTGAATTCGAACTGATCTGTTTGTAAGTTTATTTTCACTTATCTCTAAAAATCCCGAACTGATCTGTAGTAAGTTCGTCTGCTAAGACTCTACGTAAGTTGAATCGATCTGTTTGTAGATTCAATTTACACTGTACCTCGAAGATAGAACTGATCTGTTAGTAAGTTCATCTTCTCTGTCATTCCTGCTTCGCTGGACTAATCAGTTAGTAAATCCAGGGTGCTTCAGTGATCCCGATCACCGAAGCACATGACCATTTGACTATTATTTAGCTATACTATTTGTTTCCCCCTTTCAAGATCTAGAGGTGCCTCGAGGTTAGTAGCTCAGGGTAATTAACGGTGGGGGCTTGCGCCCATCGGAATCTAAAAGTACTCACAATCACTAAAAAAACCCCCTGAATGTGCATCCCAATAGGTCTGAACGGTGAATTCAACCGGCACTAAACAAATACACACTCGGGAGGGATCTTCGAGTCCTTCTGCATCACATCGCCAACCAAGCGGCGGTGCGGCGCGCGCGAAAAATGGTCGCACAGATAGTAACATTGTTTGACGAATAACTCATTCTGATAACTGATATTAGCTTTATAAATTCAATAAAAAATCTAGACCATTATAGAATTAGAACACTTACGTGCTTAATAAGGAGTAGAGATAGAGACATCATGATGAAAAAATTAAGAAGTAACGAAACAAAAAAAATTAAGATCAATAGCAGGGACAAGAACTAGGATATAAGATAGATGAGACGAAATTTTAGGGCGCGGAATAATTTCATAATTATTTTAATTTATAGGCATATTTTTGTATATTTTTCTGAATTACATACAAATTATAAAAGTCTATTTGTGAAAATTTTTGAGCTAGGACCCAGGGGTGACCGGGTGAGCACTTGAAACGATGGCTTGAAAAATAAACTAAAATTTAGTAGATGCATATTTCTTTTATAAAACTATGTTCTTTAAGGGCATTTACGGCTGTTACGAGATTATATGGGATGAAATTTTACACAAACACAAGTTAATTATAAAAAATCCATTGTAACATAAAAAATACAGACTAATCAAGAGAATATGCAAAAATGATTGTTAGCGCACCATAATATAATTTTATATTGATAATTATAAAATTTAAATGGGAACAATTATATTTTTCCTCAAATTTTGTTTATTTTTTTTTTGCAAAAACGTAAGAAACATTAAAATAATAAGTAAAAAAGATAAAAGTTTCGTGAAAATTACAACAACGAAACAAAGCTTTTAATCTAAAATAAATTGATGCGGGCTATAAATTAAATCCAATTTGAAAGTATAGATATCAGATATCTCGAATATAAAAATATCAATTTTTCCACGATGAAAAAATTATTATGAAAAAATCTATGAAGAAATATAATGAAGTAATGGCAAAAGAAAATTGTATAATTACTTCTCTGTTTCAACATGTTTTTACGAGAAACTTTATGAGCAATATATATATGAAGTAAAAAATACAACGCGTTACATGGATGCGTCTATGAACCATGTTAAAATCTTAAAATTCAAGTTAAAAATGACCGATCTAAACCGTTCAATTTATTCTCCATATAAAAATGACCGATCCAAACCGTTCAAGTTACCATGAATTTAGGGATTTTTGTTGAAAATTTCATGATTTTTGGATAAGTGGAGCTATTAAAATAAATTCAGAGAAAATAAAATAGATTAAATAAGCAGATCAAAGGCTGAGATTTAATCAAGGCAACTCTGGGTACAACTTGGAGACAACAACAGCTCTGGGTACAAACTGGGTATGAGAAGCTCTAAGAATAAAAATAAATGAAGAGAGAGGGTGTGCCACGTGGCAGCACCAGAGTGGGCCAGGTCAGCAAGCCACAGTCACGTGTCACAACCATATTGGTCCATGTCAGCACAAATGGCCCCCACATTGGCGTGGAACATCTGACAAGTGGGCCCCACACATGCCACGTGGCACTCACTTGTTGGTCCACATCAGCAGCCACTACACCAGACACATGGCACAATGCTATTGGTGCAAACCTACACATGTCAGCAGGGTAGAGGTGACATGGCAACACCATAGGCCACCACATCATCATATGCATGCCATGTGGCAGCATACCATGAAGTCACCTCACCATTCAGGGTACAACAGCTAAACACATGGCTGCATGCCATTGGACCAAGGCAACATATGTGGGCCCCATTATATGTCATGTGTCACTCATAGGATGGTGCACAGTCAATAGAGATTAATAATTATAATAAGGTGATTCACACAAACACCTCCAAATCAAACAAAGCAGCCTATAGAAACCTACCACATCAGCATGCTTAACCCTAAGATGCTGACATGGCCACCCCTTAAACTATTGACACCTGACAGTGGGGTTCAGTGCCCAGGAACACAAGCAAAGGCACATGGCTAAACTGTGAACTAAGTCTATTTGGCCTACCCATTCAAATCAACACGACATAAAAGGGAGATGAGAGAAGGATAAACCTAGTGCAATTGAGAGTTGGAGTCAATAAAATCATGGCACGGTCAAAGCAATAACCGAAAACGGTTAGAGAACAAACACAACTCAATCACGGCCGTTCAAGCAATCGAAATGAAGGCCTGAGATCTACCCAAGCTGGCGATCCGAATCAAGGGTGATCAACCAATCACAATCAAGAAGGTGGCCGGTTGAGAGCTATATAAACCCGGCAGCCAACAACAATAAAAAAAAGGAGGAGAGGAAGCTTAAGTTAGAGCAAGTTGGGAATTGAGCAATTAAGAGAAACACACATTTACCATTGATCATCAATTGTAAAGAGAGAGAGATTACGAGATTAAATAAGAAGTTCAATCAATTTGGATTACTATTCAAATCGGAGGTAATTGACAACATATTCATTGGTTCAATTGACATTTTCTTTGCATTCTCTTCTCTATAACCGAGTTTAGAACATCTAACCTATGTTAGTTGGCTGATCAATTGATTTCTTTCTCGTTCTTGTTATTCTTTTCTTGAGAATTTCATGTATTCTTTTATTTCTCTACTATTTCTCCTTCGAATAACCTCAATTAGCACTAATTGACTAAATCCAATGAGCCACTGGCCCAATCACAAGGTGATTGATAAGCGTTTAGGCATGGATCAGTCACAAACATCAAGAATCTGTGATTCAACTATTACTACATCGATTTCTCTTGTGATTTTCATTTTCTCAATGTATTTCTTTGCTTATACCCATATAATAGCTAAAAGGTGATGACTTTCTACCTTCTAATCATCTTAATTGTATAACTTTAATTGAGTAGATTAGTTAATTTTTGCAATTTTAAGTGAATATACTGATTTTGACACAAATCAGTATATCACTAAGGTGAATTAGTCACTTCAGTTGAAACCTCAGCGAGCCACTGGCCCCAGCTAAGACTGAGTGAGCCTTTAGGCCTGAGAGTTGTCAATTGAGTATGCAAGTTCAATAAGCATCTCAGATTGGAAAGGAATCAAAGTTGGTACCAATCGGTACCGCACACCTCCAATACACGAGTGCTTCAGCATAATTGACAATGAGCAAGAAATCTTCTACTCACTTCAGATCATATCCATATATCAAGGCGATGCTTATTGAGCTTGCAATCGTCAATGACATTGATTGAATTCATCAAATTTGGTAAGAAACAACTCGGTACCAATCCCAATTGGTACATCTCAATCGGTACGACCCGATAGTGTTAACCACCGAATAGATCTCCGATTAGACGCCATAAAAGGACTCACTAAGGTAAGGCGACTCTAAAGCACTAGCTTGATCGGAAGGGAGGAGCTCCGATCACCGGAAACCGCCACCTAGCACAGATCTTAAAGCATCGATGAGTCCGAAGCTTAAGGAGAGTTCTCTTGCATGATTATTGAAGCGCTCACGAATCTTAAGAACCATCAAAGGACAAGATCTGTCAAGAGTTAAGGGAATTAAAGTCTGAAAATATCTGGGCCCTAGATCAGTTAAACACGCATCTCAGCTAAATCTGACGGCCCAAATGCAACCAAACATTTAAATAAAACTTTACACTAATCTTAGAATAATCCAAAGGCCCAAATAAGTAAAAAGTTAAACAGAAGATTTACACTAAACTCAGAACAATCTAGTAGTCCAGATTAAATACAACATTCTTAGGAATCGTTATAACGATTCTTAAATTGTTATACAATTCATTTAAGCGTGGAACGCTTCGCAAAGCATCAGCAACGCTCTGACCATGCTCTGATAAGTCAACACATTCTAAAGAATCATAATAATGATTCCTTCAATCGTTAGACGATTCACCAAATCGTTGAACGGTTTACAAAGCGTTGACAACGCTTTGACTATTCTCTGACAAGTAAATATGCTCTAAGGAATCATTGTAATGATTCCTTGAATCGTTATATGGTTCATCATGTCGTTATAAAACTTCACAAGACGTTAACAACGTTTTGACCCCTGTTGACCAATTTTCTGACAAGTCTGTTATTTTTCAGACACGTTATAACGACATATTGAATTGTTATAACGACTCGACAGGTGATGACCTATTTTGTTGATTGCTGATGAGTCATCACAATATGACAGCCTCTAAACTAGCCTGTCTAGAAACTCATCCTCAGATACACTTGTCTCAATGTTAAATCAGCCAAGAGCCCCGAGTCTAATATTGTGCACAAGATAACCCTGAATCTGTGAATCAGCTAAATACTCAGAAACCATGATTTAAAGGTGATTAAACATGTTCACACGAGATGATGTGAAGTAACATAATGATTTTGCACAAGTAATGCAACATTCAGAATAGTCAGTTGAGACAATAACATCTTGACGTCCGTCGAAGAATGACCAAGACTATGACATTAGCACAAGCGAAAGAACATCACGATGTCCAAGGAGGTGATAGCATGATGACTTTGTGTCATGAACAAGTAATTCATGACCAATCAAGCTAGTAAGATCAAACTAATCTGTCGATAAGTTTATCTTCTAGTCCAGAGGATCGAATCATTCTGTAGTAGATTCATCCTCAAACAGTGGAATGAACCGTTCTGTAGTAGTTTCTTTCACTGACACACGCCTCAATGTCAAGCTGGCTCAGCGCTTCAGGTTTGACTTTGTGTGCAGTTGTGTTCCTAGGTTTATGGATCTGTTTAGTGCTTGGAATCCATGATCTAGAAGATCAGTGAGAAGTACCATGTGGGCCATATCCGCCATTCTCTTGATTCACCAACCTCAAAATCAACCGGCTTAGGGCTTCGAGTTGTATTTTGTGTGATTGGTTATTGACTAGTTAAGATTGAACCGTTCTTTAGTAGGTTTATCTTGTAGATCAACTGAGGTCGAGTCGTTCTGTAGTAGACTCACCTTCCATCCCTCCGCAGAGATTAATCTGATCTGTAGTAAGGTTATCTCTCGGAGCGGTAAAGATTGAACCGATCTGTAGTAGGTTCATCTTTTCACCCCATATCACACTGGATTAACCTTTTGGTAGATCCAGAATACTCCAGTGATTTCTGATCATAGGAGTATGCGACCACTTGACTATTATTTAGCTATACAATTTGCTTCCCCCTTTCAAGATATAGAGGTTAATAGCCTAGGGTAATTAACGGTGGGGGCTTGCGCCCATCGGAATCTATAAGTACTCACAATCACTAAAAACCTCCTTAATGTGCATCCCAATGAGTCTAAGACGGCGGGACCAACCGACGTTAAATAAATGCACGTTCAGGAGGGATCTCCATGTCCTTCTTCCGCATCCCATCTCCCAAAACCTAGCGACGGTGCGGAGCGCGCGAAAAAGGGTCGCACAGAGGTAATGACTTATTATCAACAAAATTGCTTAGATAAAATAAAAGATAGCAAATAGATCAAACTCATCATCCGATTTATCACTATCACTTGATATGCTAGCAAAAATAATTAATCTTAGATGAGGATTGTATCTCAAGATTTGTGCTGTTGAGGATGACGCCACATATTTTAGAAGAGAAGGTGGTGGCTCTATAATGGTTGACTTTGTGAAATTTGACTCCTTATCGTCCTCCAATGTTGATGTTGGGAGTGCAACATTTATCACTTGGTCATGTGATTTTGGAGATGATTGCTTAAGGGATGTGGGGATGATGGTTTGTGTGCACATCATGATGGATGATTGAGTCTTGAGCTTCTTAGATTATAATCTTACGTAAGATCTCAATGGTGATAGAATCAGTTATGTTTTTATGACAATGATCGTCTTCATATCCATGCCATTTGAAATGTCTTCTATCATGATCATGAGTGCGAAATTGATTTCTTTTGATGGAGAAGCTTCATTATCAAAATCATTATTATCGTCATCCAAATGACATTCATGACTTTAGCCTTTCGTTACATAATGATACACTATGTTAATTCAGTATTGTTTTTGTCTTCAGAAAACTTGAAAAATATTGAGGTGGAAGTATAAGATGTTATAACGGTTGAGAAACCGTTATAATGATTTACTGCAGCAGAAACTCTAATTTCTTGCAAAAACTCATAAATATAAGATTTTAAATTATACCATTACATTGGTTATGATATTATCTCTCCAAAGAAGGCTGCTCCACAAGTTTTGATCACTGGTACTTGTATTCCTTGAATTTTTTTATTGGATCCTATAAATAACTCAAAGAAACTTGTTAAATTCAAATATATTTTACAAACAACAAAATAAAAGAAATTGTTAAGTACAACAATAATCATCACAATAATAATATAATCATAATCATAATAATATAATAATACTAACTATGATGATTAATATAATAATAATAATGATAATAATTATTATTATAATAATTATAATCATAATATAATAATAATAAATCATAATCATAAAAATGTAATATAATATAATATAATAATAATCACTATTAAAGTATTCTTTAATAGTTAAATTGATATTTTATTTATAATTTAGTATATCAGTTTAGCATTCTTTCACATTATTGTCTTTAATCTAAAATTTATTTAACAAATTTATAACAACAATACTGTTTGTTTTACTATTTCAATGAATGCCAAACTAATCTTGTGTTTCGTCATTTCCCATACATTATTTATCCTTCCGACAATGCTTTTCTGGCTCTGGCCAGGAACAAGTGTGTGAACCCATGGCACCATCTGACTCAATGTTTATTGTCAAGCTTTCTCACAATAGACTCCTGTCACCCAGTGTGCAGATTGCAGAAACATTTTGTCTTAGTTTTTTAACTTATCCGTTCATTTTTTTTTCGTGTTCTACTAGTACTTATCTACTTATAGCCTGACAGAACTACATTCTTAATTTTGTCGTTATTCACTGTGGCGGTGGAAAAAGTATGACAGAAAAATATTTTCAGCCAGTATGAGACTATAATAAGGTATAGGCAATAAGTAATGGTCTACCAGTTGCACTATTTGAGTGTTTGTTTCCACTTTCCAGGGTATTAAGAAAGAGAGGGATCACCAGTGACTATCTTGATAATTTTAACAATAAATTTTTAAATAAATATAAAAAAATTTAAAAATAAAAAAGTTTATCAATATATTTTTATATTTAAAGATTTAATTTTTAAATAAATATAAAAAATTTAAAAATAAAAAAGTTTATAAATATATTTTTATATTTAAAGATTGATAATAATTTAATTTTTATATATTTTTATTATTATTTGATAGTTCATCAAACATCATTAAATTAGAACCGTTATAAATTATATAATATTTTGATGGTTTTTATTGGACCATCAAATAATAATAAAATTACATAAAATTTGAATTAGTATCAATCTATAAGTAACATAACTTATTTATAAGCTTTGCTTCTATTTTTAAGTTTTTTTTCCATATTTATTTAAAGATCTATTGTCAATATTATCAAGATAACTCATTGTCAAGGATCCCTTCTCATTAACAAAATGGTGGGAATCAGTTGATAATGAGTTATTTTAATAATTTTGACAATGAATGTTCAAGTAAATATGAAAAAAATCTTAAAAATAGAAAAACACTTATAGATGTGTTGTTATACCTATAGATTGATGATTATTCAAATTTCATTATCGTTTGATAGTCTATCAGAAGTTATCAATTTTTTTAATTTAATTTGTAATAATTTTTATTTAACGATCTTTAATAGACTATCAAATGATAATAAGATTGTATAAATTTGAATGATCATATCAATCTATAGGTAAACATCATCCTTAAGGGTCGGGTCGAGCTTCTCAAGGGTCGGGCCTAACGGACCTACGAGGGAGCCGAGTAAGGGCCGGATTTGATAAGAACTTTTAGAGAACCTGATTCAAAGGGTTTGATTTTCAAGTGGGTTAGACCAAGCCCTCCGGACTCTAAGGGCCAGATAAAGATCGACGGATAAGGGCTTAATATATATATATTTTGACAATTATATTTTTTAATGTTAATTTATATTTGTATAAAAATATTAAATTATATTTTTTATTTTTCTATTTTATTTAATTTTTAAAAATTTTAAGTGTAATTAATATATAATATAAAATATTAAAGAAATTGTTCGAAAATGCCCGAGTTGGAAGAACCTGTTTTTTAAAAATTGTGCCAGACTTTTAAAAAGTTCGGTCCTTACCATTAAAAAAAATCGGGTCAGATTTCTGAGGGTTGGGCTTTTAAAAGGACTAGCCAGCTGAGTTAAATGGCCGAGCCTTATAGACTATGTTTATCTACATGTAAAAGAACATATTAATAATTTTTTTTATTTTTAAATATTTTCTGTATTCATTAATAAGTCTATTGTCAAAATATTTTTTTGTCAACTGATCCCCACTTTTAAGAAAAAAATTCGGATCGGAGATTTGCATGGAGAGCAATAAATGAGACAGCTTGGTGAAATTGGGAAGATATCTTTAAAAATGTAGTGCTGTTCATGCATATGTATGTATATAGTCTGCAAACGAACGGAGATCAGCGAGTTTCATGAAGCATATATCAATGAATTTAAATTTGAAGATCTTAGTTTGAACTAGTGATTTGCCGGCGGGTACGGGCTGGGTACACCCGCGGCTCAACGCGTTAAAGCCACTTCAGATGCGGAAATGGAAGAAAAGACAGATAGACGAACTAAGCAATCAGACCGGCGTATGGCGGGTAGACGGGTACGGCGGGCATGGGTAGACGATTTTTTTTTTCAAAATCGTATCCTATCCGTCTCATACCCGTGCCTCGCGTACACGGGTACACGGGTACGGGTATGGGGGTACTCGGGCACACGGGCCGGGTCCAAGGGTAGGGCGGGTCGGGTCGGGAACGGGACGGATCGGCGGATCAAACGTTATAACGATTCAGTAAATCGTTGTAATGGTTCAATAAATCGTTGCAACGATTTATGAAACGTTATAACGATTTACTGAACCGTTATAATGATTTATGAAACGTTATAACGTTTCAGCAAACCGTTATAACGATTCAGAAACCGTTATAACGGTTCAGCCGGGTGGGGGTACGCGGGTACGGGTACGGACGGTGGGCGGGTAAATAAGTACGGGTACAACGGGTTTTTTCCAAAATAAAAAACTGACCGGCCCTTCTCAAACCCGTACCCATGTACCCGTTTACCCGCCTATACCCGGGCACGGATACGAATATCGGGCACGGATACACGGGTACGAATTGTACTCGGCGGGTTTTAGCAAAACCCTAGTTTGAACTCGGCTTATCAGAGTTGGCGTTTGGCTCACGAACCAACACACAAGTATGGTGATTGAGCGCGACTGACTGCGACAATGAGATTATTTCAAATTTAAATATTTAAGTCAACTCATTACTTGTATTATTTGAGTATTTGAAAAAGGTTTTCAGGAGATCACTAAATTACACTTCAAATTTATATTTGACCACCAAATTTTGATTTATTATTTTTTAAATTTGACCATTAAGTTAGTTTTTTTATCTAGTATTAACAGAACACTTTACAAGACCTCCAGTTAAAATTTAAACACATATATTTTTATATAATTTTTAAAAATCTAACAATGTTAGACAGAAATTAATTAAGACAAAAGTGCTAGTAAACTCAAGCCAATTATATTGTAGTTAGGACTTGTAACAATGAGTGGAACTGATCCTGAATGACTCACAAGCGACAAGTATTTTGTCCAACCTGGTCCACTCTACAGTTGGTTCTCAATATTACAAAGGTACAAACTCGGTGAACGGACGAATATATTGTCAAGCATTTCATGACAAATTGTTCATTTACATTTTAATATAAAAAATTATAGTGCAAACAAAAATAAAGTAATAATTTATATATTTAATAATAAATTGGAGTGCGGACCAGACATCACTGATGAGTCCTAAATCTAGCAATATGTGGTTTCCTTTTGATGCGGTCAGAGGGAATAATATTTTTAGAAGAATTGATGAAAGATATAATTAGAAAAGTCGGTTTATCTGTCCCGAATAGTTATCTTGTGAAAGATTCTCAACTAGAAAAAAAATTTTAACCGTTCTATACTAATTTTTTAAAGAATAAAACTATAATTTAAATGCCGAATTTCATTCTAATTATCATTTATCAGGATTTTTCGGAGTAAGTGATGAATGTGGTTAAAGATTTTTTTATCATTGGAAATTTTAACTATTTTTTAAAATTATTTAGATAGATTTTTTTTCATATATATATAATAAAATTGAGAAATTATGATATAAACTCTTAAAATAAAATTTAATAAAATTTATACTATATAAATAAATGATACGTGTTGTAGATCTGTTTGTCATATAAATATAATATTTTTAAATTTACTGATGACTAAATCTCTTTGGATGACATGTAAATATAGTATTTCTAAATTTACTGAAGTTTGACAGCGGCGCGTGTTGTAAGGATGTGCAGGTATATATATACCCACCGTTTGGCAACTGAGTAAAAGTGGTTTAAGTATTTTAAAACAATTTAATAATCTATATATTAAATAAAAATAATTTAAGCTTAAGTAAATTAAATTATTATGAAGATGTTTAAAAATTAAATTATCACATTTTTTTATTATTTTACTTAAATTATTTAATCTATTTACTTCACTATACTGCTGTTATTGAATATCACTGTTTTAAAATGATTTAATATTTAGTTTGCTTTAATTTTACTGGGCTCACCGAATGAAGGGACAATTTTTTTTAAAATGTAACTTGTACGATTCTTGATGTTATCAGGTGCGTGATGACAGTAATTGCATTACAGAACTGAGGATATAAATTGATCTTACTTCTACCGCAT
Source organism: Schoenoplectus tabernaemontani (assembly GCA_037127355.1). Lineage (NCBI taxonomy): Eukaryota > Viridiplantae > Streptophyta > Magnoliopsida > Poales > Cyperaceae > Schoenoplectus > Schoenoplectus tabernaemontani. The sequence goes on from CM073757.1 coordinate 12,910,359, forward strand.
GGTCGTTGTTTAGGGTTATAAACGCATAGTTTATCCGTGATTCAATTTAAGAAAATAATAAAAATTATCTGATTCGTATCCTTATTTAAAGATCTCAGTATCTGAAAAACTTTAACGGATAAGGAGATTGTTTGACTACTATGTATCTTTATCAGTCCGTTTAGCTATTATCAGTCAATATCCGATATTATCCGAAGGTATTCGATCCGGGATTATCTAATTTTATCTAAATATATATCCAAAAATCCCATAATATATTTTTTAATTATATTTTTTCATACATTACAAATGTAATTAATTTTTTTTACATAATTTGTGCTAATATATCATTTTTTTTATAAATCATTGATACATTTGAACTATTAATATAATAATAATTAGTATTTACTTCTAAATTTAAAATTAATAATTAATTTTGTAATTAGTAATTCCATTAAAAAATAGTATGAAAATATTTTACAATGAGACATATCATATTTTTACTTAATATCCGAAATATATCCGCATTCATATTTGTATTCGTCCGATATCCGATTCGTATTTGATATCCGTTGAATATCTAATCCGTATTTGTATTCGAGAATATTCGAATCCAAAAAATTATAATGAATATGTATACGATAAGATCATTATCCGTTCGTATCAGAACCCCTATCGTTGTTGCACTATTTATATGTCTTAAGTTAATACATTAAAAATATACTACAAGGAAATATATAAAATAATAACAATAAAAATAATTACAAGAATAATATTTAGAATCCAGTTTTCTTAGGCATGCCTAACTAATTAAAGCCTTAAATATATTGGCACTAATAGATAAGTAAGAGGTTACACTGTCGCATAAAAGAACTTTATTAATGATTTTAAAAAGAATTTTTTATAACGATTTTACTATTATTATTAGTGGAGGGTTAGAAAAGGTATAAGTGACCGTTAGAAAATGTAGGCGCTTTTCGCTATGTTTTTCTAATGATTTTCGTTCCAAAACCGTTAGCAAATGTAGGGCCTTCAAATATTTTTCGCTGAGTTTTCCTAATGATTTTCTTTTAAAACCGTTAGTAAATGTTTACGCCTTTAAAGATTTTTCGCTGGGCTTTTCTAACATTTTTTTAAACCTTTAGCAAAGATGTATACTAATGGTTTTTAAATATAAAACCATTAGGAAATAGAGGTTTGCTAATGATTTTGAATAACAAACTATTAGAAAAAATATTTTTTAAATCCGTTTTCTATTTTTTTGTGGCTAGCCCATCTGATTTTGCTAACCATATATAATTCACACATCATCAGCACATTAAATTGACATATATTTTTTTAACACAAAAGAAACATATCACATATGCAATTTTATAATTCACATCATCACAATATATTACAATAATAAAATTTGGAGCAAAATTTACAATAAGTCATATGTTTTCCTTAACAAATTCAACCATCATTTTTTTACCTCATCAATAAAATCTTATTAGTGAAGATACGTTAATTTCAATCTGGTGTTTGAGGAAAATCCGACAACATTTTTTTTTCTCCTCGAATACGCCAATGCACATTTGCATATAGGTATATATTCGTAGGAGCAAAAGGAGAAATAATAGCACCAAATTATTCTCAAATGCCAGATTATAAATAACGTATCTTCACTAAACCTAAATGAGATAAAGTATTCAAAGAGCGGTCCCACCATTCGACATTAATCTCGATTAAATTAATCTCGAACGGGTATCGACCTAAATTATTTTGAAATTCCGATAAATTAGACCTATATGAAAATACTATCAATTAGTTATATATATATATATATATATATATATATTCAATATATATATGTAACTAAATAATTTTATGCAAATACTAATTAGTTATTCACTAATTAATCTATTTTTTTTGTATGGATGAGAAATTAATAAATAAAAAGATTGAAAAGAGTAATTGAAATACATGAAATATAAGATTAAGAGGGAGATGATCAGTTTTAGAAAATATTTTTTGATATGTTTGGTTGAAAACAAATCAGGCAGAGGAGAGAAATTGCTGGAGCAAGAGAGGCAGAGAGGAGAGAAATTGAAGAGGGAGGAGGAGAATTGCGGCCAGAGACAGAGAGGAGAAGAATAAAACCATTTTTTTCTTACCTTTGCTAACGGTTTTTAGTAAAAAAAAATGTTAGAAAAAGCTAGCGCTCCACTTTTCCTAACGATTTTCACTAAAAACTATTAGCAAAAATGGGCACTCTATTTTCCTAATGATTTTTACTAGAAACCGTTATGAAATGTAGCACATTTTGATTTTATAATGGTTTTAACCTAAAAATTGTTAGGAAAATGTACAGCAATTTTTTTTAACACTTTTACAACACATTTCTCCTCACGGTTTCTGTCAATAACCGTTATAAAATAGTTAAAAGTATGTTTCAAAATATCACCGCTCAATGTTACTAACAATTTTTACTATAAACTATTAGTAAATTAACATTAGTAAATCCTAATTTTGCTATAGTGTTAGTGCTGATGACGATAATGTATATAGATCCAACTAGTAAAATCACCATCAAGGTGTATATATATATATATATTTACAATTCAAAATGGGGTGGTGGGAAAGCCAATTTGCAACGCTTAAATCATGGTTAAAACTTTTACTCAACGACATTTGGACTAGCATATTCAATTAATAGTGTGTTAAAGAAACCCCCTCGGGAAAAATCTGACCCGCGGAACCCGTCCTCGCGACCCGCCCAGACCCGACTCGTGCTTAAATCCGTCAGACCCGTGACCCGTTAGAACCGGTGGGTCTAGCACGGTCGCGGGCAAAAATTTTTGAAAAAAACTCGTGCTAGATCCGACCCCACCCGTCCAACCCGCCTTAATCTGTGCCCGACCCGACCCGACCCGACCCGGAAAACCTGGGAATCAAACTCGTCCGACCCGACCCACTTTACCCGTCCGACCCGTCCCAAACCCGTAGAAATTCAAAAAAAATTCAAAAAAATTCGAAAAAAAATAAAAAAATTTAATAAAAACAAAATTAATTTTTTTTTCTTATAAATACCACCACATTTCATCTCATATCCTCACTCAAACAACTTCACTCTATCTCTCTTCTTAATTCTCCAAACCAAACTCTCCCTCGTTAATTCGTTAATCATTAGATATTAGCAATTCTCTAATTATATTATTATAGTAATTTTATTACATTATCCAGAAAAAAATAAAAAATATTTATATTAGTGTTATTTAGTTATTATTGTCAATTTAGCATTCGTTATATTATTTGTCCTTAATTAGTTTTAAAGTTTTGGGCTTTCGACAATCTTTTGATTCCGACAAAAAATGTTAGTTATTAGTATATATTATATTTTATAATTAGTATTTTATAATTAGTTTATATTTTTTGGTAATTAGTTTTTTAATATATATTTACATTCTTCTTTTTCCATTTGTTACTTTTAATTAGTTTTTATTAGATTCTATATTTTTTGTAATTAGTTATATTTTTAATTTATAATAACTAATTCTTTTTTATATTTATAACATTCATTATATTTTTTTAATGTTTTTTAGCAATATCAAATGGCATATCCCAATCCCCCTCATGACGAAAAAATGACACATCGATTGAGCGTTAAAATTTTTAGTAAATATATGTCACGTTCTAACCCTCCGAACCCATACTATCAACAAAATCCTAACCCTCCGCATCCTTATTATCAACAAATTCCATCACAACCGCATATTAATCCTAATTACAACCTGCAAATCACTTCCTTTAGTGTCGGACAAGGTTCGACCTCATTTCCGTCAAGTTCTCAATATCCGTCAAGTTCTAATCAATATCCGCCATGTTTCCAATATAATACTGATACAACAGCTAGTGGTGGACTTCCACCGTTACATCCAACAAGTGTGGGATGTTCCACACCAACACCCGACTCAAGCGTCCCGAAATCCCCAATCAAATCTGGAGCTGAGAAGAGAAGGAAGAGAGCTCCCCCAACTTATGATGCACCTTGGTGGCGCTATTACGAACAAACTTTAGATCCCGACGGTGTTCTAATCAATGCACAATGTAAGGTAAGTAATTGCAAAACTTCGTACAATTATGTAATAAAAAAATTGTTTAAGTCAATTTAAAAATATATGCCGATAAACACATAGCAAAAAATGAGAGAACCCCAAGAAAGACCCGATACACGTATGGTACAAAGTTATTTGAACTCGGACGGTACTAGAACACTTTCAAATATGATGAGAAAAGAATGTTAAATGAGTTTGCTCGATACATAGCGAAAAAAGAACAACCAATAAGTATGGCATATTGTACCGATTTTGCCCGATTGGTAATTAGAGGTTGTGATCAACCATTATACAAAAGGTTCCATCATAATAAAATGGTATCTGAGTTAAAAAAATAATATGTTGAACGAAAAAATGAATTATTGACCATATTTACAGTTGCAACATATAAAATATCAATTACATCTGATATATGGACCGTCGGTAAACATGATCTTAGTTATAGTTGTGTTACCGCCCATTATATTGATCATGATTGGATTTTACAAAAAAGAGTATTAAGTTTTCGAACCATGAATTATCCACACACCGCACAAATTATTTATCAATCAATTATAAATGTATTGCATGAGTATAATTTGAAAAGAGATTTAGAGAACAAAATATTTTCAATTTCTTTTGATAATGCAAGCGATAATATTAAATCTATTGATTATTTTATACGTGCACTAAACCCAATTATGGATGATAGAATGTTTCATCAAAAATGTGCATGTCATATTCTTAGTTTAACTGTTAAGCCGGGTTTGAAAATAACTTCCGTCAATAATTTAATTTGCAAATTTAAAGATGATCTTCATCATATTTATTCAAATAATATAAGAAAATAAGATTTTCATGCCTTGTGTGGACGATTAAATTTGAGCAAGTTAAGAGTACCATGAGACATAGATACACATTGGAATTCAACATATAGAATGCTACACTGTATCTTTTCATACAAACATGCTATAAGTGAGATCCAACGTAACTCACCCGAGAGATTACCATTATTATGCTCCATGGAAGAATGTGACCAACTCGAATATCTTCACATATTTTTAGAAGTTTTCTTCAACGCAACCGTCAAACTATCATGCTCGTACATACCATCCGCGCATCAATTACTTCAACATCTTTAATTGATATCCAATGTTTTTTTTTGTCTTGTATTTTTTTCGTTACAAATTTTAAATTATGTCATTACTAATTTATTTTATTTTTTTCAAGGTGTACCATGATTTTGAGAATATAGATCTTCGTCGAATCGCGGAGGATGTTCACGGTGACTCGCCTCCGTCACTGATTATAGAAGCCATGAGATATAAATTCTTAAAATATTAGGACGTAGTTCCTCTCATTATAATTATTGTCAATTGTCTCCATCCTTCATTCAAGAAGAAAGTATACTATAAGATTGCTTAAACGGTATAAGAAGAATCTAAATTTACCACAAATCGGGGAGGAACAACGTGTGACATCCGCATTGGAAGAAATGTTCAACCTATACAACACCCAACTTCATGCAAACCAAATGGATCAATCATCTTGTTCAAATCCTTGTAATATTAGGTACTAAAATCTAACATATTTATAATATTCAAACTCGTTATATTGTGAGACTAATATTTTCAATTTCTTGAAATATGTCAGGAGCAATAGTCGGTCTGCATTATTGCGAGACTTGGAGGAATATGACGACTCACAAATGCAAACAAATACGAATGAATTAGTTAGCTATTGTTTAGGAAGTATGGAACCCGACATAATTGACATTCTCGGTTATTGGAAGAGGAATGAAACTGCATATCCAACTGTCGCCATGATGACACGTGATATATTTATCGTGCCCGTGTCAACCGTCCCTTCCGAATCTTGTTTTAGTTCAGCAAACATGATACTAACAGATAAACGCAACAGATTGGGTGCAAAGATATTTGAACGACTCGTATGCTTGAAAGATTGGTTTGATGCAGAACAACGTAATCAACATGCACCCATAGAACAATCATCCGGAGAATTTATGACAGAAGCAGATGAAGACTCAGATGGCATGCCAGAAAATGATCTATGGTATATGAACTCGAATTTTTAGACGGTATTTTTAAACACTTATATTCTTTATTTTTTTTCCTATTTTTATTATTTTTCTAGCATTTACAATCCTTATTTGATTTTTTTCAATAAACTTTACTAACAAAAAAAAAGTTAGAACTCCGCCTATGTATTACATAGCCGGTCTCAAGCCCTGAATAAAAGAGGAGGGTAACTTTATTTTTAATTTTTATAATATTTAAAAAAAATTCTCACTTTTTTTAAAGTTCTATCATTTTATTCCAATTTTTTAAGATTTTATTTAATTTTTTACTTAAATTATTTTATTTAAAATTTTATTTCAATTTATTTTGAGTAATATCAGTGTCTGAACCGTTATAACGTTTCATAAATTATTATAACGTTTTATATTTTATTTTAACATTTCATAAATCGTTGCAACGATTTATTGAACCGTTACAACGATTTACTGAACAGTTATAATGATTTTTGAAATTTTCAGAATTTTTGAAAATAAATATGACCCGCCGACCCGTCCCATTACCGACCCACCCCACCCTTGGACCCGACCCGTCGACCCGTCCGACCCGTCGGGTCTAGGATGGGTCATGGCCAAACCCCCCAAAATGGATCCGTCCTAACCCGTCCCGTGAAAACCCGTTGACCCATCCCGCCAAAACCCGCCGACCCGCCATAACCCGTCCCGACCCGACCTGACCCGTCCCGATTTTAATACACTACCAATTAATGTTCGCCATAATTATTATGATGTACGTACATTATGCCTGGTATCTCTGTTACACCAGTTCAAGAAAACAAGATGTCAGAGCAGGGGGAGAAATGATAGATTATCACATAAATTAGTAATATATTTCCGAAAGAACATCATGAAATATGAAGAAATAAATTATAACCTGAGCCATCCGATCAACATATCAAATAGTCCATGCTTATTTTCCAGTCTATCAACATCATGATGAAGATGTGGATGGGAGCGGGGTATATCCACAGTCTTTTGAATCGAAAAATTGGTTCGAAAGGTTCGGGAACCGTTGATTTTGCATCGGGATTCATACTTTAACAGACCCTGAGATTCGAGATTCGCACTTTTAATAATTATTACGAATTTTGGTACAAAATCAACGGTTCTCGAATCCTTCGAATCAATTTTTCGGTTTGAAGAGTTGCGGATATAACCCGAGCGCGATGTGGATCACTTAGGCAATCCGAATGGAATTCGCGTCACCTGACATCAGGGGCAGAATTGGTGAGGGACGTTGGGTTCAAAGAAATACAATATTTGAGTTAAAAAAAATGTTTTTTATTATATAACATTTATTTTTTAATGAGTTAAGATGGTGCTTGACACACTGCACCATACAGTGCGAAATAACAACTATCCAATATGTGTTGAGATCCATTTTAATTTTATTTATATCTAATGCATCCGATGACTATCACTCCACGCTGTACCATGTAGTGCGTCAGAATGTGCACTGATCCGAATGGACCAGCCCTTGCTCTCGCACGGTCCCACGTGGGCCATACTTGTATCTGTAAGCTGTGGCACTTACATTGGCAAACGCTGTCACGCGGGACGTTATTTCGAAGTTCAAAGTTCATAGTTCAAATTTCAAACCAACCATCATACTATTCCTACTCATTCCACCGAAATATGCATGTTTCGAGTTGTTATAAGTAGAGGTGTGTAAATGGATCGGTTTAATTAATTTTGAATTGAAATATTATATTTTAGATTAGTTGATTCTGTTTTTTGGTTTAAAAATTTCAGTTGAGTTAAAATTTTAACAAATTTTATATATTTTTTGGTTCGGGTTTGATTTTTCTAAATCGGATAAACCGAATAAATCAAATAATCTAAAATTTATCAAATAATTTTACTTTACTTGATATAAATAAAGATTATACCAAGATAATCCGAATATATTTATTTTCTGTAAGTTTTATTTAGTTATCTCCTTTATCTTTTAAATTATTTATTTTTTCTATCAATTTTTATATTTTTTTGATATTTTTATTCCTCTTTAAATGATATAATTTCGGTTTAACTGAATAAACCAAAAAATATTTCGGTTTTACCGAATAAACTGAAAAATATTTCGGTTTATTCGGTTGATATTTTGAAAAGTTTGGTTCGGTTCATAATTTAATAAACTGAAAAAACTTGGGATGCATACAATAATCATTTCGGTTTGAACCGAACTAACCGTTTGCACACCCCTAGTTATAAGTTCTTCAGGAATGCTGAGGGCCATGGTTGTGCACATAGATTAGGTTAATTAATATCATTATTTTCATATCTATATATAATTGAAATAGTCCGGTTAACATAATAATTTTAGTCCATTATTAACTATTAGAGGTGATTATTATGAAACATCTAATTATTTTGTTTACTTCAAATTACATTTTTTTGCTCCAAAAAATTCTATTGCCCGAGTTGTCTCATATATTTTATATATGAAATTTTCGTAGGAAATTTAAAATATCCGATTGACTTTTAGAGAGATTTATAAGTATTTTTTGAAAAATTTCAAAATGGTCTTAAAGTAAATAATAAAAAACAAAAAATCACATATTTAATTAGATCATTTTAGAAATTCCGAACAAAACACTTAACAAATTAAAAATACAAATTGTTTGTATCTGGCAATATATATTCATGGAAAAAAATTAATAAGTAACTTAAATAAAACTTTTAGAGATGATAAAGTAAATCTTGAGGCATTTTCATCTCAAAAAGTGCAAACATTTTCATATTAGTCTACCTCCCAACTATGGTTTGTAATCAAATCTGTTTGGAATTTGCACTATTAGAAATAGTGAATTCTACGGATTTTACAGACAAAATGATTTATATGGTCATCACGAATCATTATTAATAAATAATGATTAAAGATCAAAATGATTATAAACCGACCAATTGAAGAAAACATAAACACGCTTTGTCAAAAATATAAATATAGAAAATAGGTGGGTACACCATTTGAATATATATAATCCAATACAATTAATATATTTTAACAATACGAACGTCGTTTTAAAAAAACACAACTAACATAATAACAAATAAACAAATTGTTTTGGAAAAAATAAAAAAAAAAATTCTATGATGAGTAAGCTTTATTGAATTTTAATATTATACCAGCTCAAAACATATTTAAAAGTTTTTTCTAAAATCAATTGAGATAAAAAAAAATGAAATCAGATTGTAGTACTGAGTCGGACTTCAGCCAAAAATTTTTCAAAACTTAAAAACAATATCTATTTATTAGTTTACATAAAATATTAATTATTTGATCTGTAATTTATTAAATAAATTTAAATCTGTTATCTTTAAGTTTGACTAATCAAGTTTCACGAGCTTATTCCTGATTGGATTAGATAACTTGCATGTACACCTAAGTACGTATGCTGACCGATCGAAGAATATAGCGATCACAATATAAAATAGGAATGGTCCGTTGAACTTTGCCATGGCAAATGCTGGTCATTGTTACCCTCCAAGCAATCAAATCTCAAATTAATTTCGAGACAAGTTTTGGTGTGCTAACTCTCGGGTTAATAATTAGTCAGCAGAGAAATTGCCAATGTTAGGTTAATATATAGGCTGCGCTTTACCTAATTAATTAATTAATTAATTAATTAATATATCTCTTTAATTAATATATTATGTTGGAATCCTAAATCTAGCATAGAAATATTATGATAAATATAGTCTTCTGTATAGAGAAATATATGTTCAAAGTCAGCAACAAATAATTAAAAATAAATAAACGCCAGAATTAACAAAAATTCTTTTTTTTTTAAATGTTGTTGTGCAGGCACACTAGTAAATATGAGCTTATGCGGATATATAGGAATATCAGTGAAAATTTTCTCACTCGTATATCAAATTAAAATTGTTTCAATTGAATTCTATATGATATATCGATGCTATATATTCATGGTAAGATAATTTCATTTTCCATTAAATAAATCTGATAGTATTTCAAATTTACTGACAACCAGCATTTTTTTTTTTTGGCTTTGCGGAAAGGCCCCCTTAGACTATTACTATACTAAAAACAGTTTTACATAGTACAGGAACAGTTAATTATGCAATAATTGTACAGCAGTTCAAGATTCCCTTTTTTTTATTTCGCTTTAACCAAGAAACCTCTCGTTGGGATCGGTGACAATTTATTTGTTATGTTCTTGCTTGTAATATCAGGCTCGCAAAACAAGTGTACTCTCTCATGTTCTTAATTTTTTTTTTCTGTTTTTCAGCAAATAATGATTTGAGAAAAGGAGATTACAGAAAGAAATGGTGGCAAAAAAATGCTAATATTCTATGTGTGATCAATCAGTCATGTCAATCATGTCCCTCTTTTTTGTATAAAAGAAAAAAAAGAAAAAAATTCTGGCTTTTCATAAAAAGGGCTATTTTCACAACAAACGACCTTTTCTTTTCTAACAGTATATGCGTGCGACCTAAACCCTGCCTACAATTGTTTTCTCCTGTTTAATCTACCCTTTTGGGTACTGTTTAATTATGCTCCAACGAACAACTTCACATAGAAGCTATATTTTTTTAGATATATTGCATGCGCAATAACTGCTATTTTTTTTTATAATGCAACAGCGTATCCCACCAATGCGGAGAAAAATGGAAATGACAGTGATCAAGTTCTACATGTGATTAATAATTTATGTTATGTCTAACAAAATCTCTGGCTTTATATTTTTGCTGAATGTTCAAAAAAACATATTTCATGATAGGAATTTCAACAGCTTTTCTTCTTTCATAAAGAAAAAGGAGACATGATTATCGGAATATTTATAATGGCTTGTTGAATTTTTTTCCGCCAAAAAGATTTAGTATAGTACTGTATACGGGGGCGAGACAAAAAGGTACTGTGTGCAGGTATTCATCTGTCTTTTCATGCATTTATAATAGTTCTTCTTTTGAAAAATTGGCAGAATATCGCACATGGACCGGGAGAAAATGTAAAAAAAACTCTCCAGTTTCAGGAGCATTGGACAAATCCCTTTTCTCCTTGGACAAGATCCAACGGTGGGATCCTCCCCAATCATTTTAACAATCTTGATAATTAATTTTATATAAATTTCTAAACATAAAAATATAAACATAATTTTAAGCTTATTATGAGTTGATTGTTTTCAAATTTTATATAATTTTAATGTCATTTAATATTCAACAAAGATAACTAAATTTAAACCGTTAAAAATAATATATAACTTTGATGAGTTCTGATGGAATATCAAATGACATTCAAATTTGATATTACATAATCAAATTATAAATTTAAGAAAATATTATTAATATTTATTTTTAAAATTTTCTATGAATTTAGATGAAATTGGTGGTCAAAATTGTCAACAGATTGTCAAGCTAGGATCCCGACCCAAATCTGTTTTATAGCTTTTTCCAGATGACTATACATTAAAAGTATTTATTAACTCCCAAAACACATAATTTATCAATCCTTTTATCTTTATAATTTCTGCATAAAAATTTAGATTATTTGAATTATTTAGCAAATAAATTAACATTAGTCAGGGGCAGATGACAAATGCGTACAGATTGACAATCTGGATTATATTAATCTTCAAATTATGTTTTGAAGTAATAATGCTAATATGTTATATGAACATATATACATAAAAATATTTCTTATTGTACATGTGTTACATTCTAGGATAATAACGTTAATTCGAACTAAAACAATTAAAAATTGTACTTGGAATTTAGGTTTTATGTTTAAAATAACAAAATTCTAATGGCCGAGTTCTTAACGGCTATTTAAGGATTTAGTATTTAAATTTAAAATTGATTTAGATGTTCATAAACACTATATCTATATAAGAAAACATCTAAATTTTGTTTTTTTGGTATGGGCAATATTTTTCTAATATGAATATGAAATAATTAGATATATAACAATGTATAACGTTTTAAGAAAACTTTTGAAGAAATGCTAGTTATTGTTGTTAATGTTCAGATTGATACACAGGTAGTAGATCAAATAAAGTGGAGATGAAATGGAAAAGGTTTATTTACAGTGCATTCTTTTTATACTTGGTTGTCTAATGGAGGTGTTTTTAATCCTGATTATGAGGTTCTTTGGAAATCTCATGTTCCTTTAAAAATACAGATATTTTTGTGGCTGGTAAGAAAAAATAAAATTCTTACTAGAGTTAATCTGCAAAAAAAGGGGATAGAAATGGTGTATTACATGTTTATCTTGTGAAAAAGATGAAACAAGAGCCCCTTTTTCTGCAGTGTCCATATATCAATAATATATGGCAATGGTTGGCAAGATATAATAGTTTTGTTTTTACTGGTATGACATTGGAGGATATATGGATGTTGGATGCGTTTATACCCTTTAAGAACAAAGTAGTTGTGGAAATGATAAGAGGTGCTGTGATGTGGATAATTTGGTTGGAACGAAATAGTATTTGTTTTCAAAATAAAAATATAATATCAGTTAAAATCATAGGAATACATATTCTGAGTTTGGTCACTTATTGGTACCAACAAGATTTAGCAAATGAAAATAATGAGCTGACGTTAATATTACCACCAAATGTCAATCAATTAAATTTTCAGGTTGGAAGTATAATGAGGGTTCAGGAGGAGGATATAACATAGGTGCAAGATCCATGGTTTGGAAGAGAGATTAGTTAATTTCAGTAATCTTGATAAAAAAAACATGTTTAGTTGGAACTGTTGTTAATGTGAGTCTGGAACTGTTTGTTAATTCACTGTTTGATCGTTTTGTATTAAAACTGTTTTCTTTTGATGTTATCTGTTGGTTTTATTAGAAGTCGTTGAATAGATAAGTGGGGTCTATGGCGTAGCATAAGAACTTTTAGATTTTTGATGAATCGAATAGGATTCCAGTTTAATAGTTTCGTTGGGTCCTCTTAGCAATTTTTGATATCTTGTTATGTTCTAGATACTTGTCTTGGTACCAGCTGTTTGGTACCTTTGACATTTAGGATGTAATATTTGATTTCTATGAAATCGGTGGTATTCACCACTTTTATCAAAAAAAAAAAATGTATAACATTTTGTCCGAATTTTCACAGAATTGTACGTCGTTATCTTATATTTTGATTTCCTATCGAACATATGAACAACTATTTTTAAAATTTAGGAAATATTTGAGCAATTATTTGTCAATCCTCACGATAAATTATATATCACATTTCGTCCTCATTATTCATACTCATTATTGATAGTGTCAAAGTTTCAGTTGAGTCAATTGACTCCGCTATATATATATAGTAAAATTACTGTGCTTTTAGAAGTACGGAGCCCTCCGTGACGTTAGCTCAAAAAATATAATAAATGGTTTTCAAATTTTAATTTATCACTCTCATTAAATTTTTCATATTGAAATCTTATGGGGTACAAAAATTTGGTGTGTTTCGAATTTTCTAAGTCGCTCTTTTCAATTTTTGAAAATATTGTACAAATATTAAATATTTTATTATTTTTTTTAGAGTTGATTTTCAAAAATTAAAAAGTACGACTTAGAAAACTCGAAACACCTCAAATTTTGGTACCCCATCTGATTTCAATATGAAGAATTTAATGAGGGTGATAAATCAAAATTTGGAGATCATTTGATATATTTTTTGAGCTAGAATCACGGAGAATCTTTCGTGCTCCTAGGAGCACGCTAGCTAAACTCTCTTTCTCTCTCTCTCTCTCTATATATATATATAGTAAAGATACCGTGAGTTTAAGCCCACGGAAGCCTTTCGTGAGTTTAAACTCAAAAGTACATCAAATCATCTCCAAATTTTAATTTATCATGCTCATTAAATTTTTTTATATGAAAATCTAATGGGATGTAAAAATTTGAAGTGTTTTGAACTTTCTAAGTTATGGTTTTTAATTTTTAAAAATGAGTTCTAAAAAAATAATAATATATTTAATATTTGAACATCATTTTTAAAAATTAAAAACGATGATTTAAAAATCTCAAAATACTCTAAATTTTTGCATCCCATTAGATTTTCATATAAAGAATTTAATGAGCATGATAAATTAAAATTTGAAAATGATTTGATGTAATTTTTGAGTTAAACTCACGGAAGTCTTCCATGAGCTTAAGCTCATAGTATCTTTACTCTCTATATATATAATAGGCTAATTATGTTATGGATCAGATGGAGGTACTCTTCAATTACATAAAAAAAATTATCTAAATAATCTTATACTCAAAATTGGAACGTTTTAATCTATTGCAGAATCTCCTTATATAATATAGTTTAATTTAAAAATGCTCATCAAATTATATAAAATTTAAACTCTGATATATATATATATATTTCTAGATAAAACCACTGATTTATATACAGGGAGTTGCTCTGTTGTTAGCTTTCGCAAAGCGGCAAAAAGAATCCTGAATTCAGATAACCAGGCATTACAGTACTAGCGGTGCAATTGGATCGGATATAGTCGGATCTTAATCAAAATTATATTCGTATTTATTTTAATTTTCAGAAAATAAATATGAATATAGATATTCCTAGATATGAATATAAATACGAATAATTTCAGATATGAATATAAATAATATGTATAAATTATCAAAGATAAACATAAAGTTCATTTAAAATTTATAAAATCTATTGAAATATATACTAAAATAAAATTTTCAATACTATTCTTTATTTAAAATCTATTACTAATTTTAAAATATTAAAATTTATAATATATATCCTGGTGAATAACATTTATTTTAATGATATATATTAGATAATATATTATTTATTAAATATTCAGATATACGTAATTAAGATTGAAATTATTTCTGTATCATTTTCCATCCAGATATTTAGATACGAATTATCATATTAAATTTTTCATATACAAATCAAATACGATTAAATATTATCCGTATAAATTTACACCCAAGAATCAAGAATCATGTTAAGATAAAATCAGCGAAATACACAGGGGACAAATTGAGCTGTGGTCAACGAAGGAGACAAAGTGAATCTTCTATGGCATATAGCTGTGGAAAGTAGATGATATATAGTTGTGATCAAGACAAACTTGAGTTTTTAATTAATGTCCGAACTCTGAACCAGTGCTCACTTTATTTTATGCATATAGGAATTACTTAGCCTAGCTAGTAATTTATTAGTCAACTAAGTCAAGTTTGACACCCAAGACACAGTATTTTACTTTAAATTCAAAGGCGTTGTGTAAGTAAAACTATAATTACAAGTATATATGCACTCCAAAAGGAGTAATATTCAAAAACCCTGAAGAATTATAGTACCACCAAGTCTCCTCGCGGCGCAAAAGTTTCATCTAAAACTTCTATTCTTTGATCAACTACAATTTTATGTGTTTGACCTAAAACTCATGTGTTGAATGAAAAAGCAGAATTCTGCTCCTCATTTAGATTTTTATCCGTTTCTCAGCTTACATTAGCTTTGCAAGTTCTGCAGCTCCAATTAAAGGGGGAAAAGCAGAATTGAGACCAGTACTGTTGAAATATGCTGCCAGAAATCAGAAGATAGACATGAGCAGAACAGCAGGAGAAGAGAGCACCTAAACGGGGATATTTTGACAGATATCATGTGTTCAGTCCCAATAATAATAATAAAAAAAAGCTGAATTAAAAAGAGCCCAATTTGTATATAAAAAGAAATCATGACAAGAAAGGACGTGAAGGTCTAGTTGTTTGAATTGAGCTAAAAGAACAAATATGAGAAATGACCTCTCATTGAGATTAAACAATAAAGGAAATAAAGGTCTTTATGAGAGATCCAAAAGCTGCCCATGAACAAGGAGGCATCGACTCTGCCAATTAATTCACCTTCTTTTTTTGTTTTCTTTGCTATTTTACTACTCAAACGGAAAGTAAAAAGTCGTGCACACTAATCATATGAGAGCTATATCCAGCTTATACCGCATTTTCCCATTTACAGGAACAATGGGAGACAACGAAACACCATTAATTAACGGGACATGCAGGAGTCTACATTTACGAACTTCCAAATCATAAGAGCTTTGAACTTCAAGAGGCAATAATTATCTCAAATACACAGACAAGAAATAACCACGAAAAAGGTAAAGTGGTAAACTGAAGTACGTACAAAACATAGGACTGAAACTTACATATACCCAGTGAGCCATGGATTTTCCCTAGCATAGACCATAGATACTCGATCTCAACGTCGATCCCTAATCAATAATTTGTCCTTCCATCGACAAGATCTGGCTGGTTCTGACATTTATCATAAATATCATATCATAGAATTTAACCTCTAAAAAAACGAAAGGACGAGAAAAAAAAACTCCTAATAGCTAGCTAATTAATACCATTTTCGGTTAATTAAACACAGACAAAGGCAGCATACAGCCTGTACCATGCGACTCCGGTGCAGCGACCGTCATCACAGCTCCATCACCGCCATCTACTAAACCCTCATGAACCATCATAAAATCATGATGGTGGTGGTGGTGATGTTGATTACCATAGAGGAACGCATGAGGGACGCCCCCATTTATTACCAAATTAAGGTCAGCTCCAGCAAGATATGGTTGCTGGGGCTGGCCACGCAGCGTCTTAGCATCACCTTGAGAAGCGGTGTGTTCGGGATAATTCTCAAACTGGATATTGTGCGGTGACTGCTTCTGCTGGTTTCCATTTGAGGTTGGAGGGCGTTTTCGTCTTTTCTTCTCATATGCAATGCCCCTCGCCTTGCCCTGGCTGTCCCTGACCTCTCTCAAGTACAACCTGACAGCTCGGGCACCGAAAGGGTTTGCTTCAGGACGGCCGCCATCTTCTTCAAAGGCTGCCCGAAGGCGGCCTACAAGAGCATCCAGACTACCCCAAGCTTGCTTTAACGGGCATGGGCATGGACCCGGTGGGGTTGGATGCCCGAAAAAGGGGCAGCCAAGATTGTGCACCTTGGTTTTGCCAAATTGGTCAAGGTACCTCAGGAATTCAAGCACGTGGGCTCCGCTGCATCGGGAGAGCTCAAGAGGCGGTCGGTGGTTGCGGAGGTACTGGCGAAACGTGTTCCAGTCTCTGCGCTTCTGGGATTCATATCGGCTCGGCCGAGGACCAGGGCTGTCAGAATTGTTTGAGGATGGCATGCTTTGATTCTTGTTTATCCTTTTCTCGTGTGTAGTCTTGTCTTCTGGTTCCTTTGCAAAAATCGGGTAAGACTACTTACTACGTTAATAAGTGCTTGAACTTGTATCCTGCAGTTAAGAAGAGAATTCTGAGTATCTTCACATCATCGCTCAGTAGTAATAAAAGTCCAGAGAGAGAGAGAGAGAATGAGGGCATTACTCTATTTGTGGAAGAAGTAAAGCTGATTCTGGAGGGATACCATGTTAATTAGGGATGATGAATTTCAGATTATTCTAGTTGTCATTTCTGATTTGCTGGTTTTTGGGTATATTTGTGTGGCTTTAATCAGCTTATTCTATTGATCATAGTAATTTACTGAATTCTTTAATGCTATAAATACATAACTTGGAAGCCGCGCGCTGCCAATCTTTCAATATAAAGAGAGACAGTTTACTTTACTCTTGACTCTTGAGTCTTGACAAATAAAATGAACAGGAAAAGACAACACAAAAATTAGGGCTTTCTACATTTTTTGCTTATTTATTTTCAGGTGATGAAGATCATGATAAGCGAGTCGGAGAGTTTGGTTTATTTCCTTTGAAATTTACGGCAAAACTACAATTATAAACCGAGTAAAGAGGAAGATAACTACAGTACCAGATAAAACAAAAAGGATGTTTGTTGGACGACAGGAATAGAACTATTTGAAGAAGGCAAACGCTTGGATGCTCATGGAAATGGAATTTGCTGAATTGGGTTTTAAGCTGGAGTCATGCAGCACAATGACAAAAATAAATTACTAATTGGACGATGGTCAAGCAGATGCCCTTCAAACATCAACAAATGGAAACAAAATGCATGCTCTAAAATTCTGGAGAAAAAGAAGTTTAAATGGGTGAGATAAAATCTTGTTGGAGGAAGGGTAAACAAAGTTGAAATATATAGAAACAGAAGTAGAGAAGACAAAGTTTAGAGAAGAGTAGAGAGAGATAGAGGGGAGAGAGAGACGGGGAGACATAAACAATAAAGGCTAGGTAGGTGCAATAGGGTTTTCATGTGAAGAAAAAGAAAGCTCTCAATTAAGGCATCATTATATCTACTACAAGTCTGATCATATCACATATTTCAGCGCTTGAAAATTAACAAAAAAGTTGCATGATCAAACATACACAATTAAGAAGTCTCATAGAGAGAGAGAGAGAGAGATTACCAGGGTCGGGGTGGAGCAAGGCGGGGGAAGAAGGGGCCCTTAATTTATGGCGTTGAGTTTTTTTATTTGAGAAAAAATGGCGTTGAGTTATGGATGTAGAACGAAATGGTAAAGGTGTAGAAATCAAGGAGAAAGGGAAGAACCACTGAGGAGGATAATAAGACTTGCTTGTGGAACAGTGTTTCGGTGCTTTGCTTCCATGGTCTATTATTCAATATATAGACTCCAGCATTAAAAAGTTGGTGCTTGCATTTGGGAGACACGTTAACACTAATGGCTAACAATTAATATAATATAAGTATTTTATTACCAAGTTAACGCTCATCATCATGCACTAATTAAGTAGTCAGTTGTTAACAGTAACATAGCCGTGTTTGCACTAATTAAGTATTTGTGATGTGGAGTTCGATGGGTTCAGTTTGTCAAATCTATGTACAGAATTTTCAAATTGCGTCATTTTTTTTTCGATATTAATACCATGTAATTTATTTCCTGATGTTATTTAATTAGTGCACACATCTAAACTCCGTTTTACTTCGTATGTTAATTAATTATTTTACAATTAAATTCTATTTTAATTGGAAATTTTAGTTCCTTCCATCAATAACTAAAAAAAAATATAGTGATGCATTTAAAAAAAAAGAAATCACTTATAATACAAATGTAATGACAGACTATCAACCATCATCTTAGTAGTTTATTAGTACTTCTTCGTTGACCAAACCAAGTCAATTTCTGTCAATTAGCGTATTATATGTATGAAGGATGTGCATAAACATGTATAATATACGATCTGGAATGTTTGACAGGTTTAACTGTACGACTATACCGACAATTAATGATGCGGTCAAGATTTATAATTCTAGTGTCATAAATTAATATATATATATATATATATATATTTAAAGTTTGATTGATGTTTTAGCTATCTATAACTTAATAAAAATTTGTAAAATTTAGTAAAGAAAATTGATGCCACTTATATTTTTTTATTTAGATTGTTCTACTATATATATAACACTCTCGACTCTCGTGTTATCGTAACGTTCTTTGTGCACTGTTTTATATATGTGCCAAACAATTTCATAAACTGCAACATATGCCTTTTAATTACATGAATTATAAATTAATGTTATTTTTCTAAAAAGTAAATTATTACGTGAAAACTATTATATTTTATTATTTTAAATTTCAGGCTATCTAATTAAGTATATACTAAATGATAAATTTTAATTTTAATAATTGCAAACTTCTACATAAAAATTTAACTAATTTTTGGTATGATTTATGAACAATATCTATTAACATAAACTTAACAACGAATTTATGAAATTAATTAGTTAATATTTTTCCATGCCTTGAACTAAAATAAATTGACGAGAGATATCTACCATTAATTAACAAATCTTGTGTAGAAATTCTTCTTAAATTAGTTTTTTTTTTCATATGACGAAGTCCCATACATTTTGATACCCAGACTGAAGAACACGTCCAGTAACTTTTTTATACGCACCGGACTAAAGAAAATGCAGTCAATGGTCGTTTTGTGTACTAATTTGATTTTTAAAAGTACATGGGAAAAAGATAAACACACAGAGTGCATATGTGGTGTATATATCTTCAAAATAATTGTATAATCAACAAGTGGCAATTAACATGTTACTTAAATAAATGTAATTATTAATAAATTAAGAATATACTTTTTAAAATCTGGATCACTGTACTATCAATGGCATCTATATAGTTCTTAATTATATTGTGATAAACATTAATAATTGTTCATTTCAGTCAAGACCATGCTCAATAAAGAATCTTCACCCATTTTATTTAATGTTAGACCGAATTCATCTATCACACTACTTCAAATGAAGAGAGAGAAGAGGAGACAAGGGTGTGGGGTCCACAAAGTCGACAGCCACCTCGTGGTTGTGATGGTAGCGGGTAGCCTGATGATTCTCTTGCCTTTGCACAAAAGGCCCTTTCAAGTGTCTTGTTTTTTCACTTATCCTGCTCCCCTCACTGTTTTCTCTTTCTTCTCTCTATCTAAAAATCAGAAAAAAAAAAAATTTTCTATGGCTAGCAAAGCCAGAACTACAGGTTCCTGGTTTCCTCACCATTTGTGAAGAAAATTTTATGCTTAAACGCCAACTTACTGTGATTGAACAATGCATCAAGGACAAAGTTCTGCATTTCACTGTCCTTTTGTTTTGAATTTTTATGGATATCCGGAGAATCATACAATAAAGTAATTAATTAATTACCAAACCCAATATGGCAATAATCTATTTAATATTACCTTTTTTCCTATCTTCGTACATAATAAAATATAATATTGAATTTCTGCATTTACATAAGAAATAGATTCTCATGAAATAACAGTTCATATCTACCATTAAACCAACGACATGCGGAACTTCCATCATCAGTAACGTTTAACACGTATTTAAAAAAGATTCAATTTGTGTGAATTCAGTATTAATTAGTCATAATTTATATGAAGTAATTTTAAAATTCTAAATAACAAGCTTGTTGTCTAATGATCAATATTGCACTTTTTTTCGAAAAAGTGGTTATTAATTACAACTGTTTCCATTAAAACCATAGATCCAAAATCGGTACCAGTGAAAAATTTAAGTTCTACATAACTAGTTCCTAACCTATTTCATCCTATAAATATTAGTTCCAACAATAACTACAATTTCAAATCACAAGACATTGTAGCACAGCTACTAAATCAGACAACAGAGACCAATAATTGCACTTACCAGAAAATTGTTCCAATTATAATTAAAATTTTATACTAGTGTTACATATTATTTCATATTTGGAATAGCCATTTTATATTGAATACCGCCTTTTCATTGGTTTTCATGCAACTGAATTCTGCATAGATCTTTTTATATTAAAATAGATATTTTTAGGGCTTCAGCATAGCCATCGAGTTATCAGGTCTCCAATTCTCCATGTAGAAATTAAATTGAATTACTTCTTATTTTGTTGACTGCTGCTGGTTTTTGGTCTTCTTTGTCTTCTTTGAAAAAAATTGAACTCACGTGGCTTCCAGCCATGTTATCTGGGGCACCCAAAAAAAGGGATGGATATAGATAGATACCAGTTGTAACTTCACATCACACCATTTGTGTCATCGCCGCACGAGAGAAATGATCGATCTCGACGAGATCATGCAGTAGCTGCACCTGCACCTCTGGCAAAACCAGATGTACAGTAATTTTAGTAGTAGTCTTGGTAACATGGATCCAGTGTGTCCAGGCGCATGCATGCATCCAGTCATCCAGATGCCAAGATGAATGCATGAATCTGGGAAAAATATATAATACATGATCAGGCAGACTGGAACTAGCTATGCATGCTGACATGTGGGGCCCACAAGGACCCTCTCGATCGGAGCTAGCTTTCAGTGCTCGAGATTCTTAATTCATTCATGATTCATGCAATATGAACGTGCAATTGATGATCAACGGATACTCCAAAAAGTGGTGGTCCTGGATGGTGTTTCCATGCAAACACGACACAGAAGCAATCAGTACGAGTATATTAAACAGCTTGATAAGTACTTTCGAAGAAAGAAATACAAGACCGACATCCCTATTATTTTGAAATAAATTTGCTGCAAGATATATGTATTTTATTTTTCTTGTTTTGTTACTTAAGAGGATTAAAGAGATTTTTTTCATAAATGCATGGTTTCAAAAGAAAATATAAAATATATGCATCTAATTAAGCATCCATTTCTTTTTTCTTTTTATAATATGCATTCCTGAAATATCTAGGCCAGCGTTCTAGGAAGCACCCCCCCTTTCTCAAGAAATGCAAATTATATGTGGCTGAACTAATATGCACATACAGCTATCAAGGTAGTTGCATTATGATATCTGTGATATATATAGGGGAGGGATTCCTTGACAATGGGTTATTTTGATGATAATTTTTAAATCAATATGAAAAAAATTAAAAAAAAAAAAATATATAAATATATTATTTTACTTATAAATTGATAGTGATTAAAATTTTATGTAATTTCATTATTATTTGATAGTCCATCAAAGACCATCAAAGTTTTATGTAATTTATAACAATTTCAATTTAACGTAACAATTAAACATTAATAAAATTATATAAAATTTACATCACTATCAATCTATAAGTAAGAGAATGTATATATGAACTTTTTTCTATTTTAAGATTTTTTTAATTTATTTCAAAATTTATTCTCAAGTTTAATATAATCATCGTAAGTGATCCCTCCCTATACATGCATGCATGCGTGCATGCATACATATATCCACACATACATACATACATACATACATACATACATACATACATACATACATACATACATACATGCTTATTTAAACACAATGCTTATGTGCTATGCTTGATTTATTTTTTAATTTCTTTCTTAAATAAAATATGATTGTTACGAGGAACTATGTAATGGTATTTGCGAAGCACCATGGATGCAGTGCTTCAGACTTAAATATTTAGTTTTAAATTAGATATGAACCGTTCAATCTAATTTCTATATAAAAATGTATTAGCAAGTCAAATTTTATATTTTTTGAAATTAATTTGCTATTTTTTTGAATGAGGAGAAAATCATTATTTTTGAACGAATCAAAATTCTCAGATCAGGTCATCCCCTCAATGAAAAAGTATCAAACTAATTTCTAAAAATATAAAATTTGGCTTTCTAGTATATTTTCATATGAAAATTTATTTGAACAGTTCGAATCGATCATATATTTAGTTTGAAATTAAATATTTAAATCTGAAATACTGCATCCATGATGCTTCAGGAGCACCGTAACATAGTTCTGTTACGAGAGCTTACAAGTAATGTCATGATATATTAAAGTAGTATATGTTAATTTTCATCGCAGAGTCAGAAGTGTCAAAGAAAATTTGATAAAGCTGACAATATATATTTTGCAATGTTTATTCAAAATAAAATGTGAGGTCTTCGGAGGCGATACATATCAGAGGGACTTGAATGTTAAAGGGCTAGGTTAACGAGATCTAAAATATTAATAATTGAAACAAATTATAAAGATAACCAATATTTTTTATATAAATATAATTAATTTTCATAATATTTTTTTGGAATAATATTATCATCCCACTCACTTGTCCCCGGCCGTTATCCCCAAAACATTAATTGACTGACAATTAGGCACAGGTGGTGCCCTCTCCGAACGCAATTAATCAAGTCATTTTAAATTTCTTTCAAATATATATCTTATCAACATCTCCTGATAAGAAGCTCTTCAGAAAAAAAAAATTATCTATCCATTTTCATAATGAAATTTTACAAGATCATAATTATCTTCTCTCTCACTCTTCCGTCCATGAAATTATTTTTTATTTCTTATTCTCTTTTCATTAAATTTTGATTCATAAATGCATAGTTTAATTCGCATAATCTGACCATCATTATTCCTCTCATAAAATACCGACATTCTAGTATTTAAGACACACTTATAAAAAAATGATCGATCGTGATTTATCACGTAATATTTATGTCCTATTTGATTTATCAGTATATCTCACATAAATAACTCAAATAAATGATATAAATAGCAACGAAGTGCGTGATGAGCAAGTGTTTTAATAGGTCATGAGCCGTGTCACTAGTTATTATATTAAAATCTAACGATTATCCTACTGTGTTTATATAGCTAATACAAATGATTCATTTATGAAATGTAAATAATCCAAATAATTGATATAAATAACACTAGAGCGAAGATATAGTCACAAGGCTACTGTATGCATATGTCAATTATCAGTGTTCACATAGTCAATAAATAATTCATTTATAAAATATAAATAACCCACATAATCGTTACTATATTAGCATATGACAATAATCATAATGCATGTGTCCATATAGTTAATGTAAATTATAGCATCAGAGCGAAAGAGTATGTGACGAGACACGTTATTTATGACTATATTGGCATATGAGTTATGACAATTATCATAATATTTATATATTTAATATAAATAATTCATTCATGAAACATAAATAATGCACATATTTAGTATAAATATCATTTCTAAAGAATTTCAAACATTAATTTGTACTAAATTGATGTTAGCAATCAGTTTGTTTGTTATAAATAGCAAGAAAATTTAGTGTAAATAGTACATATAGCATCTATTAATAATTAATTTCATTAGATTATGCTTTAGATGGGATTTCAACTGGTTAATAATATAGACAACAAACAAAATATTGTCAATAGCTCGATTATTTGATATAAATAACACTAAAGCAAAGTCCCATTATAACACCAAATTTTTTGCATATTTTCTTATTAGATTTCATTATTATTTTTATTTAATTATAAACAATTTCAATGACTTATATAAGTAGTATCATGGCCTGAAAAGACATGGTTATACGAGCAATTACAATAACATGTTGTTACAATATTAATATAAATAACTATTATGTAATATTTAAATAACACAAAGAATTCATATAAATAATGTTAGATATTTTTTGTCTCATTCATATAAATAATCATACAGCGAATAAAGATAATACAATATATTTTCTTGTTTATGTTATAGATATGTGTAAATTGCTAAAATTCAAATATAGATAATGTCTTAGTTAAATGTACATGCTCGTTAGATAAACAAACTACAATCTAGTTACATATTTGTTATGTAGGTGTTTAGTATAAATAGTATTGAAGCAAAAAACTAACGTGTTTGAGTAGTTAGCGCAGAATGTGAATCTTTTTTTTTGCATAAACAGATTTAACGAAGATATAAATAATACAAGAGTAAAATTTCATGATAATACCAAATGTTTCTTCTATTTTATTTATTTGGTTCATACAGTTATAGATATGTCTAAATGTCAAAATCCCGCCAAATATAAATAGTGTCCTAACCATATATTACGAACATGATTAATATATATAATATTATAGCGAAGAACTCACGCGCTTCAATTGTTAGCGCGGAGCATGCATATATTGTGCATAATTATTTTACCGAAGTGCTCTAGTAATATTTATAAATATAGCTACTGTAAAGATTAGTGAGATGTAAATAATAACAAATGATTGGTATAAATAACACTTGAATTATGTACATAACATTTTCCATAGTCAACATAAACTTGGGGATAAAAACTTGGGGATTATTATCATCCTCCTATTTTTTTACATTAACATCAGAAATAAATATAAAATACCCCAAATCATATTCCACTTTCTTATCAAAACTGACACGTGATCCCCTCTAAAAAGCTACAGTGTACGAGACCCGTGTGTAAGTTCTGTTGAAGTTAGTAGGGATTAGTTGGGGCATTGTATTACTGCCCTTTACATAAATCACTGACCCCTCCGCCGTGTACATACCCATTGGACCGATCTAGGTCTGCAAATGAATCGAATTCGATCGAATTAGCTAGTGTTTGAGTTTGATTTAAAATCATTTCAAACTAAATTGAACTCGAATTAAATCAAACTTGAACTCTAAACAAACTCAATTATTTTAGTTTTTACATTTATTTTTATATTATGATAAATAATTAGAACTAGAATAATTAATATTTTATTAATTTTATATTTCAAAAAAAACAACTATAATTTAAAAATAAATTAATAATATATGGTTAATTTTATAATAAAATAATTATATTATTATATATATTATTTACTATGTAAATAACTATATATCGAACTATATTAATTTTATAATAAACTAATTCATTAAAAAGTTATCGAATCAAAATGACAAAAAATCTAATCTAACAAATCGAACTTAAATTAAAATTGAATCAAATACCGAACGAATTATGAAACAAACTTTTCTTGGACCGAACACATAAAGCCGAAAGAAAAAAGAGCGCAACAAAAGGTGTTTGTGTTTATAAGGCCGCCGGACCCACAAAGAAAACTATAGTCGTTGTAGGCCTTGTGATTGTGATAAGCCCATTTGTTCTCTTTCTAATGACCGCAATTCATTGCAAACATGTGATAATACAAGACAGACAATGTCAAATGACTCAAATACAGCTCATATATAAACCAGACAATTTTGAACATCTGTTCAGTGCATATCATATATTAATCATATAGTTCTGTCTTCTTATGCCTGACTAGTGACTACCTGACGTCTTTGGAAGGTTTTCACCCAAAAAATTACAACGCAAGACAATTAAACATGGCATAATATAAAGATATAATTTTCTGTAATATTAAGTGCACATTTCATATTTAATTTGTCAATGGAACTAAAAAAAATTATGCCTTCATCTCATTATGGAAAAGGTAAATTCATACATTAAAAGATTATGGGCTTCTTCTACTGTTAGACACAGGTCCACACCTACTTGTCAAACATAGTACATGGGAGCCCATCATAAACAGTACTATGGAAAGAAGAAGCACTACACAGATAAGATCCTTCCATAATCTAAGCACCTCATGTCTCTTAAAAAACCTTCTCAAAATCACCTTCCACCTACTGTTATAGAACTTGTTTATTTCCTCGATTACACAGTCCAATTGTTGAACCCTTGTCAGACTAATTGACCGTGTCATCCCGTTCCACATTTCTGCGACATCTTTATCGCTTTTTAAGTAGTTCAAAATAGTCCCATTTTTTCTGAGCAGTCTGGCATCTTCCTCAGTGTCTATGATTCCATTCATGAATTCAATATACCGAGACAATGCCAGTGGCTTGGATCCAAATGATGCTTCATATGCAATCAAGTTTCTCAACACAACTTCACTGTTTATGTCAAGAGTTATAATAGGTAGATGAAGTGTCGCTGTTTCAGTGCAAAAGTCAACTGTTGATATACCACCGCTAGTTGGGCAAATTTTGATACCAGAAGAGATTAGCTCAGTTACTGATGGAATCAAAATCTCTTCGAGCAATGGTTCATTGTTTCTTTCACTGTCTTGTTTCTTTTCGCTTGATAAAATTTTGTCTACAGGATTTTTTATGACGGAAAGAATGGGTATGTTTTCCATTATTTGAAGTGGAATCCTTACCAGAAACTTAATTGTCAATGACAGAAGAGTATGTATGCGGTCCAAAATGAATTTTTTGGTCGAAGTTGCAACATTATGTACAAAAGTTGGGCTTATGTCATCTTGCCCAACAAATTTACCTTCTTCCAGAGGACCACAAGTCTCCTCTCTGTAACTGGAAACTACATTACAGTGCAGAAAATCCAACAAATGCGGGTGATTCTTGACGTTTGCATAAAAAGTATGCGCCTTTTTGAAAGGCGAGAGTTCTCTGGAAAATTCAACAAGCATATTGGCTACTGTTTCTTCTGTCTGTTCTTGTAATTGGCTTTGGGTTTCTGCTATCTTCAACACTACACAAAGCGGGATTTGGTTTTCGAGCATTATTATATCACGGATTATTGTATTATGTGTCATTGTCCTGTATTTGGACTCGGTCATTAAATGTGCCATCCTAGATGGGATTCTTTGAATTGATTTATTTTTGGTCTGAGCGAATATTTGAAGAAACTCAAAAAGGAATGATGCGTCAATTGCCATCATCCAAGCTAGAGTTTGCCCTGTTAAATCTAAGTGCCTGTAAAAAAAAATGGCTTACATAAATGTGTTGTGCCTACAAATCAAGCATATGAGTACTTTTTAGCAGTAATTGCAGAAAAATCAAATTGCTTCTGTACCTATGGTAGTGAGCTCTTATATGATATTCTAGCTTTTCAAACACATCTACAAGATCTTGAAATCTCATCATTTCTCGGAGCTGATTTTGCACTCGCTTAGCCGAAGCAATTTTGTATCGCTCCATGTGTTGTACCTCATCACGGAGATGGTGGTATGGGCCAAGAGACAAGATCTGAGGCACATAAAGCTCTGGTTTTATGGTTAATAGAGGTTTTGGTACTTCAAAAATGGAAACAGCTTGGTCATGTGCAATTTCTGACTCTCCGTTCATTATCTGACAGATGGTTACAATCCATTGGTTTTGGTCAGAAGCAAGTTGATGTGGGGACATTGTGTAGGAGTGAGAGCAGAGACAGACAGGAGGGTTGATAAGGACCTCAGAGTAACTTTAACTCATAGGAGTTTCAACCGGTAATAGAAGGTTGAAGTTACTGGAGTTTTGTTTCATTTTATCAATATTACATCAATTTATTTCCCTGAACAAACTGAACATGGCATTTACTACAGCCCCTGTTTCGTGAAATTGCAATCAGTTATAAATTTTATTAATTTTCAGGTTCTTATTATCCTCTTTTATTTCCCATTGGTGAAAACTGAAAACTGAAGAAGAATATCTTTACATCGTTAGTTTGGTACGTTATTTCGCTTTTACTGGGCAACAACGTTGTAGCTGTGGGCCATGATGTGTTTCACTAACCGACCTGAACTGGCAAACAGAACCGGGCCTTGATAGACCGGCCCAGCCCGAAACAGAGACCCATATAGACCAACCAAAGACC
Organism: Schoenoplectus tabernaemontani; assembly: GCA_037127355.1. NCBI lineage: Eukaryota > Viridiplantae > Streptophyta > Magnoliopsida > Poales > Cyperaceae > Schoenoplectus > Schoenoplectus tabernaemontani. Next base: position 12,939,297 of record CM073757.1, read on the forward strand.
TTTTGAAATGGACAAGGATGAGAGGGAATAAGATACGTCGGAATTTTCTTTGGGCGGGGTTGGACAAAGGTAATATTAATAATAAGCACATGACTTTAATGTGATGGTTAGTTGTTTGTACACCTAATTTGGGGTTTAGAGATTTTAAATCTACAATACATGAATGAGGCTTTATTATTAAATTAATGGTGGCGATTTTTGATTGATTCTGTGTCTTTATGGAATATCATTTTTGTACTACTGACAAGTTATCTTCTTTTTTGAAAATTTGTGTATCTCTACTTCCTTTTATGTGTATTAATTTGAAACACTTGGTGGGATATGGTACTTTCATTTTATTTTGGTACGATATTTGGTTTGTTCCTTTTTGTATCTTATTTCCTAATTTTATTTGCTAAAGCCAAAACACCCGGGTTAATCACTTTGGCACAAGTTTGGAATAATAATAATATAAAAATTTCATTGACAAAGAGGAGCTAGTCTAAGGTTACATAGTGAGAAACCTATGGTTATTTCTATTTTAAATTCTTTATCAACTAATTTTTGCGGGCAAGATGCTGTTGTTTGGTCATTAATTTCAACCGGGCTTTATACAGTACTGTTGATGCATTTTTTTTGTATGAATACTGATTTCTCTAATTCTTTTTTATTTTATTTGTGGGAATTGAAGTTACCTCTTAAAATAAAATATTTTATATGGATTGTGTTGCATGATAAGATTTTGACTAGAGCAAATCTGTTTAAACGAGGTTGGAGGGGATCAGTCTCTTGTGCTTTTTGTTCTCATTCTTTGGAAACTATTTTTCACTTATTTTTGGACTATCCTCGATTGCAGTTCTTTTGGAATGGTTTTAATCGAAATAACTTGTTCTCTATTTCCTTATCACTGAAAACTGTTTGGGACATATGGAATTATGCATGTTCTTTATCTGGTTATAATAGAATTTTGATCTTGTCATTAATCTCAGCTGTTCTTTTGGGTATGGTGGAATGAACGGAACCGGGTGATCTTTCAACAAACTCCTATTGTCTTTTAATAATTTTGTGCTGAAAGTTTCACATTTATTTCATATGTGGTCGGGTATTTAATTTTGTAGAAGCATCAAGAAAGGCACAACTGGACATCTCCAATGCACTCAAGAATGGAGATAATAATGGAAGAAGCAACTAGTCGTTGGTGTAACAAACTGAGTTGTAGATTAGTTATATTCATTGTAATTAGTTAGAGTAACAATACATCAAACAGACTATACTAGAAGTATCTGAGGGCTACAAATGAAGACTCATTTTTTATAATCATTATGATAATGAAATAGAAATTTCATTTACTTCAAACTAGGATTATCTACATGGTATCAAAGCTTCTAACAGAGTTCACGCTCTCTAATTTTTCTTTTTAAATCAAGAAATCAGATATAAGTTTCTAGCAAAATCATGGCTGGGACTTCCTCTCTTCGAGCTGATTCACCAACTCAGTTCTCTCAAATCAGCACTATTCTCTAATGACAATTATCTTCTCTGGAAATCTCAGATAGTACTAGTTCTACGAGGTCATGGCCTTATCTCATTCATCTCAGAGAAGATTGTATCTCCTGAAGAATCAATTACTACTTTTGATGGTGTATCTCAGATCAATCCGAATTTCGACAAATGGCAAAAGCAAGATCAATTAATCTTTGCTTGGCTGTTTAATTCTCTCTCCCCATAGATTCTTGCTCAAATACTGAATTGTGAGACTTCCCTCCAACTCTGACAAAAATTGCAACAGATCTATAATTCTCAGTCTCTTGCCAAAATTCTTGAATTGAAGCTCAAACTTCAAACAATCAAGAAAGGAGGTGCCTCTTGCACTCATTATCTACAAAAGTTTCAAGCAATTGCAGATCAACTGTGTAGCATTGGATCAGATGTGTCAGAATAAGATCTAGTGTTATTCACACTTCAAGGCCTCGATCTGAGTATGAAAGCTTTGTGACGTCCATATCCATGAGACAAGGCCACCTCATTATGACTGAGCTTCATAACCTTCTTCTCTCACATGAAGCTCGTCTCCTTACAAGTCAACAGATCACCTCTCCTCAGAATGCTCATCTTACTGCCAGTTCAAGCAATACTATCTCAGGATCCTCAACCGGTCAATTATATCTTAATCAAGCTCATGCTACTCAGCAATTCAACAATTCTGGTCAATACAGAGGTAGGGACAAAAACTTCAATAGAGGATGAGGTAGAGGAAGGAACTTTAACAATAATAAGGAAGATATCCAGTGCCAAATTTGTCTCAAATGAGGACACGATGCAATCAAATGCTATCATCATTTTAACATATCTTTCACCGCTCCAATCATCTCTTCTCAACCTCCTCAAGCACTAATTGCTGAGCTTACTGCCTCATCTCCTACCGAGGCATGATTTATTGCTGAGCTTACTGCTACAACACATGTAACACCAGATATCAATTGTCTCACCTCTCATCAACCCTACCCTACATCTGACAAAGTCTTCATAGGCAATGGTTCAGGTTTGTGTATCTCACACACTGATACTTCCTCAATTTTAACTCCAACTGGACCATTAGTACTCAATAATGTCTTATGTGTACCTCAATTAACAAAGAATTTGCTCAGTGTCTCTCAATTGATCAAAGATAATGCTGTCACCGTTGAATTCACCTCAACCTCTTGCTTTGTGAAGGAATAAGCAACACAGACTACACTACTTCATGGAACCCTGTGTAATGGCCTATACAAACTAGTATCGCCTTGCATCCCTCACCAAGTGATGTAAGTTACCTCTACTACTGATGTGTGTCACTCAAGATTGGCACATTGTTCATCTCCTGTTATACATGCACTTAGTAAACAGAATAAGATTTTTATGTCTAAACAAACTTTTTCTTTTTGTACAAATTATAATAAGGCTAAAGCTCATAAGCTGTCTTTTTCTCTCTTTGCCACAAAGGTTGTTGCTCCTTTACATATTGTTCATACAGACCTGTGGGGTCCTTCCCCTCTTTTATCTCAAGATGGCAACAAATACTATGTACTGTTTACTGATGAGTATTCCAGATATAGTTGAATTTATTTTTGTGCATGCAAATCTGAGGTACTTGGAATTTTTACCAAATTTAAGCAGCGGGTTGAAACCTTACTGGATCACAAAATAAGAATTGTGCAGTGTGATGGGGGTACTGAATACAAGCCTCTTCTCAATCAATTTCCTCAAATTATCTTTCATATATCTTGTCCCTACACACCCTAATAAAATGACTTGGTTAAGAGGAAGCATAGGCATGTAGTAGAGCTTGGTCTGACCTCCATGTACCATGCCTTTATCCCTCTTACCTACTGGGACACCATGTTTGAGAGCACATTGTTTGTCATCAACAGGCTTCCAATGGCACCACTTTTTAACTCATCACCCTTTGAAATATTGTTCAAACAATCACCAGATTATCAATTTCTCCATACTCTTGACTGTGAATGCTTTCCTTTACTCAGACCATACAACCAACATAAATTGCAACCAAGGTCTGAGTCTTGTATTTTCATGGGATACTCACATTTGCATAAGGGTACATGTACCTTCACATTCCTACTCAAAGGTTATATATCTCTTGACATGTTTAGTTCAATGAAAATTCTTTTCCTTTTGCCAAAATTACCCCTACACCTCCTCAACCCTTATCAATTGTTGTCTCAACTACATTAGCAGTTCTCCCTACCACTTCCTCCCATCCACAAGTTTTAAATATTGATGCTCTCTCACCACCACCCAATTCTACTCAATACCAGCAACAAACTCCACCACCAACTCATCCTATGACAACAAGAACTAAAATAAATAGCCTCAGACCAAAACAGTTTCCTAATCACCAACTATACAATGTCACCAAATATCCCTTGCCCCCACTGGAACTTAAAATTGAACCAACCTGCTATACACAAGCTGTCAAGACTAAAAAATGGAGGGATGCAATGGCCTCAAAATTGACTGTTCTTGCTAAGAATAACACATGGCAACTAGTTAATCCACCTCAGGATAGCAACATTGTTGGCTATAAGTGGCAGTTCAAAATCAAAAAACAAACTGATGGGACTATTAGAAAGATTTAAGGTAAGGCTTGTAGTCAAGGGGTATACTCAGGAAGAGGGTCTAGATTATTTTGAAACATTCAGTCCAGTAGTGAAACTAATAACAATTAGAAATGTTCTCACCATTGCACTGGCACAACAGTGACATATTCATCAATTAGATATGGCCAATGCCTTCTTACATGAAGGCCTACATGAAATAATTTACGTGTAGCAACCACCTGGCTTTGTAGATTCTATACATCCTACAAAAGTGTGTGTATTGAAAAAGGTACTCTATGGCCTTAAACAGGCACCCAGAGCTTGGTTTAATCGACTTAAAACTTTCTTCTCTCTCACAACTTCATCTGCTCACAGTCTGACAACTCCTTATTTATCTTTCATGACAACGATATAGTACTTTATCTCTTGGTTTATGTTGATGATATCATCATCATAGGCAACAAGGTCATAGTTGTTCAAAATCTTATTTCAACATTGAACTCTACCTTCTCACTTAAGGATTTGGGCAACCTACACTATTTCTTGAGCATTGAAGTAACTTCTCAATAGAATTGTTTGTATCTTACTCAAACTCAGTACATTCATTCCATTCTTAAAAGAACCAACATGACAGGAGCAAAGTCATGCAAAACACTCATGCAACAAGGATTGTAATTGTCCAGGTTTTCAAGCACAATCCTATATGATCCTACAGAATACATAATGACTATGGGTGCCTTGCAATATGCAATCATAACTAGACCATATATCACATTCTCAGTAAATAAGGTGTCATAATTTATGGCATCTCCAACTAATCAGCATTGGTTGGCAGTCAAACGGATTCTCAGATATCTTAAAGGATCCATTGACAAAGGCCTCAAATTGCAACATTGCTCTCACAGACGCTGACTGGGCCGGATGTCCAGATGATAGAAAATCAACTACTAGATTTGACATCTTTCTTGGATCCAATTTGATATCCTGGTCATCAAAGAAGCAAGTCACTGTTTCTATATTATCTACTGAAGTAAAATATAGGAGTTTAGCAATGGCCACAATTGAGCTCATGTGGATTCAATCACTGTTATCTGAATTGGGTATTCAAACTAAGTCATCACCGATATTATTGGTGTAACAAGCTTGGTGCAACCTTTTTTGCAACTAATCCCATTTTTCATGCAAGGACTAAGCACATAAAAAATTTATTTTCATTTTTATCATGAATTAGATAGCACAAAAAAATTAACAGTCAAATTCATCCGCTCTGCAGATCAACTAGGTGACATATTCACTAAGAGTCTTGATTCAACTCGATTTCTTCAGTTGTGTGACAAGTTGACACTCTCTGTTAAGCCATGCAGCTTGAGGGGGCTGTAGAAGCATCAAGAAAGGCACAACTGAACATCTCCAATGCACTCAAGAATGGAGATAATAATAGAAGAAGCAACTAGCCGTTGGTGTAACAAACTGAGCTGTAAATTAGTTAAATTTATTATAATTAGTTAGAGTAACAGTACATCAAATAGACTGTACTAGAAGTATCTGTAGAAGTATCTGAGGGCTATAAATAAAGACTCTTATTTATTGTAATCATTATGATAAATAAAAATTTCATTTACTTCAAACTAAGATTATCTACAAATTTTCTTTGGTATATCTTTGTAGGAAAACAGATGTTCTGATCTCCGACAGATCAGGAGCTCAGGAATCATTGCGCTAATTTTTAGTTAAATTTAATGTTTGAATATGATGGTTGAACTTCTTTATTTTTGTATAATTTTCTGAAATGCAATGAAAATTGACGGGTATTTTGCTTGCTTTTGACAAAAAAAAAAAGTGAAAATGAAAGGGAATAAGATTATCTGAGTCCTGGGCCCTCCTTTCTGACGCGTGACAAAATTGCGAAGAAAGAAACAGGAGGAAAGCCCAAAGCAATTCTACGTCCTACGAGCAAGAAGGGAGAACAGATGTAATTAATTAATTATTAAGTAGACAGAGAATTGCTTTCTTTAGAAGATGGGTAGTATTGGCATGATGAGATGTTCAAGGGAGAGGAAATAAGGGAAGTGCTGGAAGAAAGATTGTGATACTGATATCGATAGTGAAGATTTTGAAGGGCATGAACTAAAAAGGGACCAGTTGATAGGGTTTCTGGTAATAAAAGCCATATCGATCCTACTCAAATTCTTATATGTTTGGTCCGGTAGAATCAATGTAGAACCTGTGTTCTGTTCAACTGTCATTGCATTATTTAAAAGTTTCCATCATGAGCTATTTTATTTATAATTAGATGGTTTGAGCATATATATTATGTAAATTTGTGTTGTTCTGCTTCCACTATGAAGAAGAGTGGAATACCAATGAAATATTTATATCAAGTGGAATGATATAAATAAAATACATTGCTTAATTTTTCTGGCAGTGCATGCTGAATTGTCCAAATGTTTTCTTTGCAAAACACCACTGCCCTTCAGTCCTATTTCTTTCTATGACAATCTCTGGTAACAACAAAAATAATTCAGGCAAAAACTAAACTCTTTAATATTGGTATCCTTTTAACTTTAGAATTTAGTTTGGTTTAATTTGAAATTTTTTGCCAGATGTAAGAGCACGTTTAATTAAACAATGTATAGTATTTTCAAATTTGACAGTAGCAAGTCATAAACAGGTCTCTAAAATTTGTAACAGAGGTAGACATACATATCCTCTAAGCAGGACTAGTTTGTACATTTTCTCTAGTCATCGGTTCTTTTCTTCACTCCCAGCTTTTAGGAGCTTCTCATTCTGCTAGCTGACTCTTATTTCAGACATGAACTGGTTTCAAGTAGGTTAAGTTTAATTGTGAGGTAAGGTTTTTGATTCTGTTGACAATGACAACTAAAAGTCCCTAAATTTTCCCCTTCTGACCAAGTTTCACAGTTCACAAGTTGTCCATGGTGGAAAGAAGAATACTAAAAGATGAGATGACAATTGACACATGACTTGATGGTACAAGAAGTTACTCAGAAATCTTGAACTGCCAGGAACTAAAGGCTGAGTATACTACAATCGTCATCCTCTAAGCTTGCTGAGTTAAGAAATGCTGCTTGGGGATGATGAGGACTCCCAAAGTTCTACTAAGAATAACAGAATGGTACTAAGAATGTCAAACATTGTCCCTTAAATTTATATAGTACCTGTGCTGCTCCTCCTAATGAGAAGTACTGTTATTGCCCTTGTGGCCTGTCCCAAGTTTCATTATGATTAGAGCATTGTTGAAATAATTCTTTTCATGCTGTGAGACTGAACACTTAAACAGGTACTACCTTTGCTTTGGGGTTGAGGGTAGTCGTTTAATTTGCAATAATCGGCTCTAAAAAGTTGCCTTTGTTTGGCAAGTAATAGTAAGGGGGATAACATGCAGATGGAAACCAGGATGATTACATGTTTCCGTTCTTTCCAAAAATTGGTCGAACTGTTTGTGTATGGTTTCCGAAGATTTTTAAATATAACCTGGGCACCAAACCAGTGTGTGTCAGATCTGCATGATCGGCCACGAATTTCAACAAGGAATGTCAGAATTTTCAGAAACTCTAAGTGTTTATCAGCTAATTTCTTATACTTTGTCATTTATTTGCATTTTGGACAGATAATATGCTGCAGGCTACTAACCTTTTGAATCAGGTCCGTTCTGTGACCGGAGTGGTTGTGCGCCCAACTGATGCAGCAGCTTCTGGCATACCTGACCAGATGAAGATCTTTTAGATTGACTTTGTTATTAGGTTTAGGATATTAAGCTGTAATTTTTTTGTTGGGTTGATTGTGGAGTTATGTGTCCAATACTAGCCTTTCTACTTCATATGTTCTGGTACTGATGTAGTTGGTATTCATTCCACTGTATTGCAACTGAATTTGTCTTCAGTTGTTGAAATCGGTATGTTTTCTTTTGCTACTTGGAGTCTGCGTTTATCTCATATACTATTTCCATAGTTTGTATTTTGCTGTCGAAAAGTCATGCACTTTTCTTTTCAAAAAGAAAAGCATCATGTGTATAATGTATTGTTTAATTTACAGGACAGACATTTCACACCGCCTAGTATTACAGAGATATAATTCTAATACAAGAAAGAGGTAACGGAGCAATTAACCGAAGATGATGAAGCATGGATTGATGATCGGATAAAAGATGTGGAAAGGCCTAAATAGACTATCGACTTCAGGGTTCAGGACAATGTTGGATTTGTCGTGATATTTTATGAATATAAAACTATTATATTTGTTTTCAAAACGTTCTTTATCTGCACCGCCCCCTATTGTTGATCTACCTTTATTTAGTTCTAGGCTTCTATCTACTCTGGAGTCCATATTTACTGTGGCGCTTTTAGTGCGACTTTCAGTGTGCGCACAAGTACTCCAGAGTCCAGAGTCCAGACCTCGACATTACAGTAAAGGGTTCACAATTTGTTTGTGAATTATTCTTGTTTCTTTCGTACTTTAGCATCAAACATAGTCGTTGATGATACACAATACTTTTTTAACTTGCAAATAGTTAGCTAATTTTATGATTTTTTTTAATAAATCATGGTTTATTCAGTAAAATAAGAGATTAAAATATAAAATGGAGGTGCCTTTTAAAAAAAAATTGAGATAAAGATGATAGCTTAAGTTTTCCAACTTTAAATGTCCAAAAAAACACTCAACTGAATTTCAAGTATGCGATCTCTCATATAAAGATGTCTTTGCCACTAAAACAAAATGATCTTTTGATTTTTTGATATCAACTTTTTGGAAAAAAAAACAGTGAAATATAATTTTGATTACCTTACTCCATTTTCACATAAGTTTGAACACGTAAATATTCTGTAAACAGATACTTAAGCGAGCTACAACAACAAGTAATATAAAATTAAATAGCATGAACAGATACATATTGTATTTGTGCTCGCATTATTTAACAATAGTTACAAATTAAATATATTAATTTTTATAAATATTAATAGTTCAATATATTATTTGTATTATGAAAAATGAACTATTGCTGAATTATTTTATCCAACTCATGCCTAAATTACATATTTTTTTTTTAATCTCATTGATTATTCTTTATACTTTCACTTCCAAAAAGTTACATTTACTATTTTATACAATGACTGGACAATGCATACTCAAATACTTAGACTTCATCAAGTGTACAGAGGGACGTCAGGCAAAATCTGAAGACCGAAATGACAAATAAATATGTTTACTAAAATATGAGGATGGAACTTTTTTTACAATTATTAAGTTGAATGTTGAGACAAATTTTTAAATAAGCTCAAAATAACTTTTGAAACTTTCTAAGAAAGGGAAAAATAATACAATTTAAGAGTCATTTGATATTCATCAAACCTCAATAAATTTGGATTATTACAAATTTTATCTAAATTTTTAATTATTTTTTAATATCAAATGATACTTAAATTATGAAATTAAAAATATAATTGTTTACCTTTGAAAAATCTCAAGGATGAAGCAGCTGAACAATGAAAAATAAATATCAATTATCTATGGAAAATCATGAAAAAGGGGGACCACCAGCCAAGAGAAGTCGCTGTCGAATCCCGTAGCAATCATATTTGTCCCACAAGGAAATCCTAGGCACAGAGTCAGGATATAAATACTCCACCACCTCCTGTCCATTCGATGTGGGTGATAGCTAAGAGACTCAAGAGAGAAGGGAGATCTCTTGGGTGTCACCCATGTGATTGTTTTTCTCTGACAAACGGGACCCAGCTGATAGTCCCTGTCACACCCCAGAAATAAATTAAACGGATTAGGGGTGCTTAATCCCGCCACGTACGCACGACGAGACGTGCATACGAAAGGCTAAGTGAATAAAGATAAAGTAAATCCCAGAATAAACAAAACAATAATAATAATACAAAACAATAACAGTCCAGAGTAACAAGAATAGAATACAACGCCGACATCGGCGGGGCTAGCTCCATCGGAATGGGCAGCAAAATCTCTCAAAGAAAAAAAAACCCAAAAGAAAGAAATGAAACTCGAAACCCGATAGATCCTAATCCACTACCCTGCTCACATGCGGAAGCGGCGAAGCATCTCTGTCACCACACAGGACTGCACCTAGCACTCTCATCAAAAACTCGATCCCGCTCCTGTAAAACCTGGACCCCACAACCACCGTGGAAACGTGAGTGATAAATCACTCAGTGCGGTTTTAGGTCCAGCACCGAGATGTTACAAATCTCTAGGCTTAGACTTAAAACCATTACAAATTTATTTTTATAATAAATATTACAGTTACATAAAATTTGATGTTTGAATAATTAAATTGATTAAATTTTGTTCTGAGTAGAGTATAAAAGAATCCAAAAGAGTTTAATAAAATGCACTACTTGAAATCATGAATATTTTAAATCAAGGATAAACCCAAAATGAATCATTCTGAGATATTATAATATAAAAGGTACGGGTTCAAACTCCCATATCACACGAATGACTTTGCGGGATAAATTCTTTTCAGAAAGAACCAACCTCAACCAGTGCTCTATAGAAGAGAGCCCGCTCTATAGAAGAGAGCGTCATTCACTATCAAAACCATCCCTAATTTATCCCGCTCAGTCCCTTACTATAATGAAACGAACAACGACTCGATTTCTATCAATATATAATTCAAATTGAAGGAGACTATCCGAAAATAATATAAAATGAAGTGAATCAATCACGAACGAATATAAAGTGACAAAATAGTCACTGCTAAATATAAAGTGATAAAATAATCACTGTAACCACGGAATAGCTCCTCAATAATAGATTTAAAGTGTATTTAACTATGAAATCGAGTCGGTGCTGACACTCTTCCCACACCCAAATTTGGATGTTCATTTTTAACTTAAAATTTTCCTTGAGTTTCATAACATCATGCAAATTATAGAAAACGGATAATATGCAAATTCAAATCTTAATTCAATTTAGTTTTGTCTCGCTTAATTTGATCAATATAACAATATGATTAATTATAATTTAAAAATCACATTATTTGTACAATAAAAATTTCAAGGTACTTAATTAATACCAATATAAATTATTAAATACTAATTAATCTATCTAATAAAATCTATCCTAGATAATCTATCATGTAACTAATTATATTAAATTATTAAATACTACTTCCTCTATCTAGGATAATCTATCCTATAACTAATTATATTAAATTATTAAATACTAATTACTCTAACTAATAATATATCCTAGATAATCTATCATGTAACTAACTATTAAATTACTAAATACTACTTACATCTATCTAGGATAATCTATCCTACAACTAATTAACTTAATTAATAATCTAATTAATAATCAAAATGAAATGCATATAAAATGAAATGCGGATATATGATCAAGTTTCAATATCAAAAGAAAAGAAAATATAATTTAAAGTCATATCCTAAGAAATCGTAAATCTCGGTGCAATCCGCACTTTGAATATTTTGGCAAAGTGATAGCGTCGATTGCTCGGTCTCAAATTGGGGCCACGATCTCGTCAACCGTCTCATCCTGAGTGTACTTGATTGTCGTGTCAAACCGTGAAATTTAATTAAGAAAAATAATAATTAAGATAATAATTTAAAACGATTTATGTAAGCTAACATTTCCTTAAATTTAAATTGATAAGAGAATACACATAATTAATGAAATAAATAGATAAATGAATAAATAAATATAAATGAGACTAGATATCGAATAACAAAAATCCAAGGATCAAATTAAAAATCTTTAAAAATATAAATTCAGTAATATCAAATTTAATAACTAACACAAAATATTTTGGTCAAATAAAAATTAAAGGAATAATATTTATTATGAATTCTAAAATATTAGAGTCAAACTCGTATCTAAGAACGAATGATAAAATAGTAATAATAATAATAACAATTATAATAAACGAATGTTGACGACAGTTAAATAATTAAAAACACGTTGAATTTAAAAGGTATAGATTTAATGGTTTAATTAAAGAATGAAGTTCAAAGATCAAATTTAAAATTTGTAAAATTTAAATAAGATGATTTCAAATTAAATGATTTCAAATTAAACAACGCCGGAATATCTTAGCGAACTTTAATTTCGATGAATAAGGTTAATGTAATGTTTGATATAAATCTAAATTTTGAATATTTAAGATTAGAGCTTAAATTTATAACGCTTGAAATTTAGAAGGTATTGAACACATGAATAATCACACAAATTCTGTCACAGAAAATCCAAAATGGATCCGCCCTCTTTTTTTTGTGCCTATTTCCCTTTTCTCCCGTGACCCTGTCCCTGTCCCTGTCCCATCTGCCTCTTCTTTCCTTTCTCCATCAACCCATCGACTTTTTTTTTCTCTCTCTCCGCCTTTTCCCCTTTTTCCTCTCGCGACTCTGTCGCTCTGTCTCTCTCGGTCTTTCACGCCTCTCCCTCAGTCCCCACTCTGACCCCCTTCACCTCTGGCACATCGCCGTCGCTGGAGCGGGTGACTCTTTGCATCACTGACCTCAACTCAGAGTTGCGTCCCCTCCCTGTCAAAGCTCGCCTCTTGACGGTTGCAAGCCACCGATAAATCGAGTGACCACATGTACCCTCCTTATCGCCTCTAGTGAGACCCCCGTAACCCTTTTCCTTTTTCTTCCCGTAGGCCGTGGGGCGTGTGTGCGGCCGAGCCGTGCCTTTGCATCGTTGATTGTTATTTTGCCTTGTTCTAAGGGCCTTGTGTGCTTTGGTACACGGGTACCGTTCGGTACCGGTGAGGCGGAGCCTTGGTCCCAGGTCCTCACCTCTTGGCAGTGTGGGCCTCGTGTCGAGGGCTGAGCCCTTAAGTTGTGTGTCTGTCTTGTGCCTTGTTGCTTGTGTGATCTGTGGCCTCCGTGCCTTAATGGTTTATCTTACGATTTCCTTGCACTGTGATGATTCTTAGTATGGCCGAAGCCCTGATTTGCGAGACCATTCTGACCCTTTGTCCTTGACCTTGTCTGTCTCACTTACTGGTAAAATCCTAATCGATGTACCGTTATTTGTATTGTGCTGGTTTGATTTCTGATTTGGATTGATCTTCTGTTTGGGGATGATAGGCGAATCGGATGTTGCATGGTAGCTTAATTAATTTAGATCTTTGGAACTCTTTTACGGTTTCTAACTGGGATGGTATGTTTTGTTCAGCTTGTTTGGTTTCTTTTTTTCGTATGTTGGCGACTATGTTTGATTGTGCATGCTGTTAGCTATGAATTTGATACACTAGTATGTCTTAGTTAACCCTGTCAAGTGACTTGACTGTTGCTGGTTACTCCTCTCTTATGCTGGCCCTGAATTTCTATACTTGTTCTGGGTTTCTGATTGATCTGCCACCTCTTGTGTCATGTCTGATTTTCTTTGGGGGTTATTTGGACAGAATTCGGATATGGTATTGGGTTGGGTTGCTGACACTGCTATGTTGATGTTGCGGGAATTGCTCTGGTTCTGATTTACTGATTTAGGCTGCCTTAGCCTTTGGTCTGACTTGCTGACCCAACCTCTCTGTTTTTAAACCCCGATTTGGTTATTTGTTGTCGTGTTACCTATGTGTGTGTGTGCCTTTGTGCTTGTTGCTGTGTCCTATGACTTGTTGCCCGATTTTGGTTGTTGTTGCCTTCTTGATGCATCTGTCAAATTTATGCTATGGGATTGTGGCTAATGGGCTAAGGATAAATGGGCCCAAGATTTAACATTTAGAAATTGGTTTAGAGATTAGTTCCAAACTAGATAATATAGACTTATAAGATAATTAAAAGAGCTTGTTGGGCCAACTAACAGGTTATAATCAATTAAAAATATAATTAGGGTTAGTACTAAATTTAATTGGCCCAATAATTTAAAAGTCTCAAGACAATAAAAGTAATTAATTAAAACGTGACTAATTAATTGGAAGCCGCCCCGAAAGGTTGGCGGTATCCACGGACAAATACGTAAACTTTAAGAATCGGGAAATGATTATATTCCCTGACTGCCCCCGATTCGGGATATCGGTGCATTGGCACCAATGATTTGGTAGTCAGCGTATGATCCCGAATATTAAAACACCAACACATTAATAAAACAATAATAATTTTCTTAAATTAGTTTACTTCTTTTTATTTTTAATTTTTCTTTTAAGTTTTCCTTTTTAATTTATTTTAAACTATTTTTCTAATTTATGAAATATAAGGTTAAATATATATATATAATAATAAAAACAAAATTGATAAGAATAATAATTAGGATATAATGAATATATATTAGTGTATATATATATATGTATGTTATATATATATATATATATTAATCAATTTCTCTATTTTTAGATTTAAAAGAATATTAGAATTTAGTATTATATATATAAGATATAATATATATAGTAATCAATTTCTCTACTTTTAAAAATAAATAAAAGAATATTAAAATATAATATTATCTAAGTATAATATATATTAATTAATTCCTCTATTTTTAAATATAAGTAAAATATTATTAAAATATAATATTATATATATATAATATATATTAATCAATTTCTCTATTTTAAAAAAATTTTGAATAACATTAATTAATATATATAAATACCTATTAATCAATTTCTCTATCTTAATAATAGAATAATATTAATAAATATATAAATACATAAATATATATTAATCAATTTCTCTATTTTTAATAAGAATAATATTAATTATATAATATTATATATTAATCAATTTCTCTATTCCTAAATAATTAATTATCCTAATTATAAATTTAGTTAATTAAGTGATAATAATTAGTTAGCTTAATCAATCAAAATAAAATGTAAATCAATTATATTTAATCAAAATAAATATAATCTTAAAATACGAACTTAAATAATAATAATTTCAATTTAGGGTCTGGTATACCCTGACCTAACCAAACCCAACGTTAATAGAACACTCGCAAATTAATTTATTTTGACTTCCTAGGTTCTCGAATCTTATCTTGACGAGCCGACCAACGACTACACTGAAGATGAGACGGCTGACGGGATCGTGATGCGTCACCGGAGACTAAACAGTTTGACGCTACCGACCTGATCGAATTATTCCCAGGTACGGATTCCTGGGATTTGATTTCCTTTCTTCAGAAATAGGAACCCAAACCGAAAAATAAAATATTTTTAAAATAAATCTGAACTGAGGTATTTTCTGACCAAACATTATTTAGAGACCCAAATTGAATTGTCATATGCATTCAGTACTTGACCGGCATATTCGAGACATACCCGCATTTGCATGTCATATCATATCATGATGCACGTAGACAGGATAGGAGTAGGACTCGGGAAATAGTCCCGAGATAGGATTATGTTGGAGTTAAATAAATAAAGTTATAGAATATAATTAGTAGATTAATATTATTAATATCATTAATTATAAATTAAGTTAGGAAATTAATCATGCAAAATGCATGGGAAAGTGCTGAGAGGCGGGCCGGGTGATCTCAGTCTGAGGTTGCCTTGTATAACGAGACCAACGGGTTATATTCCTTTGGTCTGTATATACACTGCGCACCTTTGCTTGTCGGTTATCCACCGACCCCGTCATTTGGCGGGTTCGGCCGTGCCAGAGTGTTTTTCTTTTTGATCAATATTATATTTTTAATATTCTTAATATGATTTAGATTTTTAATCCAAATTTGAGCGATTAGGATACCATGTCTTTCAGTGTTTAGTGTGGGCGTCCATATCCGAGTCTGGATTCTACCCTATTTTGTTATTTTCTCGGGATGCGGTCCTCTGGCCCTTAGTGGTACAAAGTGTAGGCTCCCATTTGTATCATCTATCATTTTGTCATTTCTCGGGATGCGGTCCTCCGGCCCCGGTTGGTACAAGTGTAGGCTCCCTTTGGGATGCGGTCCTCCGGCCCCAGTGTTGGTACAACAGTAGGCTCCCATCTCGTATTATACTTCATTTTGTCATTATTTTCGGGATGCGGTCCTCCGACCCTTAGTTGGTACAGTGTAGTCCCATTTGTATTAGTTTCCGATTTGTTATTTCTGGGTAGTTATCTCATTTTGACGATATGGCAACCGAAGACATATTTATCCGTTTGTTTATATTTTGTAAGGTGAATTACCGTAGATTCGTGGACGGCAGTACGTGCTTATAGCCGTTCACTCTCCTAGGGCGTTATCGCCTCGGGAGCCCGAATTGTCGTTTGTGCGGTGTTGTCGCCGCACAAACATAAAGTCCTAAGTTAGTAAGTTGGGCCCCGGTAGTGCCGCTTAGGCAAGGCCCGAGTTAGTAAGTTGGGCCCCGGTAGTGCCCGCTTCGGGATGAGTCCGGTAAATTTACAAACTGGGTATTTATTACGGGTGTTTGACTCTCGTAGCTGTTTACCCTTGAAAAATTTCAAGGATGAGTAAGTGAATAAATGAAAATAAATTGATGATTAATGACAAATCATGAGAAGAGGGAAGGAGAGAAAGCAATGAAAAGATGGCCCACTGATCAGAAGAGGTCGTTGCTTAACCCCGAATGAATTCATTAGTCCCACAATGGAATGCTTGGGCATGAAGTGAAGAGTATAAATACCCCACCACCTCCTACTCATTCGAGGTGGGCGACCTCGGGAGATTTAGGAGAGAGAAAATCTCCCGATGGGTCGACCATTTGATTACATTTTCTCGACAAGTGGGACCCACTGGCGCAGTCCCTTATAGATGAATCTAACAACATAGCCTATCGATGAGTCACCCATGTGACCATTTTCACCGACAGTGGACCCCACACCTCGGTGACCTACTGATGGGACCGAAATTGAACCACTAGAAATCTGCCTTTGAGCTAACCTTAGAAAGGAGCTAAAGCAAAGATAATCCCTATGCTACATGAAATGATGTCAATGCCAAGCTAGCATTTTGATGCAACTAGTCATGAGAAATTTCAAATGTGATTTTGCTTTCAAGGTGACCTGGTGCCAAAGTCATGAGCAACCACCTAACCATGCTTTGATTTGTGTCAATTATCGATAAGTAGTCAGTTCTTTGACCAAATCACCCTCATGTTAAGGGATTGAAAGTCAATTTCATAAGATTGATCGGTGCAAAGTCGGGAGCAACCACTTTGATCAAGTCTAGATTTGTATTAATTGCGATAAGTAGTCGGCATTTGATCAAATCAAGCCCTAATGAATATCAATATAAGTCTAATTGGTATTTAGTTAGGGTGGTTTCTGCAAGAGAGAGATAATTGGCGAGAGACACGTAGCTATAATTGAGATCGTGGATTAATTCATAAGGAATAATAGGGTTTTATGGATAAAAGAATTTTTAATTCAGAGAAGCAAGGGCAAAAATGGAATTAAAATTACAGGGATGATCATCATGAATTTAGGGATTTTTGGTGAAATTTTCATGATTTTTGGATAAGTGGAGCTATTAAAATAAATTCGGGGAAGATAAAAAGCGAGAATAAATGGACTGATCAAAGGTGAGATTCAATCAAGGGTTCATATGGGTGCAACTTGGAGATAGATACACCGCTTTGGGTGCAATTTGGAGGCGGGAAAGAGTGCAAATTCAAAAATCCAGTAATCATACTGATGCCACGTGGCGGCTGTCTACTGGGCCAACTCAACTGTGAAGAGCCACGTGGCACTTTCCTATTGGTCCACCTCAGCTGGGTGGGACCCACACCCCTATAGACCTGACAAGTGGGCCCCACCAGTATGCCACGTGGCAAGCTGCCAATCTGCCATATCACACTGTCAGAGCCATGTGGCACATGTCTACACCGGTCCACATCGGCGGTCGTTCCACCAAACAGAGACAGTGGCGGCTACCGGCTCGCTCACCATGTCACACTATCAGAGCCATGTGGCTTATTTTCATTGGTCCACATCAAGGGTAGGTACAAGAAACATAGACACATGGCAGATTATGGCAAGGCCACTTCAACATCACACAGACACATGGCAGTACCACACTCGGCCACATCAGACAGACAGTGCCACATGGCACTGTCTCATTGGTCCATGTCAGCAAGTGGGTCCCACCACAGCCGAGACAGTCACCAAGTGGGTCCCACCAGAGTGCCACGTGGCAATCTGCTATTTGGCCACATCATCACCCCATGCCACATGGCATCACCATATCAATGCATACTGGTGTGTTATGTTTAGTGTAATTGCCATGTGTCAAGCTCTGATTAGACCATTATCATCTAAACCTATGACACCTCAGCATAAACCAGATTAATTAAGGCTAATCATGAGAGATAAACAAATTAATATCTGACAATGGGGCCCAGAACACAGAGATGAGAGCATAGGCGCATAATTGAGGTGGTACGCCAAGTCTACCCTACTGATTCGTTCTAATCAAAGCAATCAGATTTAAAAAGGAAGATGAGAATAGGATGAACCTGGTGCATGCTTTCCCAGTCGCTGGTCTATTCTCCCCTGGCGCTTTGGTGCACGTGTGCTTAGCCCATCCAGTCCAGTCGAAGACTCTCCCCGCTCCCTCTTCTTCTTCTCCTCGCGCGCGATCGCTGGCTTCTTCCCATGGCGTCTCACCATTGCAAGAGGCTTCGAAACAGATAGCAAGCATCAATACTTCAATCAAGAAAGTAAGAACAAAAAGGATAGCAATGGAGGAAGAGTTGAATAACAAGATTACCACGGTTTGAGTTGAAGCAGCGATAGTACACTTCTAAAGAGATACGATTGAATGCTTCAAACACTGAATTGAGCACAGAGGGAGCTTGCTTGTACTTAGGCGACACTAATTGATGAGTAATTACAAGGCAATTGAGTGAGAATAGAGTTCAAGTGCGGAATCACCAAAAGCAGTAGCAAAGGGGCAGACTTGATAGACGCTTCAAACATCAAATTGTGCGGTCAAGGAGTTCATCTAGACTAAGGCGATGCTGATTAGCATGGATTAAAGAAGAAATTAGACCGGAAGAAGTGAATTGCACCAAGGGAGGAAGTGAGACAGAAACACAAATTTTGAATTGGATAGGCCTCAGCGCAATTGAGAGAGTGAAGGGGTATCGAAGCGATAAAGGGGTGTTTAAATACAACCTAGCAATAAGGGGTTTACTCATCCATTAGCACATGTGCTGAATTGAAAGCCGATTAGAGTTGCGGCACAACCGTAACAGAAAACTAACTGACTTGTCAGAGGTGATTAGAAACAAGCACAACTGCATCTCAGTCGTCAATTGAAGTAAAATGGAGGGTAGAGATTCATCCAAGTTGGCAATCCGACCTAAAGATGATTAACCAATCACAATTAATCAAAATTGGCCGAATTAGTCTATATAAACGGGAATTAGCAACAGTAAAAAAACAGAAGCTTGGAGAGAGAAAATAACACCCACACCTTCATCAGTGATTAGTGATTGTAAAGAGAGAGAGAGAGATAAAGGAAATTAGCAAGAGAATTAGTCAATTGGTATATTTTTCTCGGATAAAAAGGTAATTGAGCTATATGTTTATCAATCAAAATCATACCTTTATGTTTTCTTTTAGGAACCTTTTCTTGATAATCCATACTTATGTAATTGATAATTTCTTTTTCAAATCTTGCTATTATCACTTCCTAAATTGCAGATTTTCTTTCTTTCCTTTTCTGGTTTTACTGTTTTCTTGTGCTAAAGTTAATAATTGATTGTGAAATTGGTCATCCAGCGAGCCACTGGCCCAAACACAAAGTGTTTGGTGAGCCTTTAGGCCTGGATTGATCATCACTATCAAGAATTCATGGTGAGATACTACTGTACCAAAGTTTCATTTCAGTTTTCCGAGATTTTCTTGCTTACAATTGAATAATAGTTAAAAGATAGAATCTTTGATCTCTTAATTACTTAGTGTTATAGTTATGTTTGATGGAACATCTTCAATTTGAGTCAATTTGTCAGTAAATATTGAGAATTCAAAAAGAGTTAAGATCGGTACCAGTCAACACTGTACATCGCTAAGTGGTACCATGATTATAAGCAAAAGAAAACCCTTGTACTCGCTCCACATTACACCAACATGTTAAGGCGATGCATATTGAGCTTGTACCTGTCTCATATCATACTAGCATACTAGTCAATTTCATTGAGTTACACTTCGGTGTCATGAAACGTAGTTGGCATTGGGCTTCAAGAACATCCAACTCAACGAGCCATCGGCCCTAGCTCGGGCTAGGTGTGCCTTTAGGCCGAGGGATGTTAATCAAGTATACTAGCACGATAAGCATTGAAGAATCACAAGGAATTTAGATTAGTACCAACCCAGGTACCATGTATTGTTGAGTAACACCATGCTCCAATGTAGTTGCAAGCAAATAGAAATCTCTTCATTCATCTCAAATCATGTCAATATGTCAAAACGATGCTTGTCAAATCCACAATTGTCGAAAACATCGATCAATTCAATTGAATTCGACGGAAGAAGCATCCCTACCAATTTAATCAATACACTTTAATCGGTACCGCGCATAGCCTCCACTACCGGATGGATCTTCGATCGACGCTTTGGAAAGATTCTACACACCAAGACGATGCTAGGGTGATGATCGATCGGAGAAGGAGTGCTCCGGTCAGGAACACCACGTTGCACGGATCTTAACGCATTAGAAAGTCGGAGGTCAAGAGATTCTCTTTGCACGATCATTGAAGCGATCACCAATCTTGAGGATTCGTCGGCGGATGAGATCCATTAAAAGTTTGGGGAAATTAAACGAAAGAAGATCTGGACCTTAGATCCATTAAATACGCATCTTAATTAAATCAAACGGCCCAGATATGTTTGAATATTTGAATAATAACTCTGCACTAATCTCGGCACGATCCAACGATTCATATTAATACACGTATCTCAAAATGAAAGGGGCGGCCCATTTTACCATACTTGGGCTTATTCACGGAAAAAATAGAGAAATAAATAAACAAATAAACTTGGCCCAAAGATAACAAGCCCATTAGTTAATAAATAATATTAAAATTAAATAGTAAATAAATCATTTGAAAATACTACTAAACTCCAAATTGACTCAAATTTGTTTCTAAAATTTTCTTATTTTTCATACTATTTTCCTATACAATAATATTCCAATTTTAAAAATATAATCATGATAAAACAATTTAAAAGCAAAAGACATTACATATATTGATATGTTTGACCTAGATTTGACTTGCCATTTTAAATACTATAAAAACTCCAAAAATACAAATAAAAATCATAAATAATAACTAGATATATTTTAGTGATTTTTCAAGTGATTTTCCATGAAATAATAATGATGATAGTAATATACTATAATAAATAATGAGATTAGCTATATTCTTTGATAAATAAAAAATATAATAATAATAATAGATATTATATTGATATTTTCTGTAAAAAGAATAATAAAAATAAATAGCACAAAATATATAAAAATATAATACCATGGTAATAAATAGTAAAATACATTTTCTTTTATAATAAAGAATGATAATATAGTTTTATAATATGAATTGTATTTCTTTTATTTCTATACAAATATATACAATAAAATACTTTTGATGAATAAAAATGCAATAAAAATAATAGTTGTAATAAAAACATAATGAATTTCATCTCTTATGACTATTTTCAACTAATAATAAAAATCTTATACTTTTCCATAGATAATAAATAGAAATAATAAAAATAGATATAATGAATAGTATAATAAATAGGATAGATATTAATAATGATTTCTTTTTAGCTATTATAGATATTAAAAATAAAAAAAATAATAATAATAATAATAAAATAATATAGCTAACCATCTTTTAATTTTGTAAATAATTCTTACATAATGAATAGTATTTCAATATAATAGAATATAATAATAAAATTCTATTACTTTGGCTATTATAAACATTTTAAAAATACAAATAAAAAAATAGCCATTTTATTTTCTATTATTTTTGTAAGTGATTTTCTACAAATAAATAGAGTTTAGAAATAATAAAAATAAAATTTACTATTTTAGCTATTATAAAAATCCCAAAAATATAAATGAAAATCTAGTTAAATAGCTAACCCCTTTTCCTATTATTTTTGTAAATAATTTTCTACATAGATAAATAGAGTTTAAAAATAAAAATAATAATAATAATAAAATAATAATAATAATAAATATAATAATAATAATAATAATAATAATAATAATAATAATAATAAATAAATGCATCTTTATAATATAAAATAATAATGGAAGATATTATATAATAGACTTTGTGCATTTTAGAAATGAATAAATATGCTCACATAAGGAGTGTAGAGCCACATAAGAATATTTGCACACATGATATAACATTTAGAACGATTAGTCAAGACGAGAACATCTTGACGAGAGGATAAATAAGGTTGCATGACAACACGAGAAGATACGTTGAGACAAGAACATCTTGACGTGAGATGATTAAGGCTTTAATAGCAATACGAGAAGATACGTTGAGACAAGAACATCTTGACGTGAGATGATTAAGGCTTTGATAGCAACATGAGAAGATACGTCGAGACAAGAACATCTTGACACTTGATAAAGAATAATAAGATACGTCGAGACAGGAACATCTTGACGTGAGATGAATAAGGCTTTGATAGCAACATGAGTGAATATGTCGAGACAAGAACATCTTGACGCTTAATGAAGAATAACCGAGCTACGATACTAACATGGAAATATATGTCGACTCAAGAAGAAGAAGAACATTATGATGTCCTAGATAGGTGACATCTTAATGACTCGCGCCATGAGCAAGTAACTCATGATTGAATACGCTCACACAAGGGGTGTAGGGCAACATAGTAATTTTGCACAAGTAATGCAACATGTAGAATGATTAGTCGAGACGAGAACGTCTTGACGCTCGTGAAGAATGACCAAAGCTACGACATCGGCATGGAGAGATATGTCGACTTTGAAGAAGAAGAACATTACGATGTCCGAGAGAAGTGACATCTTAATGACTCGGTGTCATGAACAAGTAATTCATGACCATTTGAGTGGCAAGGCCGAACTCATCCGTCGATAAGTTCGTCTCCCGGTTCATTTCCCGAGACTGTGAGATTGAATCGGTCGTAGGTAGATTCATCCACAAAACAGTGAATGTGAACCGTTCGCAGGTAGGTTCCTTCACTAACACATGCCTCAATGTTGAACCGGCCCGGCGCTTCGGGTTTGACATTGTGTGCAATTGTGTTTCCTAGGTTTATGAATCGGCTTAGTGCTTCGAATTCATGATCTAGAAGATCGGTGAGAAGAAACACGTGGGCCATATCCACCCTTCTCCCGATTCACCAACCTCAAGATCAACCGCTCGGCGCTTCGAGTTGTATTTTGTGTGATTGGTTGTTGACTAGTTAAGATTGAACCGATCTGTTTGTAGGTTTATCTTCTAGATCAACGGAGGTCGAGTCGATACGTATGTAGACTCACCTCAAGCCCCTCTAAAAGAGATTAACCCGGTCTCGTAGGTAAGGTTACATCTCGAGGTGGCATAGATCGAACCGATCTGTTTGTAGGTTCGTCTTCCATAGGATAAAATCGATCTGTTTGTAGGTTTGTCTTCCATAAATTGAACCGATCTGTTTGTAGGTTCATCTTCCGTAGACCCCTTTTTTTATGAAATTAGACGACCACTTGACCATCTTTTAACTATACTATTTGCTTCTCTCTTTCAAAGATCCAGAGGTGCCTCGAGGTTCGTAGCCCGGGGTAATTAACGGTGGGGGCTTGCGCCCACCGGGAATCTACAAGAACTCACAATCACTAAAAACCCCCGAATGTGCATCCAAATAATCTCTAAACGGCGAATCGGCCGACACCCAGCAGATGCACGCTCGGGAGGGATCTCCGTGTCCTTCTTCCGCAACCCATCGCCCAGCGGCGGTGCGGAGCGCGCGAAAAAGGGTCGCACAAGATCTGGCACGCCCGGTGGGACCTAGATTCTCCTCTTATCTCTGAAAGAGAGAGGCAAATAGAATAGTTAAGAGATACAAGTGGTCTTCTATGTGCTAAAATGACTAATGATTTTCGAGTATTTTTGTTTTTTGCAGAAATGGCATTCTTTGGAAACTTCAACCTCGCTCCCTACACTCGTCACTCCCGCACAGAGCCCGTAGGGCAACCGTTCATGTTCTTCGGGACCATCCCGCAAGAACTCACCATCTACGGCCCAACTCCAGTGGCCACGATCACTCCCGCAACCGTCCGGATCTCTATCCCGGACGAGGAGGAGGACTCGATCACCCTGACTCCCAAGGGGATCTCAAACAATGTCATGGCCTCTCCTACTACCTCCCCAAAGAGGAGAAGGCGACCGTCCAAGAGGACACCCCAAAGGCGCAGCCCAAACTGCCCGTAACTCTCAAACGTCCAGGAAGAGGGCCCTGGACGCATACCAAAACCAGCTGGTGGCTAGGCCAGCCATCCCGGTCTCTAACAAATTCACAGCTCTCCGCATAGTGGCCAAGAACTCGGCCACAGGCCAGCTCCGCCAGGCATGGGAGGTGCCTAAGCCCACACCTCGCCCAACTCAAAGGCCTCAGCGCCGCCAAGACAAGTCTCAAACCCCTGCAGAAGCCATCTACAAGGCTCACAGGGCCCTCAAACAGAGGAAGAGCGTCAAGAACGCTAGGTCGAGACAACATGTCTCCCGCTCCAATCACTCTCAAGGCATGGCTCAGCCGCAAGCCATTGTCTCCACTCCAAACCCAAGGAGGTTTACACCAAAGGCAACACCTAGCACCTAGCAGGTGTGGGTCCCGAAGGGTTCCCAGCCAACAAAACCCCAGTCTCAAGCCCAACCCAGGAAGGCAGGCAACTCTTGCACTCCGTCCGAGAGCGTATTCAGCCGCCTAGGTCAGAAGAGTGTGTTCAGCCGATTAGGCTCGAGAATACCACTCAATAGTTTGAAAGTAACTGCCCCTGACCAAACAAAGAAGAAGAGAAGAACCGCTCGCTATGAAGAGCACTTCTCGATCAACACCATCGAAAGCGCAAGCTACGATGCGATCCGGATACGATGCGAGGTGAATATGACTCAGGATGACCAGTCCCCGCCTAATCAAGCTCACGTCACCAATACCAACAAAAATAATGGTAGAAAAGGGAGACCTCCCAAGAGAGTCAACCCCGAGGGCAATAGCAGGGAAGGGGAAGACCACAACGAAAACCCTGATCTCTTTGACAATGAAGATGACGTTGAAACACGTCCCGAAATGCCCATCGATGAAATAGAAATATTAAAAGGCCACATCGAGGCACGGGATGAAGAGTTGATTAGGCAACGGGAGCTAATCGCTACCATGCTGAAGCAGAATGAAGAATTGATTAAGGCGGTCAAATCCTTACAAGAATCACAAGACGCCAATTTCAAGGCCGGTAGCTCCCGTCAGAAGGGGTCCACAAGTACCAAAAGCAATCATAAGGGAAAACAACCTCGTCGATTCTAAACCCCATCCACACAGAAACAATAGAAGTGGAAGGTGAACCAACGGGAATATCCCTAAAGAGATTCAAGCCATGATTGCCCAAAAATGCAAATAGCTGGAGGTGGATACGCTATCCCTCCCGTTAAAAACTGTGGACATCCATACCCCGCCATATACGATTTAGAAGAATATCCTAAAGGGTATGTGATCCCCCGCTTCAGGACCTTCTCCGGGGAAGGCAATAAAGACCTGAACCCCGAACAACACCTGGCCCACTTTGTAGCCTCATGCGGCAACACGGGCGGCAATGATGCACTGTTGTTAAGACAATTCCCTCAAAGCCTAGTGGGAACCGCCTTCCAATGGTATTATTCATTAGAAAACAACGACATCGGGACTGGGACGAGATGGCGGACTCGTTCGGGGCACGTTTTGTCATGGTGTCGATAAGATAAACATAGCCGATCCGGCAAGTACTAAACCCAAGAAAGGGGAGTCAATGACGAGATTTTATTAATAGATGGCGGAACCTCGCATCAAATGCGATCGCACATTAACGAAGATGAGGCCGTCAACCTAATCATGAAAAACATTGACGGGTGGATGGGCATGATTCTTGGTGTGACAAAGGTCAACACATTCAAAGACTTGCTCGGATCGGTATCCAATATGGAAAGGATGTCACCGCACACCGTGCGAACTTCATGAATAATAGGCCGCAACGAGGAGCCCGAGCCGAGGCTAAAGTGGCATTCACCTCGCTAAAAGATAAGATGGTTGCCAACGCGTGACACCCAAGGCGCGCGATGGCACAAATGGCAACAATTACAATAAGGGACCCAGGCCCAATCCAGGAGGGAGTTCACGGAGTTTTGAGTCTCTCAAACAAAAGAAATCTAAACCGTACTCCTTTAGGAAAGATAAAGTTGCCCAAATCTTCAGAGGGGCACTGAAGAATGGTCTAACCCTGCCGGTCAGTAAACGTCCGGAAGATGCCGATAAATCGGACGAACCCAACTTCTGCCCATACCACAGAATAATAGGGCACTCAATTGAAGATTGCTGGGTCTTCAAAGATTGGGTCGAGAAGGCATACAAAAACGGTGAAATTACTTTACCTAAAGGGTTATTGCAAAACCCATCGGCCCATGAACAGGCCAATATGATCTCTCATGAGGAAGAGAAAGTCCCGGGCCAGTTAAGCGAAGATCAAGAAGAGCAATGGACTACACACTTATCGAAGAAATCGATTAAAATGCTTAAAGCCCTTAAGAAAGAACCCGGCATGAGATGGAAAGACGACATCACACCAGTGGTCCCACCAAAGCCCAGGGTATATTATAAGGTGGACCAGAGCCAAGACCAGGTTCTTAAGAAGAGAAAGAAGCATAGAAACAACAAATCCAGAAAGAATAAGATTGAAGAGTACGAGCAGGGCAGCCCCGAGGCAATCACCCTTCAACATTTCATCTCCAAAGAAGACTGGGAGAAGCTAACCCTAGGTCAAAAGGAAGAAAATGTAGATGAAGAAATAAATAAGGAAGAGAGCGAAGAAATCTGGGGTGCTTCGTGCAACATGGTATATTCTTCTCACGATGAAGATATGCCAACTTTAGAGGAGATGTTCTTCCCAAATGACGAAGGAGAAGCAAGCACCTCTGGGACCAAGAATGAAGAGTGCAAAGCCGTGCTCCGGTCCGGGACTTATATACCCGAGAGACAAGCTCCCAAGGATTCCGATAAAGGAAAGGATAAGGCCCTGAATAAAGGTAAAGAGGTCGAGAACCTAAGCAAGAACCCGAAAAGGACCCTGGTCGACGGCGAAGAATACAACGTGTTGGCACATCTGCGCGTAAGATTCCGGCCGCTATTAAGCATATTTGACGCGTTGATGATGTCACAAGACCTAAGGGAGGTGCTAATCCAGGCCTTGCAAGATCCCGAGAAGTACAAGTCATATTTCATCGAGCAAAATATGCAGGAAGCCCTATTCACCGCCAAGCGGGCCGCCTGCATAAATTTTACAGACGATGACCTCCTAATAGGCACCGTTGACCATAACCGCCCGCTATACATCACCGGAAACTGTGGAGGGCAAAAGATTGGCCGCATCTTGGTCGACGCAGGGTCTTCGATCAATATTATGCCGCTCAAAACTCTGAAGACCATCACCTTGGATGTGAAGAATCTATCTGATGAAAAGGTGATTATTCATGGCTTCAATCAAAACTCCCAAAAGGCCCTGGGAGCTATAACTCTGAACCTGCAATGCGGAAGCCTAAGAGCGCCTACTAAATTCTATGTCATCGACGCCAAAACTTCTTATCGGGCGTTCTTTGGGTCGCCCGTGGCTTCATAGTAATCGGTCATACCTCTACTCGCACCAATGCCTGAAATACATTGAGAATGGTAAGCAAAAGAGAATTGACGGAGATGTCAAACCATTCGGGGTGCATGAGATTAAATTCAATGACGCCCAATACTTTCGCCTAAGTCCGCCGTGGCACCGAGCCGCCAATGACAAAAGCGGTCGAAACCCTTCAACAAAGGCCCTAAATTTGATACCTCATCCGGAGAAGAAGAAGAGGTCAAATTTAATATTAAACCCCGAGGTGCTCGAGCCCAAAGACCGGAAGAAAGTCGGGTGAAGAAGCAACCTTCCGCTTCAAACAATGTGGCTACGTATAAGGCCCAAATAAAGCCGAGCGAAATCAATGCAAGTGATTCGAAGAGGAGGTCATTTTCAATTTTAAACCTACCCAACGCCCTCAAATTCGGATCATAGAGGCAACTTCGGGAGAAGACTCAAAGATTCTAACAACTCGGGCGATACCACCTCGGGGGAAGAATCTGGCCATGATCGTCAACCCTGGGAAGAGGAGTCTGACGAAGAGATCATTTATCACATCCTCAAGAAGCCATATAAAGGGCCTGAGACAGACAATGAAAGCGAGGAGTCATTTATGATCAACACGGGACCCGGTAGCGGAAGGGATAACCCGGTTAGGCCGAGGCCTATAAATGAAGAACGCTCATGGCGTGAAAATTTTGAAGGTCGCGTCTGGAATGCGATCGACGAAATAAGGCACCAAGTTGAAAATAATAGAAGGGAGGTGTCTGAACAATGGGAAGTAATGCGGGATATCAAACGCAACATAATGAAATCATGATAATGATTGAAAACCCGCAAACCGCGATCTATAACTCCGAGCTACTCAAAGAAATGACGAGCGAACCCCGTTCCGGAACCCCCGAAAGGCAAGCACCCGATAGCGGCAAACGGGTAATTGTTATAGTAGATGAATCAAAGGGGGAAGAAATGAGAGTTAAGCAATCGACCGTCATGCAAACCCTCAAGGTCAAGAAGAGTAAACCATACTCTTTCCCGAAAATAAAACAACTCGGATATTTGAGCGAGGCTTTAAAGAGCGGATTAACACTTCCCGTTTGTAAGCGACCCGCGACATAGAGAGAGCCGGTGAAGGCGAATTCTGCCCTTATCATCGCATACTGGGCCATACAATTGAAGAATGTTGGGTATTTAAGGACCTAATAGAAGAAGGGCACAGAAACGGGACGATCCAACTCCCGAAGAGCTTTCAACAAGACCCAGCTCCGCACAACTCGAATAACAAGGGCAAAGGGGTGGCTTATACGATCTCGCATACTCCTGTACCTAGCAAACCTAAGGTTGCAAGACGTAAGCCGATCAAAGAGATCTATCGCTCCAACTCAGTCATGAATATTGAAATAGAAGAAGAGATGGCAGCGCTAGAGATTACTGTGGTTCCCGAAAGGCATTTTAAAGACCTCATGCCAAGGGAAGTGAACCACATCCAAACCTTAAAACCTTTATTGTGCCAAAGGTGGAACGCATCAAAGGGAAAACTATCATCCACAAGGCCATAATTTTCTATCGAGCGATTCAACCCGGTCTCGAAGAACCCTGATCACAACACTTGGAAGAAGTGGGTGATAGAACAAGAATCGGAGAATGCAACGGGCGATGACGCTGCATCTCATCCCTTTGGAAAAGAGCTGTATAAATTGGCAAAAAGGGCAAAATGTCTGAGAGATATATCCAAGGCCGAGGCCAAGCGCTTCGATGAACTGCGGAATGGCGGCGAGAATAAAGTCCCGGGCCGGACGGTAAAATAAAATACACCCGGGGATTAGGGTATAATCTGCGATGACGCAAAGATGTCTTGAGGGTCTCTCAACGAGTACCGTATGGAAGAAAGCTGTTGCATGACTTCGTTGAAATGCCGGATAATGAAACGAAGAGGACAATACCCCTGGTCCCGAAAAATGCTTGAAACACTAGAAAAGGAGCCTAATACGGTCGATGAGTTAGTGAAATTAATTTGGGGACAGAAGAAGACCCACGACCAACTTTCATAAGCGCGTCGTTGGGAAGAGGTGGGCGACAGTTGAAGACGTTCCTTAAAAACTACATGGATCGCTTCGCTTGGAGTTATAAAGAAATGTCTGGATTAGATCCCAACGTGGCGGTCCATTACTTAAAAATTGATCCAACCTTCAAGCCGATTAAACAAGCGCGAGGCGAATGAGGATAGAACTCGAAGAAAAGGTCGTGGAGGAAACGAAGAAACTCATCGACGCAGTTTCATACGGGAAGAAGAGACACCGAGAATGGGTGGCTAGCATTGTCCCGGTTAAGAAGAAAAATGGGCAAATCCGCATTTGCGTGGACTTTCGGGACTAAACAAGGCGTGCCTAAAGATGATTTCCCGCTCCCAGTGACCGAAATCATAATTGATCATACATCCTCTTATGAAGTCTTCTCCTTTATGGACGGTTATGCGGGTTATAATCAAATCAAAATGGCGCCAGAAGATGAGAGGCACACGGCATTCCGCACGCCGATTGGCATATATTGTTATAAAGTCATGCCGTTTGGGCTGAAAAATGCAGGTGCCACCTACCAACGGGCGATGACGAAAATATTCGACGATCTGATCCACAAGATAGTAGAATGTTATGTGGACGACCTAGTCATCAAGGCCATGTCATATGAAGAACACCTCCAATATCTTGAGGTCGTTTTCAACCGCCTGAGAGAACATGCGCTCAAATTAAACCCGTTGAAATGCGCATTCATGGTATCATCCGGTAAATTTCTGGGGTTTGTAGTACGCCACAGGGGAATTGAAATAGACCCGGGCAAAATCAAAGCAATAACTGAACTATCCCCGCCAAAGAATTTAAAACAATTGCGATCTTTGCAAGGGCAATTGGCGTACATCAGGCGGTTCATAGCCAATCTATCGGGTAAAATCCAACCCTTCACCCGGCTGACTAAGAAGAATATCCGTTTAAGTGGGATGGCGAGTGCCGACGAGCCTTTGAAGAAATCAAGGCATACTACTCAACCCTCCAAGTATTGGCGCGCCCTATACCCGGAAGGAACTTATTCTATATACGACCGCCCTAGATGGATCCTTGGGAGCCCTATTGGCCCAAGAAAATCGGGATGGTAATCAAAATGCGCTATATTACTTAAGTCGCATGATGGTAGGGGCGAACACGGGTATTCACCGATCGAGAAGCATTGTTTAGCCCTAATCTTCGCGGTGAAGAAATTGAGGCATTACATGTTAGCCCATAAAATCATATTAATATCCAAGGTGGACCCTCTCAAATATCGATGACTCGACGCCAATGTTGACGGGGAGGCGGCCAAGTGGGCTATTATTCTCACCGAGTTCGACATCACCTATACACCGCAAAAGGCGATAAAGGGCGGCGCCGCGGCGGATTTCCCCGTCGCACACCCAATTCAAGATGACTCCCCATTAAAATGTGACTTTCCCGACGAGGAAACTCTACATGTTGAAGAAGGAGGTCCTATATGGGAGATGTACTTTGATGGTGCCTCGTCAATCAAGCCGATCGCGGGCCCGGGAGTCCCAATCGTGCGAGCCGCGCAGACTAGTCTTCGTAACCCCGAAGGCGGGATAATACGACATTCTCTCGGCTTTAACCGAACCATGCACGAATAATGAAGCGAGTATGAGGCACTCATCGCCGGACTAGAGCTATCATTGAGTGGAAATCAAGGTTTGTGCGTATCTTTGGGGATTCACAACGGTGATAATAAATCAAATAATTGGCGAATATAAGGTTTTGAAGCCGGAACTAATACAATATCACCAAAAGGCCATGGAATTAATGAAGAAAATCCCGTACGTGTCCATCGAGAAGGTCACGAGGGCTGTGAATGGTGAAGCAGATGCGTTGGCCAAACTCGCCAAGGAGCTGGGTGAACCAACAGAGCCGGAAATCCACATCATCGTCCGCAATAGAAGGCCATTATCATTGTGTCGGATGACGAAAGATAATGTGAATAATGAAGGTACTGGGCTAGAAAAGTAGAATGCCAAGAAACAATGATAACCGAAGAAGACGATGATTGGAGACAGCCGTTCATTGAATATTTCCGGCATGGCACCCTCCCCAAAGACAAAAGGATAGCTGATCAACTAAGAAAACGGGTACTACGGTATGCGTATGTGGGCAATACGCTATACCGGAGGTCTTATGATCAGTTATGGTTAAGATGCGTATCAGGGCCTGAAGCCGAACAGGTTATGAAAGAGGTTCATTGTGGACTATGCGGAGCGCATCAGTCTGGGCCGAAAATGAAGTTAAAGATCAAGCGAATGGGATATTATTGGCCCACGATGGTGGCTGATTGTGAAGAGCACGCAAAGAAGTGCCGCATGTGCGATACATGGCCCTTTTATACATCAAGCGCCAAACCCGTTACACCCACGGTAGCATCCCGGCCATTTAATATGTGGGGCACAGATATAGTGGGGCCCATAGACCCTCCGACGTCGAGAGGTCACCGGTTCATCCCGGCAAAGAACGGATTACTTTACAAAATGGGCAAGCCGTTCCACTTAAAGAAGTTAAAGCATCCGATGTGGTTAAGTTCTTCAAGACGCACATCCTCTACCGATTCGGCACACCAACAACGGATAATATCCGATAACGGGACGGCCTTCAAGAGCTCCAAAGTCTATGCCCTGGCGAGCAGTTTAACATTGATTGGAGATTCTCGTCCATTTATAACCCGAGAGCCAATGGCCTGGCCGAAGCCTTTAACAAAACTCTAATAAATATCATGAAAAAGACCGTGGACGCAACCAACGAGACCGGGATAATCGTCTACAGGAGGCATTATGGGCTTATCGGACCACATACCGAACGCCTACGCAAGCTACCCCGTAT
Source organism: Schoenoplectus tabernaemontani (assembly GCA_037127355.1). Classification (NCBI taxonomy): domain Eukaryota; kingdom Viridiplantae; phylum Streptophyta; class Magnoliopsida; order Poales; family Cyperaceae; genus Schoenoplectus; species Schoenoplectus tabernaemontani. The sequence goes on from CM073757.1 coordinate 12,972,079, forward strand.
TCTCTGGCTTTTGGGGTTGAAGCCGTTCTCCCTCTTGAGGTGGAACTACCGTCATTGCGGGTGGCTATGCAAAATGATATGACCATGACGAATGCCAACAACTTAGACCGGACGAGTTGGATGCCATGGACGAAAAGAGATTAATAGCCCAAAGAAACCTTGAAATATATCGTGCAAAAATGGCAAGGGCATATGATAAGATGGCGCGAGTCGTGGCATTTCAACAAGGGGAGCTTGTTCTTGTCCTCAAGAGGCCGATCATTGGCGGCACATCGGCCCAAAATTTTCTCCGAATCGTGGGAAGGGCCATACGTAATTGAGAAGGTATACGGGGCGGCGCATACCAACTCATAGACCATGAAGGTGAAAGGCCCATGCCACCGATTAATGGGCGATATCTGAAGAAGTACTACACATAGCCCGGAGCGGGGCCGATCGAGTAGTATCTATTGTAAATAAATAAGGAGGGAATAAGTGTTCGCTTACACACACGTGCACGAAACACAAACCCATGTCTAACCTCCATTTTTGCATAAAATCCCAAAAACCCTACTTGTGCATCTGTAAATAGAATGCATCCAAAAATCCAAAACCACACAAACACATATAGCCCTATAAAAATAAAAAATATATAGAATAAGAGAATTCAAAGCCAAAACCACGCGAGAATGTAAGGCGAGAGCCTTGGTGTTTGGGCTCATAATACAAATACCACTGGGTTTGTCCATTTGATACAGAATAAACACAAAAATGGGCAGGGTTTGCAGCTTGTCCCTCAAACTATCTGTTGCCCGATGACGAAAGTTGCTCATATTGGTCGCCCGTGGCGCAAGCCAAGGGATAGGTCGAGCAAATTGGTGGCTAGTAAATAGTCGCTTCCGAGGGCATGTAAATAAATAACTCTCGTATTATTAGTAACATGTATCACTAATAACCAAAAATCTGCCTTCTTCTAATAAAATAAAAAGGATATATAAGTAAAACAATAAAAACCTATTTTTCTACTCATAAAAAAAAATGAAAATGAAAAAAAAAAATGAAATGATAATAAAAATAATAAAATCTTTTCAATAAGGGGTTGCCATCTTTGTCCCCAACACCATGAGTGTTATACAAAGCCAGGTTGGGTGCATTCATCCGTAAAAGCACCACACGCCCGAAGAGATGGTGTGTCATAATCCCACGACATATCATGGAGGGGTCAGACAAGGGTTTACGCTTGTACCCGACATTTCATGTTAAACAAAGCGGCTCGCTTAAAGAAGTGACTCAGGTCATGGAGAGCGGACCTACCCGATGAAGGCCGTCTCGCAGGGGATGCGTGATGGATGTTTGAGGGTAGCTAAAATATAAAAAACAGGTTGGGTACATTCATCCGCAAAAGTACCACACGCCCAAGGAGGTGGTCTGTTTCTAATCCCAAAATAGATCATGGAGGGGTCAGACTAAGGGTTTATGCTTTTGCCCGACATTCAGTGTCAAATAAAGTAATTCGCTTAAAGAAGTGACTCGGGTCATGGAGAGCGAACCTACCCGATGAAAGCTCGTCTCGCGGGGATGCGTGATGGATGTTTGAGGGTAGTACCCCACAAAACAAATTGAGTGGAGATGAGTGAAGGTGAGTTTCCACTTTACGCAACGGTGCACAAATGAGGGAGAGTGGGTGAGCTTCCACAAATAAATGTCAATTAAATATATAAGGAGCATCCACAAAATGGTGTTATCAATTGCATCCATAATCCAATTGATACCGGTAAGTTTATCCATCGGTAATAAAGGGATAAACGGGTTTATTCTCATACCGGCCTAGAGGTCAATACGAGACAGTTTCGGTATCCGTAAAATACCACGGTTACTTGAGTTTTGTATTGCCATAAATAAAGAGAAATGATGTATAGAATCAATGTAATAGGATGTTGTAAGATTTTCCTTTTATTATGATTAGACGCCGCGAAAGAATGAAGCGATTGTAATGGGGCGCTTTTGCAAATAAGATTGGAGGTGCATAGCATGAAATCAATAAAATACTTCCTCGCGCTCGCAGAGAAGCGATGAAAGGATAATAATAGAAGTAAGCATCATCCACAACAAGAGATCAAAATGATAAATGTCAAAGCATCCTATATCAAGTATAGCAAAAGAAAAGGAGAAAATAAAAAATGAAAGTGCGAGTCTATGGGCCCAAAAAGCGGGACTCCAACTCTAATAGCACAAAGGTGCTAATAGTCTCTAAATGAGTACGGAGGGAGTGCCTATCCTCCTCCGAAGCGCCTCGAAGTCCAAGAACGAGCGAAGGCACTATCCCGGCGCTCGAATGAATCCGCAACTCCGGGAGACGTCCCGCCAAATGTCGAGAGAAGCCCTCCACCGATGATCTATGGTCCTCTAGCTCTGCCGCACGAGCACGATCGAGCGGCGCCCACCACTAACTCCCATGGAGCGGAGAGTGGCACAAGAAGAGAGCCGCCGAAGATAGCGAAGTCGAGCGGCCTCCAAATGCTGCGCGTAGCTCATGAATCTCCAACTCGTGCCGGTATACGAGAGAGCTCGCATCCCGGTAAGCCCCGAGCGCCTCCTCACACCTCCCGGAAATGAAAGTGCTCTCGAGACGAGGTGCAATGAGTAGAGCCGGCGCGATGGTATCCCGCATCGGCCCATACCAATCGAAAGAGAATCCACCGGGCGAGAGTCCGGATGTCGAAATCTAGTGGATAGCCCCCGAAGAAGGTATCTCGGAGTGCATCCGCCAGCCGCGCCAAGGCGAGCCGCACATCCCTCGATGAAACATCTCGCAAGTAAAATAAATGGGTTAGACAAATTGTTATAACCAAAGAAGAAATAGAAGGAAGGGAAGATCTAACCTATCGCTTCGTCGCCCGAGACAAAGGACCGAATCGGGGGGGGGATGTCGGTCGCCTCAGGAGGACCCGCAGGTGTACCAGACCCGGCTACAAAATAAAATGGAAAGCATAAATACATGAAAAATAAAATACGGGCAAATGATAAAGGAAATATAAGGTACCGGAAGAAGCATGAGGCTCGGCGAGACCCTCGCTAACCGGAAACCCCGTCTCTGGGCTGTGGAATAGCTGCTCCACCAGCCAACTCTCATCCAACTCTGAGTCGTAATCGACTGCAACCCGCTCAGTCGAGACTCGCCATCTCGTGGCCATGAGAGGCTGCCGTCGGGAGATGAAGAAGCATGAGATGGCCCTCCCTCGATCGCAATGGCTCGTCGCTGCGGCTCGACGGCCAATGGACTCCCCTGCTCTAAAGAAGCCTCCTCGATCGTACAAGAGTGAGCACCGGTCCCGAACCACATCAAATGAGTCACCGTCTCCAGGTGGGTACCAAGAAGATCGACGGAGAAGCGGGCCGTCATGAAAGAAAGGCTCCGAGCGGTGTGGAGATGCCATGTCATCGGCCTCGTGGTCTGTAAAATATACATGTAAGAATGAAAATACTAGTGCATGCGGCAACTAGGTATTAAATGAAGCACACGAACTGCGACGGCAAGGTCGGTGCAAAACCCCGGAATAGTAGTGCTCGCAGCGCCGATAAATCTACTATGATGTCATCTCGGGCGGCCTCCACGGAGATGTCCCACGAGCTGAAAAATAAACCCTAATCGAGAGATGTAAATGAAGTGCGCCCGAATAAGGATAGGCGAGTTAGTAAAGAAAATTACCGGAGTGGGAGACGGAAAAGAAGATGGAGAAGACGGGCCGAGAGGCGCCGTCTCGATCCCTCCCCATGGTAGCTGGAGCCGGGGCTCGACATGTGGCGAGAATGAACGCCAACTACTCGTGGGCGAGGGACCGAGAACCCAGTTCGCGTGATCATACTCGTAAGCCAACTCGAATCAAAAGAGAATTGGTCGAAATGAGATAGGGCTTATCAAAAGAAAATAACCTAAAGGGATAATGAAGTGTACCAGTAAGAATGGTCCTAACAGAACACGAGAAAATCGGTACATCTAAACCCCGAAAGTCGACAGCTCGCGGCAAGGGCGGAAAGGGGTGCGATCACGCGAAACGGTGCCATCTAATAGAGGCCGGCCATCTCGCGGACATGTACTCCGGATGACCACCGAGGAGTATACGACCGGTAAGAGCGAATGGTCTCATAATACCACCGCCGATAACGCCTCGTGAAGGTGGAAGTCCTAGAGGTGGATACCATCGATAGCGAGTGCCCGTGCCCGGTCGGAAGAGGTGAGTGTAGCACCATCCGATACCCTCCAAATCGCCGCCAATGATGTAGGGCGGAGAAGAGGCGCCGAACATCCCGATCCAAGCCAAACCGATGTGCGCATCGATGTGGCGAATAGGGCTCAATGAACATATGATCGCCCAATGAGAGGAAGAAAGCCCTGACGAATACTGATCAGGTACTCCAAATCGATAGGCCTGGCTCGAATGCTAGAAGAGTCAGAAGAGGGAACCCTGCTGTCAATCACCATCCTGTCGCAATCCCTAGCGCCCCACGGCCACCGATCTATCTCGAGAAAAGCGCGGATGGTCTCGACTCCCGAAGAATCTATACCGAGCACCCTCCCGAGTCAATGAAGTCCGGCCGCACCCCCGCCTAAGTCACTCAATAAGGGTAGACGATCTCGTAGCGTGACCGCCATGCCGGGATCATATGAGCGGACCAATGTAAATGGAGCCATCCGCTAATCGGATGCCACGGGATCGCCTCCCGCACCGTGAAGGACTACGAGATGAAGTCGAAACCGCGAGACATCTGTAAATGTTGGCCGGTGACGAGCACGGCCAAAGAAATCCTCGTCGCCACGCGCGATCGGGCTCGCCATAATGAACACCGAAGGTCGAATGATGTATGCGGGGGAGCTAGGTAATAAGAAATAGCAGATCCACCAAGAAATGAAGGCGGTCGAGATAAGTCTCCCGATCCATGTCATGTGAACACGGGGGTATCCCGAGATGGGATAGGGCCGTAATGAATCTCGAGCCGACCTGTACCAAATGGATCTCTGGTGGAAGCCAAACCCGTAGGGCGAGTATGGACCCGATCGGTGAAATAGGTGATCCAATGTCGAACGGAACTCCGGATGCCCCTCCGTAAATGATGATAAATCTCATAAATCCTATGCAAAGAAGGTGGAAATCGAGTGAAGTCTCCCGAGTCGGCGGGTGAGATCATGAACTCGTCATAGAAATGGCCAAAGATCGGCAGCCCGGTCAACTGCTGTATCTCTAGGAGGGTCGGAGTCAGCTCCCGATCGTCGATGAACAAAGTGTTGGTGGAATAGTTCCACCTCTCACAAAAGGCCCGTAGCCGGGGTGTGTCGATATGATAATGAAACATCGACAAGAAAACCGAGTCATATATCCCGCCGCCGAGCAGAGTCCCCTCCCGCATGAGCACATACCGGTCCACTCTAGTGATATCCATGGCACTCCAAGGGAGTGATGAAGGGCGATGGTCCATCCGTGAGCCTCCCCGTCGATAATCTCCTTGCCTAGGAGATGTGTCAAAGGAGCCGTAGAGGCAACGCCTGAGGCCGAAGGGGCATGATGTCATGAGGCCGATCATCCCCGAAGAATAAACCGCCGCCTCGCGGGTAGACGAGTCGCTCGGATGGGCCGAGACGAGAGGAGTCCAATCGCTAGGATCCTCATAAAAAGAATGATAATGACTCAAGGGGCGACGCGGAATGGCGTCATGAGATGAAACTACAATACCCGAAGAAGAGAAGACGTCATGAGAAATGAAGTGATGAATAATAAGGAATAATGCACCAAGACAAGCCTTTCGAGCGTTCAAGACTCGTCTTGGTGGGTGGCTCTTTGTTTACCCTTGAAAAATTTCAAGGATGAGTAAGTGAATAAATGAAAATAAATTGATGATTAATGACAAATCATAAGAAGAGGGAAGGAGAGAAAGCAATGAAAAGATGGCCCACCGATCGAAGAGGTCGCCGCTAACCCCGAATGAATTCATTAGTCCCACAATGGAATGTCGGGCATGAAGTGAAGAGTATAAATACCCCACCACCTCCTAGTCATTCGAGGTGGGTCGACCTCGGGAGATTTAGGAGAGAGAAAATCTCCCGATGGGTCGGCCCATTTGATTACATTTTCTCGACAAGTGGGACCCACTGGCGGTCCCTTATAGATGAATCTAACAACATAGCCTATCCGATGAGTCACCCATGTGACCATTTTCACCGACAAAGGGACCCCACACCTCAGTGACCTACTATAGGGACCAGAGTTGAACCCTAGAAATCTGCCTTTGGAGCTAACCCTAGAAAGGAGCTAAAGCAGTATAATCCCTATGCTACATGAAATGATGTCAATGCCAAGCTAGCATTTTGATGCAACTAGTCATGAGAAATTTCAAATGTGATTTTGCTTTCAAGGCTGACCTGATGCCAAAGCTGCGAGCAACCACCTAACCATGCTTTGAATTGTGTCAATTACTGATAAGTAGTCAGTTCTTTGACCAAATCACCCTCATGTTAAGGGATTGAAAGTCAATTTCATAAGATTGATCAGGTGCCAAAGCTGGGAGCAACCACCTGATCAAGTCTAGATTTGTATTAATTGCTGATAAGTAGTCAGCATTTGATCAAATCAAGCCCTAATGAATATCAATATAAGTCTAATTGGTATTTAGTTAGGGTGGTTTCTGCAAGAGAGAGATAATTGGCAGAGACACAGAGCTATAATTGAGATCAGGGATTAATTCATAAGGAATAATAGGGTTTTATGGATAAAAGAATTTTTAATTCAGAGAAGCAAGGGCAAAAATGGAATTAAAAATTACAGGGATGATCATCATGAATTTAGGGATTTTTGGTGAAATTTTCATGATTTTTGGATAAGTGGAGCTATTAAAATAAATTCAGGGAAGATAAAAGCAGAATGAATGGACTGATCAAAGGCTGAGATTCAATCAAGGGTTCATATGGGTGCAACTTGGAGATAGATACACTGCTGGGTGCAATTTGGAGGCAGGAAAGAGTGCAAATTCAAAAATCCAGTAATCATACTGATGCCACGTGGCGGCTGTCTACTGGGCCAACTCAACTGTGAAGAGCCACGTGGCACTTTCCTATTGGTCCACCTCAGCTGGGTGGGACCCACACCCCTATAGACCTGACAAGTGGGCCCCACCAAGATGCCACGTGGCAAGCCGCCAATGCCATATCACACTGTCGAGCCATGTGGCTCGTCTACACCGGTCCACATCGGCGGTCATTCCACCAAACAGAGACAGTGGCAGTACTACCACTCACCATGTCACACTATCGAGCCATGTGGCTTATTTTCATTGGTCCACATCAAGGGTAGGTACAAGAAACATAGACACATGGCAGATTATGGCAAGGCCACTTCAACATCACACAGACACATGGCAGTACCACACTCAGCCACATCAGACAGACAGTGCCACATGGCACTGTCTCATTGGTCCATGTCAGCAAGTGGGTCCCACCACGCCGAGACAGTCACCAAGTGGGTCCCACCAGAGTGCCACGTGGCAATCTACTATTTGGCCACATCATCACCCCATGCCACATGGCATCACCATATCAATGCATACTGGTGTGTTATGTTTAGTGTAATTGCCATGTGTCAAGCTCTGATTAGACCATTATCATCTAAACCTATGACACCTCAAAGATAAACCGATTAATTAAGGCTAATCATGAGAGATAAACAAATTAATATCTGACAATGGGGCCCAGAACACAGAGATGAGAGCATAGGCGCATAATTGAGGTGGTACGCCAAGTCTACCCTACTGATTCGTTCTAATCAAAGCAATCAGATTTAAAAAGGAAGATGAGAATAGGATGAACCCGGTGCATGCTTTCCCGCCGGCCGGTCTATTCTCCCCGGCGCTTTGGTGCACGTGTGCTTAGCCCATCCGGTCCCGGTCGAAGACTCTCCCCGCTCCCTCTTCTTCTTCTCCTCGCGCGCGATCGCCGGCTTCTTCCCATGGCGTCTCACCATTGCAAGAGGCTTCGAAACGATAGCAAGCATCAATACTTCAATCAAGAAAGTAAGAACGAAAAGGATAGCAATGGAGGAAGAGTTGAATAACAAGATTACCACGGTTTGAGTTGAAGCAGCGATAGTACACTTCTAAAGAGATACGATTGAATGCTTCAAACACCGAATTGAGCAGGAGGAGCTTGCTTGTACTTAGGCGACACTAATTGATGAGTAATTACAAGGCAATTGAGTGAGAATAGAGTTCAAGTGCGGAATCACCAAAAGCAAGAGCAAAGGGCGGACTTGATAGACGCTTCAAACATCAAATTGTGCGGTCAAGGAGTTCATCTAGACTAAGGCGATGCGATTAGCATGGATTAAAGAAGAAATTAGACCAGAAGAAGTGAATTGCACCAAGGGAGGAAGTGAGACAGAAACACAAATTTTGAATTGGATAGGCCTCAGCGCAATTGAGAGTGAAGGGGTGTCAAAAGCGATAAAGGGGTGTTTAAATACAACCTAGCAATAAGGGGTTTACTCATCCATTAGCACATGTGCTGAATTGAAAGCCGATTAGAGTTGCGGCACAACCGTAACAGAAAACTAACTGACTTGTCAGAGGTGATTAGAAACAAGCACAACTGCATCTCAGTCGTCAATTGAAGTAAAATGGAGGGTAGAGATTCATCCAAGTTGGCAATCCGACCTAAAGATGATTAACCAATCACAATTAATCAAAATTGGCCGAATTAGTCTATATAAACTGGGAATTAGCAACAGTAAAAAAGACAGAAGCTTGGAGAGAGAAAATAACACCCACACCTTCATCAGTGATTAGTGATTGTAAAGAGAGAGAGAGAGATAAAGGAAATTAGCAAGAGAATTAGTCAATTGGTATATTTTTCTCGGATAAAAAGGTAATTGAGCTATATGTTTATCAATCAAAATCATACCTTTATGTTTTCTTTTAGGAACCTTTTCTTGATAATCCATACTTATGTAATTGATAATTTCTTTTTCAAATCTTGCTATTATCACTTCCTAAATTGCAGATTTTCTTTCTTTCCTTTTCTGGTTTTACTGTTTTCTTGTGCTAAAGTTAATAATTGATTGTGAAATTGGTCATCCAGCGAGCCACTGGCCCAAACACAAAGTGTTTGGTGAGCCTTTAGGCCTGGATTGATCATCACTATCAAGAATTCATGGTGAGATACTACTGTACCAAAGTTTCATTTCAGTTTTCTGAGATTTTCTTGCTTACAATTGAATAATAGTTAAAAGATAGAATCTTTGATCTCTTAATTACTTAGTGTTATAGTTATGTTTGATGGAACATCTTCAATTTGAGTCAATTTGTCAAGAAATATTGAGAATTCAAAAAGAGTTAAGATCGGTACGAGTCAACACTGTACATCGCTAAGTGGTACCATGATTATAAGCAAAAGAAAACCCTTGTACCCGCTCCACATTACACCAACATGTTAAGGCGATGCATATTGAGCTTGTACCTGTCTCATATCATACTAGCATACTAGTCAATTTCATTGAGTTACACTTCAGTGTCATGAAACGTAGTTGGCATTGGGCTTCAAGAACATCCAACTCGGCGAGCCACTGGCCCTAGCTCAGGCTAGGTGTGCCTTTAGGCCTGAGGGATGTTAATCAAGTATACTAGCACGATAAGCATTGAAGAATCACAAGGAATTTAGATTAGTACCAACCGGTACCATGTATTGTTGAGTAACACCATGCTCCAATGTAGTTGCAAGCAAATAGAAATCTCTTCATTCATCTCAAATCATGTCAATATGTCAAAACGATGCTTGTCAAATCCACAATTGTCGGAAACATCGATCAGTTCAATTGAATTCGACGGAAGAAGCATCCCGGTACCAATTTTAATCAATACACTTTAATCGGTACCGCCGCATAGCCTCCACTACCGGATGGATCTTCGATCAGACGCTTTGGAAAGATTCTACACACCAAGACGATGCTAGGGTGATGATCTGATCGGAGAAGGAGTGCTCCGGTCACCGGGAACACCACGTTGCACGGATCTTAACGCATTAGAAAGTCGGAGGCTGAAGAGATTCTCTTTGCACGATCATTGAAGCGATCACCAATCTTGAGGATTCGTCGGCGGATGAGATCCATTAAAAGTTTGGGGAAATTAAACGAAAGAAGATCTGGGCCTTAGAACCATTAAACACGCATCTTAATTAAATCAAACGGCCCAGATATGTTTGAGCATTTGAATAATAACTCTGCACTAATCTGGGCCGTAAATCCATTAAACACGTATCTCAAGCGAATCTGGCGGCCCAAATGAAGAAGAAGTTATATAAAAGATGCGCACTAATCTCAATACAGATCTGGCGGCCCAGATTAGGCCCAGTAATTAAATAATAACAGAATAGTGATAATATAGAATAAATAAATGATTTGAAAATGTTCCTGAACTCCAAATTGACTCAAATTTGTTTCTAAAGTCTCCTTATTTTTCATATTATTTTTCTATATGATAATATTCCAGTTTTAAAAATATAATCATGATAAAACAATTTAAAAGCAAAATACACTACATATATTGATATGTTTGACCTAGATTTGACTTGCCATTTTAAATACTATAAAAATTCCAAAAATACAAATAAAAATCATAAATAATAACTAGATATATTTTAGTGATTTTTCAAGTGATTTTCCATGAAATAATAATGATGATAGTAATATACTATAATAAATAATGAGATTAGCTATATTCTTTGATAAATAAAAAATATAATAATAATAGATATTATATTGATATTTTCTGTAAAAAGAATAATAAAAATAAATAGCTCAAAATATATATAAATATAATACCATGGTGATAAATAGTAAAATACATTTTCTTTTATAATAAAGAATGATAATATAGTTTTATAATATGAATTGTATTTCTTTTATTTCTATACAAATATATACAATAAAATACTTTGGATGAATAAAAATGCAATAAAAATAATAGTTGTAATAAAAACATAATGAATTTCATCTCTTATGACTATTTTCAACTAATAATAAAAATCTTATACTTTTCCATAGATAATAAATAGAAATAATAAAAATAGATATAATGAATAGTATAATAAATAGGATAGGATATTAATAATGATTTCTTTTTAGCTACTATAGATTTTAAAAATAAAAAAGATAATAATAATAATACAAAAATAATATAGCTAACCATCTTTTGATTTTGTAAATAATTCTTACATAATGAATAGTATTTCAATATAATAGAATATAATAATAAAATTCTATTACTTTGGCTATTATAAACATTTTAAAAATACAAATAAAAAAAAAGCCATTTTATTTTCTATTATTTTTAAGTGATTTTCTACAAAATAAATAGAGTTTAGAAATAATAAAAATAAAAATTCTACTATTTTAGCTATTATAAAAATCCCAAAAATATAAATGAAAATCTAGTTAAATAGCTAACCCCTTTTTCCTATTATTTTTGTAAATAATTTTCTACATAGATAAATAGAGTTTAAAAATAAAAATAATAATAATAATAATAATAATAATAATAATAATAATAATAATAATAATAATAATAATAAATAAATGCATCTTTATAATATAAAATAATAATGGAAGATATTATATAATAGACTTTGTGCATTTTAGAAATGAATAAATATGCTCACATAAGGAGTGTAGAGCCACATAAGAATATTTGCACACATGATATAACATTTAGAACGATTAGTCAAGACGAGAACATCTTGACAGAGGATAAATAAGGTTGCAATGGCAATACGAGAAGATACGTTAAGGCTTTGATAGCAACATGAGAAGATACGTCGAGACAAGAACATCTTGACACTTGATAAAGAATAATAAGATACGTCGAGACAGGAACATCTTGACGTGAGATGAATAAGGCTTTGATAGCAACATGAGTGAATATGTCGAGACAAGAACATCTTGACGCTTAATGAAGAATAACCGAGCTACGATACTAACATGGAAATATATGTCGACTCTGAAGAAGAAGAACATTATGATGTCCTAGATAGGTGACATCTTAATGACTCGCTGCCATGAGCAAGTAACTCATGATTGAATACGCTCACACAAGGGGTGTAGGGCAACATAGTAATTTTGCACAAGTAATGCAACATGTAGAATGATTAGTCGAGACGAGAACGTCTTGACGCTCGCTGAAGAATGACCAAAGCTACGACATCGCATGGAGAGATATGTCGACTTTGAAGAAGAAGAACATTACGATGTCCGAGAGAAGTGACATCTTAATGACTCGGTGTCATGAACAAGTAATTCATGACCATTTGAGTCGGCAAGGCCGAACTCATCCGTCGATAAGTTCGTCTCCCGGTTCATTTCCCGAGACCGTGAGATTGAATCGGTCCGTAGGTAGATTCATCCACAAAACAAAGTGAATGTGAACCGTTCGTAGGTAGGTTCCTTCACTAACACATGCCTCAATGTTGAACCGGCCCCGCGCTTCGGGTTTGACATTGTGTGCAATTGTGTTTCCTAGGTTTATGAATCGGCTTAGTGCTTCGAATTCATGATCTAGAAGATCGGTGAGAAGAAACACGTGGGCCATATCCACCCTTCTCCCGATTCACCAACCTCAAGATCAACCGCCAAGCTCGGCGCTTCGAGTTGTATTTTGTGTGATTGGTTGTTGACTAGTTAAGATTGAACCGATCTGTTTGTAGGTTTATCTTCTAGATCAACGGAGGTCGAGTCGATCCGTATGTAGACTCACCTCAAGCCCCTCTAAAGAGATTAACCTGGTCTGTAGGTAAGGTTACATCTCGAGGTGGCATAGACTGAACCGATCTGTTTGTAGGTTCGTCTTCCATAGGATAAAATCGATCTGTTTGTAGGTTTGTCTTCCATAAATTGAACCGATCTGTTTGTAGGTTCGTCTTCCGTAGACCCCTTTTTTTATGAACCTAGACGACCACTTGACCATCTTTTAACTATACTATTTGCTTCTCTCTTTCAAAGATCCAGAGGTGCCTCGAGGTTCGTAGCCCAGGGTAATTAACGGTGGGGGCTTGCGCCCACCGAATCTACAAGAACTCACAATCACTAAAAACCCCCCGAATGTGCATCCAAATAATCTCTAAACGGCAGAATCGGCCGACACCCAAAGAGATGCACGCTCGGGAGGGATCTCCGTGTCCTTCTTCCGCAACCCATCGCCCACGGCGGTGCGGAGCGCGCGAAAAAGGGTCGCACAGTAGCTCATACTTTATATTATATTATTATTTCCACGAATTTTCTATTTCGGGTTTTCTTTACCATATCATATCATATCATGTAGGTCAATGTGCATAATAATATTATTATATTCACTTATCAATATTACTTTCGCTGTTCAAACATCAGTATCGATTTTTGGGTCCAGTCTAGGAAAGAAGATTAAATCTTAAGGCTGGATCTAAATCCGTACTGAGTAATTTATAAAATTACTCACGTTTCCACGGTGGTTGTGGGATCCAGGTATTTTCAGGTTCGGGATTTTTGGCTAGAGTGAGGGCTAGGGACAGTCCTGTGTGGTGACAGAGATGCTTCGCCGCTTCCGCATGTGAGCAGGGTAGTGGATTAGGATCTATCGGGTTTCAAGTTTTATTTCTTTCTTTTGGGTTTTTCTTTGAGAGATTTTGCTGCCCATTCCGATGGAGCTAGCCCCGCCGATGTCGGCGTTGTATTTTTCTTTGTTCATTCTGGACTGTATGGTCATGTATACTATATTATTATTGTTTTGTTTATTCTGTGATTTTCTTATTTTATTCATTTAGCCTTTCGTACGCACGTCTCGTCGTGCGTACGTGGCGGGATTTAGCACCCCTAACCCGATTTATTATTTCTGGGGTGTGACATCCTTCGGTGGTATCAGAGCATGAATTTTATAATCCGATTTCATATAAATCATGCTAGGGTAACATCTAGAAAATCCCGAGAAGATGAATAAATAAATAAAACAATAATATGTACTTGACATAGGTCTGTGAGGGGTATGTCTAGGAAAATGGGCTAGCGTTGCACGTTAGTACACGCGTGACTTCGCTGTCCTTACGGATCCCACTACTCGGACGTGATAAAACTTAATAAATACATTACAAACAATTAATAATATAGCTTTTGACAACTTAAATTGTAATTACTTTTTCCAGATTTTTGTTTTCCGTCTCGACCCGATTTTTCTAACAAAAATAGCAACGTAATTATATGTATATATATATATATAATTAAATTTGCCAAATTGATAGAACTAATAAGAATATAAAAATTTTAATTAAAGAATAATAATAATAATTAATAATTATAATTTTCTTTTAAGTTAATCTTTGTATCTAAACATTTATATTTTGCTATCTATGCTATCTACTCTTAACTTAATTCGAGGAGATCTGTAGGCATTAGCGAAGGATAATTCACTCACTTAAATCGTGGCTTCTTGAAATTAATAAAATTTTTATGTGTTATCGCTGAACTATCTAGTCGATTCAACCTTAATCAATTTAGGATCAACTTAATCGATTCTAGGACATAGAAATAAATTATCATTTCAGATATGGATAACCGTTAATATGTAATTAGCCCATAAATTTCACTATCACGCTTGACATCGACTAAACATTCGATGATGTCAAGTTTAATTCAACTCTTTTTGGAAATTATCTAAACAAATTATCATTTAACTACACGAGATTCTAAGAGATTTGTATCTACGTGATATTCGACTTCTTATTCGAGCCATTCCTTGATGTTCGATATACGTCGTATTGTTATCTTCAGCTTTAGTGATACATATAGGTCCAAACCAATTTAAATTTGAGTAAATTCTCTTTGATCAAATTGCTTCCGCATGTCTATCTTGATTTTTTCGATCTGTTGATCCAAGTGTGAATTGTGTTTATCCGTTTGAGTTATATTCTTTCGATATATACTTCACCTAGATCTTTGATCAACTTTGTTTCTGAGATTAGTGTCGTACTGATCAGGTTGACACGTATTTGACCAAATTGATCCTCTCTGAGTTCAATGATTCCTCAACAAATGTCAAATTTAAGACGTGCATACTACCATATTAATTGTCCCGCAAAATTTATACTGCTTATTAATATTTCACATTGACTTATGTGTCACAAAATATTAAAATGATAATAGGTACATATATATAATTAACATTTATATATCAAATTAATTAGAAATCAAAACTAATGCCTGCAATAGTATTTAAACCTGATAATCTAATTAGGGAAAAATAACAGTAATGCCTCAATAATTTAAGCAAATGTAAAAAAAAAAAAAAAAAAATTATTATCAAGATGTTCTTAAATTGGAATTCACTAATCAAAATCGAAAGAGCTTAAATAAATGGTATAATAATCATTATTAAAGTACTAGTAAAAATAATAGAAGTTTTATTATTTAATAAATAAATGAAGCGCTGCACATGATATTTATGGAACCTTAATGTAAGCGTCAAAGTATTAAACCCCATATATATTCGAAATTTATTTGATTATAATAAAGTGAATGTAATAATAACTTGTCAATCAAGTGGTTCGTTTCGGGGACGAAACGTTCTTTAAGGGAGGGTGAAATGTCAAACCGTGAAATTTAATTAAGAAAAATAATAATTAAGATAATAATTTAAAACGATTTATGTAAGCTAACATTTCCTTAAATTTAAATTGATAAGAGAATACACATAATTAATGAAATAAATAGATAAATGAATAAATAAATATAAATGAGACTAGATATCGAATAACAAAAATCCAAGGATCAAATTAAAAATCTTTAAAAATATAAATTCAGTAATATCAAATTTAATAACTAACACAAAATATTTTGGTCAAATAAAAATTAAAGGAATAATATTTATTATGAATTCTAAAATATTAGAGTCAAACTCGTATCTAAGAACAGAATGATAAAATAGTAATAATAATAATAACAATTATAATAAACAGAATGTTGACGACAGTTAAATAATTAAAAACACGTTGAATTTAAAAGGTATAGATTTAATGGTTTAATTAAAGAATGAAGTTCAAAGATCAAATTTAAAATTTGTAAAATTTAAATAAGATGATTTCAAATTAAATGATTTCAAATTAAACAACGCCGGAATATCTTAGCGAACTTTAATTTCGATGAATAAGGTTAATGTAATGTTTGATATAAATCTAAATTTTGAATATTTAAGATTAGAGCTTAAATTTATAACGCTTGAAATTTAGAAGGTATTGAACACATGAATAATCACACAAATTCTGTCACAGAAAATCCAAAATGGATCCGCCCTCTTTTTTTTGTGCCTATTTCCCTTTTCTCCCGTGACCCGTCCCCGTCCCCGTCCCATCCGCCTCTTCTTTCCTTTCTCCATCAACCCATCGACTTTTTTTTTCTCTCTCTCTCCGCCTTTTCCCCTTTTTTCCTCTCGCGACTGTCGCTCTGTCTCTCCCGGTCTTTCACGCCTCTCCCTCAGTCCCCACTCTGACCCCCTTCACCTCTGGCACATCGCCGTCGCTGGAGCGGGTGACTCTTTGCATCACTGACCTCAACTCAGAGTTGCGTCCCCTCCCTGTCAAAGCTCGCCTCTTGACAGTTGCAAGCCACTGATAAATCGAGTGACCCTGTACCCCTCCTTATCGCCTCTAGTGAGACCCCTGGTAACCCTTTTCCTTTTTCTTTCCGGCCGTGTGGGCCGTGTGCCGGGCTGAGCCCGTGCCTTTGCATCGTTGATTGTTATTTTGCCTTGTTCTAAGGGCCTTGTGTGCTTTGGTACACGGGTACCGTTCGGTACCGGTGAGGCGGAGCCTTGGTCCCAGGTCCTCACCTCTTGGCGATGTGGGCCTCGTGTGGGGCGAGCCCTTAAGTTGTGTGTCTGTCTTGTGCCTTGTTGCTTGTGTGATCTGTGGCCTCCGTGCCTTAATGGTTTATCTTACGATTTCCTTGCACTGTGATGATTCTTAGTATGGCCGAAGCCCTGATTTGCGAGACCATTCTGACCCTTTGTCCTTGACCTTGTCTGTCTCACTTACTGGTAAAATCCTAATCGATGTACCGTTATTTGTATTGTGCTGGTTTGATTTCTGATTTGGATTGATCTTCTGTTTGGGGATGACTGAACTGGATGTTGCATGGTAGCTTAATTAATTTAGATACTGGAACTCTTTTCTGGTTTCTAACTGGGATGGTATGTTTTGTTCACTGTTTGGTTTCTTTTTTTTCTTGTATGTTGGCGACTATGTTTGATTGTGCATGCTGTTAGCTATGAATTTGATACACTAGTATGTCTTAGTTAACCCTGTCAAGTGACTTGGTACCGTCATTGGGTTACTCCTCTCTTATGCTGGCCCTGAATTTCTATACTTGTTCTGGGTTTCTGATTGATCTGCCACCTCTTGTGTCATGTCTGATTTTCTTTGGGGGTTATTTGGACAGAATTCGGATATGGTATTGGGTTGGGTTGCTGACACTGCTATGTTGATGTTGCGGGAATTGCTCTGGTTCTGATTTACTGATTTAGGCTTGTTTACCCTTGAAAGATATCAAGGATGAATAGATGAATAAATGAAAATAAAGTTAGTGATTAATGATAAATCATGAGAAAGAGGGAAGAAGAGAAAGCAATGAAAGATGGCCCACTAATCAGGAGAGGTCGCTGCCTAACCCCGGAACAAGTTCATTAATCCCACAATGAAATATTAGGGTGAAAGACGAGGATATAAATACCCCACCACCTCCTACTCATTCGAGGTGGCTGACCCTCGGGAGATTTAGGAGAGAGAAAATCTCCTGATGGGTCAGCCATTTGATTACATTCTCTCTGACAAGTGGGACCCACCTGGCAGTCCCTTGTAGATGAATCTAACAATATAGCCTATCTGATGAGTCATTCATGTGACCATTTTCACTGACAGGTGGACCCCACACCTCAGTGACCTATTATAGGAGTCAGAATTGAACCCTAAAAATCTGCCTTTGGAGCTAACCCTAGAAAGGAGGCTGAAGCGATATAATCCCTATGCTACATGAAATGATGTCAATGCCAAGCTAGCATTTTGATGCAACTAGTCATGAGAAATTCCAAATGTGATTTTGCTTTCAAGGTGACGACTGGTGCCAAAGTCATGAGCAACCACCTAACTATGCTTTGATTTGTGTCAATTATTGATAAGTAGTCAGTTCTTTGACCAAGTCACCCTTATGTTAAGGGATTGAAAGTCAATTTCACAAGACCGATCGGTGCCAAAGTGGGAGCAACCACCGATCAAGTCTAGATTTGTATTAATTAATTGGCGATAAGTAGTCAGCATTTGTCAAATCAAGCCCTAATGAATATCAATATAAGTCTAATTGGTATTTAGTTAGGGTGGTTTCTGCAAGAGGGAGATAATTGGCAGAGACATTGAGCTACAATTGAGATCAGGGATTAATTCAGAAGGAATAATAGGGTTTTATGGATAAAAGAATTTTTTTAATCCAGAGAAGCAAGGGCAAAAATGGAATTAAAAATTACAGGGGTGATTATCATGATTTTAGGGATTTTTGGTGAAATTTTCATGATTTTTGGATAAGTGGAGCTATTAAAATAAATTCAGGGAAAATAAAGGCAGAATAAATGAATTAATCAAAGGCTGAGATTTGATCGGAAGCGATTACGGGTGCAAGTTGGGGATAACGAGCACTACTGGGTACAAACTGGGTGCAGGGAAACACAGAAGGAATAAAATAAGAGAAGAGAGAGGGTGTGCCACGTGGCGGCCTCTCATTGGGCCATGTCGGCGAGTGGGCCCCACCCCACGTATGAGTCGGCGACAGTGGGCCCCACCTTAGAGCCACGTGGCGGGGCGACCGATGGGCCACCTCACCACCCTAGTGCCACATGGCACCACGCCGAGGTCCACTTAACCCAACCACATGCCACATGGCACGACCGAGAGGAGACCACCACCACCCTAGTGCCACATGGCACTACACTGGCTGAGCCACCTCGGCATGGATCAATACTATAACAGATGATTAATGGATTGATTAAACAAGTGGACCTATCGAGTGTGCCAAGTCAGATCAATTAGATTTAAGCAAGAGAGTTAACCAATCCACACTTGGACTAATGGGCCGAGATTCATATACTAACATTGGGGCCCCATTTTTCGGTTTATGAATGTATAGCTCACACAGGCAATCATGCACCGGGCCTATGCACAGATCTAATCAGAGATTTAAATCAAAAGAAAGAAGCGGTGTGTACCTGGCTCACTTGTGTTGCGCCTCTGACTGTGGGTCCCACATAGTTGTGGACTCTGTGCGCCAAGCGCGCCCCCTTCTTTCTCTTCTCCTTCTCCCCTCCCTCTCTTCTTTCTTCTTCTCGACGAGGCAGAAGGCGCCATTAGAGGTGATCAAGCTCTCCAAAGCTCGCAACTCCAATTCCTTTCACCTAGAGCTAGCCTATACGTGGGAGAGTATGTGTAATTGATCAGAATTGAAAAACAACAAATGAATAAGGTGATTGAGAGAGATGAATACCTCGGGCAATTGATGAAGCACTTCAATTCCTACTTCAAAATCAAAAATTGATAATGCAAACCTTCTCCACTTGCTTAGGCGACACTGTGTATGAAGAAAGGAGCAGCAATTAGGGGATGAATTAAAGTAATTGAGATGGAGTAATAAAATCGGGCAAATTGATGAAAATTGAAACCTTGTACTGTGAACTCGAATTGGCAGTGCTTATAGCCTCTATGCACCCTCACGATGATGTTGAAGTGATGAAGATTGGTGATTGGATGAAGGAGCTACGGTAATGGCTAAGGTATGAGCTCGGGTGAGTGAATTGGAACTTGAAGAGATGAATTACAATGGCAGAGAAGAGAGAGGCGCCTTGGGTGCATTCAAATGGGTATATATAGCATGTTGAAGATGCTAGAAGGTTCTATGGACGATGAGAAATGAGAAGGTGGTGGAACCAAGTCAACAGTCAAAGATTGGAGCTTTGGATTCTCTGAGTGGGGCCCACATCTCAACAGAATGGATAACTGAGTTAAAGAACCATGTTTATAGGCCAAGGCAGATTAACTGGTGGTGTTTAGATGGTGTATGACCCTAATCTCTTGGTGCACCATCCCAATTGCCTATATAAGCATCTGATTCATGGAGAACAAAAGAACAACAGACAACACGCATACAGAAGACAAGAAACAGAGAAAAGACACTTTAGAGATTACATATAGAGTCTAGAGAGAGAGAGAGAGCAAAGAAGAAGCAAGAACCGAGGGAGATTTGACAGAATTGATTGATCTCAGTTTTAACTTGAGAACTCAATTCCTTTGCTTCAATTACTTGTCTAGAGGTAAGCTATATACTCTATTATCTGCCAATTAGGGATTAGTAGGTTTAATTCTTGAAGATTGGAGCTTTAGAGATGTAATTGCCACTGGATATCAGTATTTTACTGTACTGTCTTTAAATTTCTTCGAATTTCAACTATTTCTTCATGATTTTCTTCTTTATTTCATGCATTGCAAGTTTATATAGTATAAATCTTTCATTTCTTTTGATGAATTTTACTTAGAGATTGATGAATAAAATTTGTTAAATCGATTGATCTCGGTTGACTTGAGAACTCGGTAACGATCAAGATTCATTGATCAATTCTTGATTCTTGAGTGAGAATTATCTTGATCCTTGTTAATATCATATGCATTAGAGTCTATGGAGTCACTTAAAGTCGATTGATCTCAGATATAATCTTGAGAACTCGACTAATTTGGAGTTTGAATACGTAGTAAGCTTTACATTATGGAAATCGAGTATTAATTCAAGAATTAAAGGTAATTGAAGGTATAATTGAGTATGTTTCGGCTGAGACAGACACTATAAAGCTTGTAGAGTGCATTAGTGATAGTATAAACATATGAACTACAGGAATTTAGTATGAGTTGTATGCTTAGATGCAGAGTGATATTACTATGCATTACGAATAGAAAGGATAAGAATCAATTTGAATGATCTTGATCATGTTATAATACATTGGCATGCATATACGATATAGATTAAGTGCTCAATTGTCGGAAATAACGATTAATTGCATGGAATTTGTGAGATTTGTGATTCGGTGCCGAATGGTACCAATTTGTTCTAGCTAGTGCTAATGTACGAGAGGATTCACCGTATGGATTACCAATCAGAGACTATAGAAAGATTTCCTGTGATAAGGCGATGCTCGGGCAGTTGCCTGATCGGAGTAGGGTGGCCCCAATCACCGGCGACGTCATTAACACGAATCTTGGAGCTAGCATTGACTGGAGAGTCAGCGAATCGCGGCAGCACGGATATTGGCGCGCGTGTGTAAATCTTGAAGAGATCGGACGTGTGAAGTAAAGTGTCGCATTAAATAGAGATATGGATATGGATCTGGGACGTCCATCTAATACGAATCAATCTTGAAGCATATCCGTCGGCCCAAATAAGAATAAAGTTAAATGAAAGATAGGCGCCGATCTTGATACAGATCTGGTGGCCCATATTAGATCCATTAATTAAGTAATAACAGAATAGTGATAATATAGAGTAAATAAATGATTTGAAAATGCTCCTGAACTCCAAATTAACTCAAATTTGTTTCTAAAATTTCCTTATTTTTCATACTATTTTTCTATACAATAATATTCCAGTTTTGAAAATATAATCATGACAAAACAATTTAAAAGCAAAAGACATTACCTATATTGATATGTTTGACTTAGCTTTGACTTGTCATTTTAAAAACTATAAAAATTCCAAAAATACAAATAAAAATCATAAATAATAACTAGATATATTTTAGTGATTTTTCAAGTGATTTTCCATGAAATAATAATGATGATAGTAATATACCATAATAAATAATGAGATTAGCTATATTCTTTGACAAATAAGAAATATGAATAACAATAGATATTATATTTCTATTTTCTGTAAAAATAATAAAAAAAATAAATAGCACAAAATATACAGTAAAATATACTACCATGGTAATAAATAGAAAAAAATGCATCTTCTTTTATAATAAAGAATGATAATATAGCTTTATAATATGAATTGTATTTCTTTTGTTATTTCTATACAAATATACAATAAAAATACTTTTTGATGAATAAAATGCAATAAAAATAATAATTGTAATAAAAATATAATGAGTTTCATTTCTTATGGCTATTTTTCAACTAATAATAGTAATAATAAAAAATCTTATATTTTTCTATGGATAATAAGTAGGAATAATAGAAAAATATATAGTGAATAGTATAATAAATGAAATAGAATATTAATAATGATTTCTTTTTAGCTATTATAGATTTTAGAAATAAAAAAATATATAATAATAAAAATAGCTAACCATTTTTTTGATTTTATAAAAAATTCCTACATAATGAATAGTGTTTCACATAATAGAATACAATAATAAAAATTCTATTACTTTGGCTATTATAAACATTTTAAAAATACAAATAAAAAATCATAGCCATTTTATTTTCTATTATTTTTGTAAGTGATTTTTCTACAAAATAAATAGAGTTTAGAAATAATAAAAATAAAATTCTACTATTTTAGCTATTATAAAAATCCCAAAAATATAAATGAAAATCTAGTTAAATAGCTAACCCCTTTTCCTATTATTTTTGTAAATAATTTTCTACATAGATAAATAGAGTTTAAAAATAAAAATAATAATAATAATAATAATAATAAAATATAATAATAATAATAATAATAGTGAATAAATTCATTTTCATAATAAAAATAATAATGGAAAGTATTATGTAATGGGCTTTTTACATTTTGAAGATGAATAAAAATGCTCACACAAGGAGTGTAGAGCCATATGAGAATATTTGCACACATGATATAACATTTAGAATGATCAGTCAAGACGAGAACATCTTGACGGAGGATGAATAAGGTTGCAACGACAACACGAAGAGATGCGCTGAGACAAGAACATCTTGACGTAGAATGATGAAAGCTTTGATAGCAACATGAGAAGATATGTCGAGACAAGAACATCTCGACACTTGATGAAGAATAATAAGATACGTTGAGACAAGAACATCTTGGCGTAGAATGACTAAGGTTTTGATAACAACGTGAGGAGATATGTCAAGACAAGAACATCTTGACGCTTGATGAAGAATAACCAGAGCTGCGACATCAACATGGAGATACATGTCGACTCTGAGGAAGAAGAACATTACGATGTCCTAGATAAGTGACATCTTAATGACTCACTGCCATGAGCAAGTAACTCATGATTGAATACGCTCACACAAGGGGTGTAGGGCAACATAGTAATTTTGCACAAGTAATGCAACATGTAGAATGATTAGTCGAGACAAGAACATCTTGACGCTCGCTGAAGAATGACCAAAGCTACGACATCAGCATGGAGAGATATGTCGACTTTGAAGAAGAAGAACATTACGATGTCCGAGCGAAGCGACATCTTAATGACTCGGCGTCATGAACAAGTAATTCATGACCATTTGAGCTAGCAAGACTGAACTCATCCGTCGATGAGTTTGCCTCCTGGCTCATTTCCCGAGACGTGAGATTGAATCGTTACGTAGGTAGATTCATCCACAAAACAGATGAATGTGAACCGTTACGTAGGTAGGTTCCTTCACTAACACATGCCTCAATGTTGAATCGGCTCGGCTTCGGGTTTGACATCGTGTGCAATTGTGTTTCCTAGGTTTATGAATCGGCTTAGTGCTTCGAATTCATGATCTAGAAGATCAGTGAGAAGAAACACGTGGGCCATATCCACCCTTCTCCTGATTCACCAACCTCAAAATCAACCGGCTCAGCGCTTCGAGTTGTATTTTGTGTGATTGGTTGTTGACTAGTTAAGATTGAACCGATCTGTTTGTAGGTTTATCTTCTAGATCAACGGAGGTTGAGTCGTTCTGTATGTAGACTCACCTCAAGCCCCTCTAAAGAGATTAACCTGGTCTGTAGGTAAGGTTACATCTCGAGGTGGCATAGACTGAACCAATCTGTTTGTAGGTTCGTCTTCCATAGGACAAAACCGATCTGTTTGTAGGTTTGTCTTCCATAGATTGAACCGATCTGTTTGTAGGTTCGTCTTCCATGGACCCCTTTTTATGAACTTAGACGACCACTTGACCATCTTTTAACTATATGTTAACCCTTGAAAGATTTCAAGGATGAATAAATGAATAAATAAAATAAATTGATGATTAATGATAAGTCATAAGAAAGGGGGAGAAGAGAGAGAGCAGTGGAGAGATGGCCCACTGATCAGAAGAGGTCGCTGCCTAACCCCTGAACAAATCCATTAGTCCCACAACGGAATGCTGGACATGAAGTGAAGAGTATAAATACCCCGCTATTCTCTATCCACTCAGCATGAGTGACACCCAAGAAGATCGAGGGAGAGAGGAGACCTCTTGGGTGTCACCATGTGATTATATTTTCCCTGACAAGTGGGACCCACCTGGCAGTCCCTTGTAGATGAATCTAACAACATAGCTGTTTGATGAGTCACCATGTGACCATTTTTCACTGACAGGTGGGCCCCACACCTCAGTGACCTATTGAAGGAGTCAGAATTGAACCCTAAAAATCTGCCTTTGGAGCCAACCCTAGAAAGGAGCTGAAGCAGTATAATCCCTATGCTACATGAAATGATGTCAATGCCAAGCTAGCATTTTGATGCAACTAGTCATGAGAAATTCCAAATGTGATTTTGCTTTCAAGGCTGACCTGGTGCCAAAGCTGCGAGCAACCACCTAACCATGCTTTGATTTGTGTCAATTACTGATAAGTAGTCAGTTCTTTGACCAAGTCACCCTCATGTTAAGGGATTGAAAGTCAATTTCACAAGACTGATCAGGTGCCAAAGCTGGGAGCAACCACCTGATCAAGTCTAGATTTGTATTAATTGCTGATAAGTAGTCAGCATTTGATCAAATCAAGCCCTAATGAATATCAATATAAGTCTAATTGGTATTTAGTTAGGGTGGTTTCTGCAAGAGGGAGATAATTGGCAGAGACATTGAGCTACAATTGAGATCAGGGATTAATTCATAAGGAATAATAGGGTTTTATGAATAAAAGAATTTTTAATTCAGAGAGGCAAGGGCAAAAATGGAATTAAAAATTATAGGGATGATCATCATGAATTTAGGGAATTTTGGTGAAAATTTCATAATTTTTGGATAAGGGGAGCTATTAAAATAAATTCAAGAAAGATAAAAGCAGAATAAATGGACTGATCAAAGGCTGAGATTCAATCAAGGGTTCATCAGGTGCAATCTGGGGACAGAGACACATCTGGGGTACAACCGGGGATCCTAAGCACACCTATACCGAATCAGAGAAGAGAGAGGGTGTGACACGTGTCAGCATTTCATTGGGCCACCTCATGCCACGTGTCAGCACCCCATTGGTCCACCTCAGCCATGTGGGTCCCACACCCCTACACACCTGACAAGTGGGCCCCACCTATGCCACATGGCAGTCAGCCATTGGTCCACATCAGCAGCCACTTCATCCAGCAGCTAGACAAATGGCAGCATGCTATAAGGCCACCTCAACAGCTCATTGCCATGTGGCCTTCCCTTATTGGTTCACCTCACCACTGTGAATCCCACTATGCTATAAGGCGACTGACAATTGGGCCCCACTGGATGCCACATGGCCTGCACTCACTGGTGCCATGTCACCATACGGCGTGTATAAAGAGTGACGATGGCTCTTTATGGTTGGTACGAGCAACACACAAGGTGCCACATGGCACTATATTACGAGCCACATCATACACGAGATCATTAACACTAAGGGTTTGTTTGATAAGCAATCAACCAATCGGAAGAAGAGCCACCTCAAAGATATTAGCATTAATCGATTACTAACCTCACAAGCTTAAACGCTTAAACCTTACAGGTGGGACCCGGTGAGTCGGATGGATAAGGCTAGGATCACAAGCTAAAGATGTAAACCAAGTCCATTCATCCCGTTTATCCAATACAAGCGCATTCAATTTAAAACAAGAGATAAAAGGAAGGTGAACTCGGTGCATGCTCCCCGCCGCCGATCTACTCCCCTTTGGCGCTTTGGTGCACGTGCGCCCGAGCCATCCAAATTTCCCAGTAGAACACTCTCCCCGCTCTCCTTCCTTCTTCTTCTTCTCCTCGCGCGCGATCATCATCTTCTTCCCATGGCGCCTCACCATTTTAGAGACTTAAAAGCAATCGATAAACATCAATGCATCGATCGAAGGGTAAGAACAAAGGGATGACGATGAAGGAAGGGTTGAATAGTGAGATTACCACGGTTCGAGTTGAGACGATAATGGAGCGATTCTAAAGAGATGTAATTGAAGGCTTCAAGCACCAAATTGAACACGAGACAACTTCCTTGAGCTAAGGCGACGCCGATTGAGAGGTGATTATGAAGCAATTGAGTTAGAGGAAGGTGCAAATGTGAAGAGTCGCGGAGATAGTAATAAAGAGGCAAGCTTGGTAGGCGCTTCAAAGGCCAAATTGAACGATCGAGAGCTTATTCGAGATCAAGGCGACGCCAATTAGCATGGAAAGAGTGAGTGATTGAGTGGAAGAAGTGGATTGCGCCAAGAGAAGAGGTGAGCGAAACCGGATTTTGAAATAAATGAAATTCAAAGAAATTGAGAGAGAAAATGCTAACCATGGTGCAGAGGCATTTAAATATGGATTATTGATAAGAGGGCTTGCTTATCAATCAAAGTAGCTGTTGAATTGGAGTCAAACGAGTAGCGGCACAGTCAAACCATAACAGAAAGCAGTTGGGCGGTTTCCACAACAAACACAAACCCATCTGGGCCGTTGATTGAGTTAGAATGAAGGGTGAGGATGTATCCAAGGTGGCAATCCGAGTGGAAGGCAGCTAACCAATCACAATTGAGTATAATCGGCCTAATTAGTCTATATAAACTGAAATTCAGCAACAGTAGAGAGAGGGGGGATTAGCAGAGCCATTAGGATCAAGAACATACACCCATATACACTTTTCTAGTCGACAAGAGAGAGAGAGTGAATAGCTAGAAGAGAGATTATTCAATTTCTTGTTTCTGTGAAGAATAAAAGGTAATTAGTAATATTCATTGGTCTATAGATGTTTTCCTTGTATTCTTTCTCTGAAATTGATTTTAAAACATTCAAT
This sequence comes from Schoenoplectus tabernaemontani, assembly GCA_037127355.1. Classification (NCBI taxonomy): domain Eukaryota; kingdom Viridiplantae; phylum Streptophyta; class Magnoliopsida; order Poales; family Cyperaceae; genus Schoenoplectus; species Schoenoplectus tabernaemontani. Next base: position 12,999,309 of record CM073757.1, read on the forward strand.
TCATAGTTATTGAATAGTCAATTGAATATATTTCTTCACTCTTGCTCTCTTCCTTTGGAAATTTTGCTTCTTTCATTTGTTTCTTCACTGTTCCTCTTTGAAAGGCATCAATTAGCAATAATCAGCCGTATTCAGTGAGCCACTGGCCCAATCACAAAGTGATTGGTGAGCCTTTAGGCCTGAATCGGTTATAAAGTCAAGAATTTGCGATTTAATTGTTGATATACTGATTTTCATTGGAAATTTTCATTTTTAGTATTCATTAGCTTATGATCACATAAAACTGAGGTATACAAGTTCATATCTTTGTAATTTTCTTGATTGAATTGTTCTTGATTGATTAGAATTAACCCTAGCGTTGCAATTTCATTACAATACACCGATTACGTTAGAACCGTTATATCGCCGAGTTCTCAAATCCAAATTTGTTCAAATTAACACTCAACTCGGTGAGCCATTTGGCCCTAGCTACGCCTGAGTGCGCCTTTAGGCCCGAGGGGTGTTGATTCGATGAGAAAAGGGCACAAATTGAGCTAATTAAGCTTGGTACCGACCGGTCCCATACGCTACCGAGTGATGAATTGCCTCGGCCGCCAAGAACGAAAGGGAAGTCTTCCGCCTAATCCATACAAAGATCTTCATGTCGAGACGATGCTCATTGACCTTGTAATTGTCAATAACTTTGATCAATTTTGCCGAATTTAACGAAAGAAGCATCTCGATACCGGTTCTAACTGATACACTACTCGGTACCATCATGTGGCATCTCTCACCGTATGGATTCTCGATCAAGAACCATAAAAGAACTCTCCCAAGCAAGACGATGCAGAAGCACCGACCTGATCATGGAAGAGATGCTCCGGCCGCCGGAAGCGCCACTCGCTACGAATCCTGACGTAGGAATAAATCAGAAGAGATGAAAGAACCGTTGGCACGAACCTTGAAGCATGCGCTGATCTTGAAGCTAATCAACACATGGGATCTGTTAAGAAGTCCGATTATTAAACCAAGAAAGAATCTGGGCCGTAGATCCATTAAACACGTATCTCAAGTGAATCTGGCGGCCCAAGTGAAGAAGAAATTATATAAAAGATGCGCGCCAATCTCGGCATAGATCTGGCGGCCCAGATTAAGCCCATTAATTAAATAATAACAGAATAGTAATAACATAGAGTAAATAAATGTTTTAAAAATGTTCCTGAACTCCAAATTGACTTAAATTTGTTTCTAAAATTTTCTTATTTTTCATACTATTTTTCTATACAATAATATTCCAGTTTTAAAAATATAATCATGATAAAACAATTTAAAAGCAAAATACATTACATATATTGATATAGTTGACCTAGCTTTGACTTGTCATTTTAAATACTATAAAAATTCCAAAAATACAAATAAAAATCATAAATAATAACTAGATATATTTTATTGATTTTTCAAGTGATTTTCCATGAAATAATAATGATGATAGTAAAATGCTATAATGAATAATGAGATTAGCTATAATAATAATAATAGATATTATATTGATATTTTCTCAGTAAAAAGAATAATAAAGATAAATAGCACAAAATATACAAAAATATAATACCATGGTAATAAATAGTAAAATGCATTTTCTTTTATAATAAAGAATGATAATATAGTTTTATAATATGAATTGTATACAAATATATAAAAAATATATACTAACATAATGAATTTCATCTCTTATGACTATTTTCAACTAATAATAAAAAATCTTATACTTTTCTATAGATAATAAATAGAAATAATAAAAAAATAAATATAATGAATAGTATAATAAATAGAATAGAATATTAATAATGATTTCCTTTTAGCTAAAAAGAAATATATAAAAAAAATAATAATAATAAAAAAATATAAATAAAAAACAATAATAATAAAAATAATATAGCTATCTTTTGATTTTGTAAATAATTCCTACATAATGAATAGTGTTTCAACATAATAGAATATAATAATAAAATTCTATTACTTTGGCTATTATAAACATTTTAAAAATACAAATAAAAATCATAGCCATTTTATTTTCTATTATTTTTGTAAGTGATTTTCTACGAATAAATAGAGTTTAGAAATAATAAAAATAAAATTTTACTACTTTAGCTATTATAAAAATCCCAAAAATATAAATGAAACCCTAATTAATAGCTACCCCTTTTCCTATTATTTTTGTAAATAATTTTCTACATAGATAAATAGAGTTTAAGAAATAAAGATAATAATAATAAAAAAATATATAATAATAGTAATAAGAATATAATAATAATAATAATAATAATAATAATAATAAATAAATGCTTCTTTATAATAAAAATAATAATGGAAGATATTATATAATAGACTTTGTGCATTTTAGAAATGAATAAACATGCTCACATAAGGAGTGTAGAGCCACGTAAGAATATTTGCACACATGATATAACATTTAGAATGATTAGTCAAGACGAGAACATCTTGACGTGAGATGATTAAGGCTTTAATAACAATACGAGAAGATACGTCGAGACAAGAACATCTTGACACTTGATAAAGAATAATAAGATACGTCGAGACAGAACATCTCGACGAGAGATGAATAAGGCTTTGATAGCAACATGAAGGAACATGTCGAGACAAGAACATCTTGACACTTGATGAAGAATAACCGAGCTATGATACTAACATGGAGATGTATGTCGACTCGAAGAAGAAGAACATTACGATGTCCTAGATAGGTGACATCTTAATGACTCACCGCCATGAGCAAGTAACTCATGATTGAATACGCTCACAAGGGGTGTAGGCAACATAGTAATTTTGCACAAGTAATGCAACACATAGAATGATTAGTTGAGACAAGAACATCTCGACGCTCGCTGAAGAATGACCAAAGCTATGACATCAGCATGGAGAGATATGTCGACTTTGAAGAGGAAGAACATTAAGATGTCCGAGCGAAGCGACATCTTAATAACTCGGTGTCATGAACAAGTAATTCATGACCATTTGAGCTGGCAAGACTGAACTCGTCCGTCGATGAGTTTGTCTCCCCGGCTCATTTCCGAGATTGTGAGATTGAATCGGTCGTAGGTAGATTCATCCACAAAACAAAGTGAATGAATGTGAACCGTTCGTAGGTAGGTTCCTTCACTAACACATGCCTCAATGTTGAACCGGCCCGGCGCTTCAGGTTTGACATTGTGTGTAATTGTGTTTCCTAGGTTTATGAATCGGCTTAGTGCTTCGAATTCATGATCTAGAAGATCGGTGAGAAGAAACACGTGGGCCATATCCACCCTTCTCCCGATTCACCAACCTCAAGATCAACCATTTCGGCGCTTCGAGTTGTATTTTGTGTGATTGGTTGTTGACTAGTTAAGATTGAACCGATCTGTTTGTAGGTTTATCTTCTAGATCAACGGAGGTCGAGTCGTTACGTATGTAGACTCACCTCAAGCCCCCCCTATGAAGAGAATAACCTGGTCTGTAGGTAAGGTTACATCTCGAGGTGGCATGGACTGAACCGATCTGTTTGTAGGTTCGTCCTCCATAGGACAAAACCGATCTGTTTGTAGGTTTGTCTTCCATAGATTGAACCGATCTGTTTGTAGGTTCATCTTCCGTAGACCCCTTTTTATGAAATTAGACGACCACTTGACCATCTTTTAACTATACTATTTGCTTCTCTCTTTCAAAGATCCAGAGGTGCCTCGAGGTTCGTAGCCCAGGGTAATTAACGGTGGGGGGCTTGCGCCCACCGAATCTACAAGAACTCACAATCACTAAAAACCCCCGAATGTGCATCCAAATAATCTCTAAACGGCGAGAATCGGCCGACACCCAAAGATGCACGCTCGGGAGGGATCTCCGTGTCCTTCTTCCGCAACCCATCGCCCGGCGGCGGTGCGGAGCGCGCGAAAAAGGGTCGCACAGATCGCACGCCGGTGGGACTATCAAAACAAACTCGGGGAACATAAGATTTTGGATGCATATCTAGGGGGATCTCCGTGTCCTTCTTCCGCAACCCATCGCCCGGCGGCGGTGCGGAGCGCGCGAAAAAGGGTCGCACAGATCCGCACGCCCGGTGGGACTATCAAAACAAACTCGGGGAACATAAGATTTTGGATGCATATCTGGGGGATCTCCGTGTCCTTCTTCCGCAACCCATCGCCCGGCGGCGGTGCGGAGCGCGCGAAAAAGGGTCGCACAGGATCTGGCACGCCCGGTGGGACCTAGATTCTCCTCTTATCTCTGAAAGAGAGAGTCAAATAGAATAGTTAAGAGATACAAGTGGTCTTCTATGCGCTAAAAATGACTAATAATTTTCAAGTGTTTTTGTTTTTGCAGGAAATGGCATACTTTGGAAATTTCAACCTCGCTCCCTACACCATCACTCCTGCAAAGAGCCCAGAGGGCAAATTGTTCATGTTCTTCGGGACCATCCCGCAAGAACTTACCATTTATGGCCCAGCTCCAGTGGCCGCCTTCACTCCCGCGACCGTCCGGATCTCCGTCCCGGACGAAGAGGAGGAGTCGATCACCCTAACTCCCAAGGGGATCTCTAACAACATCATGGCCTCTCCTACTGCCTCCCCAAAGAGGAGAAGGCGCCCGTCCAAGAGGACAGCTCCAAAGGCAAGCAGCCCCGCATCGCTCGCAACTCTCAAGCGTCCAGGAAGAGGGCCCTGGATGCATACCAAAACCAGCTGGTGGCTAGGCCGCCTATCCCGATCTCCAATAAATTCACGGCCCTCCGAATAGTGGCCAAAAACTCCCGCGACCGCCAGCTCCGCCAGTGCATGGGAGGTGCCTAAGCCCACACCTCGCCCAACTCAAAGGCCTCGGCGCGCGCGTAACAAGTCTCAAGCCCCTGCAGAAGCCATCTACAAGGCTCACAGGGCCCTCAAACAGAGGAAGAGCGTCAAGAACGCTAGGTCGAGACAATACGTCTCCCGATCCGGTCAATCTCAAGACATGGCCCGGCCGCAAGCCATTGTCTCCACTCCGAACCCGAGGAGGTTTACACCAAAGGCAACACCTAGCACCCAGCAGGTGTGGGTCCCGAAGGGTTCCCAACGAAGCCCCAATCTCAAGCCCGGCCCGCACAAGGCCGGCAAGTCTAATGCTCCGTCCGAGAGCGTATTCAGCCGCTTAGGTCAGAAGAGTGTATTCAGCCGATTAGGCTCGAGAATACCACTCAATAACCTGAAAATAACTGCCCCTGACCAAACAAAGAAGAAGAGAAGAACCGCTCGTTATGAAGAGCACTTCTCGGTCAACACCATCGCATAAGCTACGATACGATCCGGACACCGACGCCGAGGTGAATATGACCCAGATGACCACCCCGCCTAATCAAGCTCACGTCACCAATACCAATAAAAATAATGGTAGAAAAGGGAGACCTCCAAGAGAGTCAACCCCGAGGGCAATAGCCAGGGAAGGGGAAGACCACAACGAAAACCCTGACTTCTTCGACAATGAAGATGACGTCGAAACACGTCCCGAGGTGCCCATCGATGAAATAGAAATATTAAAAGGCCACATCGAGGCACGGGATGAAGAGCTGATTAGGCAACGGGAGCTAATTGCTACCATGCTGAAACAAAATGAAGAATTGATTAAGGCGGTCAAGTCATTGCAAGAATCACAAGACGCCAATTTCAAAGCTGGTAGCTCCCGTCAAGAAGGGGTCCACAGTACCAAAAGCAATCATAAGGGAAAACAACCTGTCGATTCTAAACCCCATCCACATAGAACAATAGAAGTGGAGGCTGAACCAACGGGAATATCCCGGAAGGAGATTCAAGCCATGATTGCCAAAGAATGCAAATAGGCGGAGGTGGATACGCTATCCCTCCCGTTAAAAACTGTGGACATCCATACCCTGCCATATACGACTTAGAAGAATATCCTAAAGGGTATGTGATCCCCCGTTTCAGGACCTTCTCCGGGGAAGGCAATAAAGACCTAAACCCCGAACAACACTTGGCCCACTTTGTAGCCTCGTGCGGTAACACAGGCGGCAATGATGCACTGTTGTTGAGACAATTCCCTCAAAGCTTGGTGGGAACCGCTTTCCAATGGTATTATTCGCTGGAAAACAACAGCATCAGGACCTGGGACGAGATGGCAGACTCGTTCAGGGCACGGTTCGTCATGGTGTCTGACAAAATAAACATAGCCGATTTGGCGAGCACTAAGCCCAAGAAAGGGGAGTCAATGACAGATTTTATCAATAGATGGCGGAACCTCAGCATTAAATGCGACCGCACATTAACTGAAGATGAGGCCGTCAACCTAATCATGAAAAACATTGACGGGTGGATGGGCATGCTTCTTGGTGTGACAAAGGTCAACACATTCAAAGACTTGCTCAGATCGGTATCCAATATGGAAAGAATGTCACCGCACACCGTGCCGAACTTCATGAATAATAGGCCGCAACGAGGAGCCCGAGCTGAAACCAAAGTGGCATTCACCTCGTTAAAGGATAAGATGGTCGCTAACGCAGACACCCAAAACGGCAGCAGTGGCACAAATGGCAACAATTACAATAAGGGACCCAGGCCCAATCCAGGAGGGAGTTCACGGAGTTTTGAGTCCCTTAGACAAAAGAAGACTAAACCGTACTCTTTCAGAAAAGATAAAGTTGCCCAAATCTTCAGAGGGGCACTGAAGAATGGTCTAACCCTGCCGGCCAGTAAACGTCCGGAAGATGCCGATAAATCGGACGAACCCAACTTCTGCCCATATCACAGAGTACTAGGGCACTCAATTGAAGATTGCTGGGTCTTCAAAGATTGGGTCGAGAAGGCGTACAAAAATGGTGAAATTACTTTACCTAAAGGGTTCTTGCAAAGCCCATCGGCCCATGAACAGGCCAATATGATCTCTCACGAGGAAGAGAAGATCCCGGACCAATTAAGTGAAGACCAGGAAGAGCAATGGACTACGCACTTATCGAAGAAATCGATTAAAATGCTTAAAGCTCTTAAGAAAGAACCCGGTATGAGATGGAAAGACGACATCACGCCAGTGGTCCCACCAAAACCCAGGGTATATTATAAGGTAGACCAGAGCCAAGACCAGGTTCTTAAGAAGAGAAAGAAGCATAGAAGCAACAAGTCCAGAAAGAATAAAATTGAAGAATGCGAGCAGGGCATTCCCGAGGCGATTACCCTTCAACACTTCATCTCCAAAGAAGACTGGAAGAAGCTAACCCTAGGTCAAAAGAAAGAAGATGTAGATGAAGAAATAAATAAAGAAGAAAGCGAAGAGATCTGGGGTGCTTCGTGTAACATGGTATATTCTTCTCACGACGAAGATATGCCAACATTAGAGGAGATGTTCTTCCTAAATGATGAAGGAGAAGCAAGCACCTCTGGGACCAAGAACGAAGAATGTAAAGCCGTGCTCCGATCCGGGACTTACGTACCCGAGAGACAGGCTCCCAAGGATTCCGATAAGGGAAAGGATAAGGCCCTGAATAAAGGCAAAGAGGTCGAGAACCCAAGCAAGAACCCAGAAAAGACCCGGTCGACGGGCGAAGAATATAATGTGTTGGCACATCTGCGTAAAATCCCAGCATTATTAAGCATATTCGACGCATTGATGATGTCACAAGACCTAAGGGAGGTACTAATCCAGGCCTTGCAAGATCCCGAGAAGTACAAGTCATACTTCGTAGAGCAAAATATGCAAGAAGCCCTATTCACCGCTAAGCGGGCCGCCTGTATAAATTTCACGAACGATGACCTCCTAATAGGAACCGTCGACCATAACCGCCCGCTATACATTACTGGAAATTGCGGAGGCCAGAAGATTGGCCGCATCTTGGTCGACGCAGGGTCTTCGATCAATATCATGCCGCTTAAAACCCTAAAGACCATCACCTTAGATGTGAAGAACCTATCTGATGAAAAGGTGATTATTCATGGCTTTAATCAAAACTCCCAAAAGGCCCTGGGAGCTATAACTCTGAACCTGCAATGCGGAAGCCTAAGAGCGCCTACTAAATTCTATGTCATTGACGCTGAAACTTCTTATCGGGCGTTGCTGGGTCGCCCGTGGCTTCATAGTAATCAGGTCATACCCTCTACTCTGCACCAATGCCTGAAATATATTGAGAATGGTAAGCAAAAGAGAATTGACGGAGATGTCAAGCCATTCGGGGTGCATGAGATTAAATTCAATGACGCCCAATATTTTCTGCCTAAATCCGCCGTGGCGCCGAGCCGGCCTATAACAAAAGCAGGTCAGAAACCCTTCAATAAAGGCCCTAAATTTGATACCTCATCCGGAGAAGAAGAAGAGGTCAAATTTAATATTAAACCCCGAGGTGCTCGAGCCCAAAGACCCGGAAGAAAGTCGGGTGAGGAAGCAACCTTCCGCTTCAAACAGGTGGCTACGTATAAGGCCCAAATAAAACCGAGTGAAATCAATGCAAGTGATTCTGAGGAGGAGGTCATTTTCAACTTTAAACCTACCAACACCCCTCAAATCCAGATCACAGAGGCAACTTCAGGAGAAGACTCTGAAGAATCCAACGACTCGGGCAATATCACCTCGGGAGGAGAATCTAGCCAGGGTCGTCAACCCTGGGAAGAGGAATCTGACGAAGAGATCATCTATCACATCCTCAAAAAGCCATACAAAGGGCCCGAAACAGATAATGAAAGTGAGGAGTCATTTATGATCAACACGGGACCCGGTAGCGGAAGGGATAACCCGGTTAGGCCGAGGCCTATAAATGAAGAACGCTCATGGCGGGAAAATTTCGAAGGTCGTGTCTGGAATGCGATCGACGAAATAAGACACCAAGTTGAAAATAATAGGAGGGAGGTGTCTGAACAATGGGAAGTGATGCAGGATATTAAAGTACAACACAATGAAATCATGATAATGATTGAAAACCTGCAAACTGCGATCTATAACTCCGAGCTACTCAAAGAAGTGACGAGCGAACCCCGTTCCGGAACCCCCGAAAGGCAAGCACCCGATAGCGGCAAACGGGTAATTGTCATAGTAGATGAATCAAAGGGGAAGAAACGAAAGCTAAGCAACCGACCGTCATGCAAACTCTCAAGGTCAAGAAGAGTAAACCATACTCTTTCCCCGAAAAATAAAACAAATTTCGGATATTTGAGCGTGCCTTAAAGAGTGGGTTAACACTTCCCGTCCGTAAACGACCCGCGACATAGAGAGAGCGGCGAAGGCGAATTCTGCCCTTATCATCGCATACCGGGCCATACAATTGAAGAATGTTGGGTATTCAAGGACCTCATAGAAGAAGGGCATAGAAACGGACAATCCAACTCCCGAAGAGCTTTCAACAAGACCCGGCTCCGCATAACTTGAATAACAAGGGCAAAGGGGTGGCTTATACGATCTCGCATACTCCCGTACCTAGCAAACCTAAGGTTGCGAGACGAAAGCCGATCAAAGAAATCTACCGCTCCAACTCGCCCATGAACATTGAGATAGAAGAAGAGATGGCGCTAGAGATTACTTGTGGTTCCCGAAAGGCATTTTAAAGACCTCATACCAAGGAGGTGAACCACATTCAAACCCTAAAGACCTTTGTTGTGCCGGCAAAGGTAGAGCGCATTAAAGGGAAAACTATCATCCACAAGGCTATAATTTTCTATCGTAGCGATTCAACCCGGTCTACGAAGAACCCCGATCACAACACTTGGAAGAAGTGGGTGATAGAACAAGAATCGAGAATGCAACGAGCGATGACGCTGCATCTCATCCCTTTGGAAAGGAGCTGTATAAACTAGCAAAAAGGGCGAAATGTCTGAGAGACATATCCAAGGCCGAGGCCAAGCGCTTCGATGAACTCTGGAATGGCGGCCAGAATAGGGTCCTGGGCCTGGATGGCAAAATAAAATATACCCGAGGGTTAGGGTATAACTGCGATGACGCAGCATGTTTTGAAGGGTCTCTCCACGAGCGCCGTACGGGAGAAAGCTGTTGCATGACTTCTGTCGAAATGCCGGATAATGAAACAGAAGAGGACAATGCCCCAGTCCTGAAAAATGCTTTGAAACAGCTAGAAAAGGAACCCAACACGGTCGATGAGTTAGCTGAAATTAATTTGGGAACGGAAGAAGACCCACGACCAACTTTCATAAGCGCGTCGTTACGGAAGAGGTGGTGACGGGTTGAAGACATTCCTTAAAAGCTACATGGATCGCTTCGCTTGGAGTTATAAAGAAATGCCCTGGATTAGATCCCAACGTAGCGGTTCATTACTTAAAAATTGATCCAACCTTCAAGCCGATTAAACAAGCGCCGAGGCGAATGAGAATAGAACTCGAAGAGAAGGTCGTGGAGGAAACGAAGAAACTCATCGACGCGAGCTTCATACGGAAGAAGAGACACCGTAATGGGTGGCTAGCATTGTCCCGGTTAAGAAGAAAAATGGCGGATCCGCATTTGCGTGGACTTTCGGGACCTAAACAAGGCGTGCCCTAAAGATGATTTCCCGCTCCCAGTGACCGAAATCATAATTGATCATACATCCTCCTATGAAGTCTTCTCCTTCATGGACGGTTATGCGGGCTATAATCAAATCAAAATGGCGCCAGAAGATGAAAGGCACACGGCATTCGCACGCCGATTGGCATATATTGTTACAAAGTCATGCCGTTTGGGCTGAAAAATGCAGGTGCCACCTACCAACGGGCGATGACAAAGATATTCGACGATCTGATCCACAAGATAGTAGAATGTTATGTGGACGACCTAGTCATCAAGGCCATGTCATATGAAGAACACCTCCAATACCTCGAGGTCATTTTCAGCCGCCTGAGAGAACATGCGCTCAAATTAAACCCGTTGAAATGCGCATTCATGGTATCATCTGGTAAATTTCTGGGATTTGTAGTACGCCATAGGGGAATTGAGATAGACCCGGGCAAGATCAAAGCAATAACAGAATTATCCCCGCCAAAGAATTTAAAACAATTGCGATCCTTGCAAGGGCAATTGGCGTACATTAGGCGGTTCATAGCCAACTTATCGGGTAAAATCCAACCCTTCACCCGGCTGACTAAGAAGAATATCCCGTTTAAGTGGGATGGCGAGTGCCGCGAGCCTTTGAAGAAATCAAGGCCTATCTACTCAACCCTCCAAATGTTGGCGCGCCCATACCCGGAAGGAACTTATCCTATATACAACCGCCCTGGATGGATCCTCGGGAGCCCTATTGGCACAAGAAAACCAGGATGGTAATCAAAACGCGCTATATTACCTAAGTCGCATGATGGTAGGGGCAGAACACGGGTATTCACCGATCGAGAAGCATTGTTTAGCCCTAATCTTCGCGGTGAAGAAATTGAGGCACTACATGCTAGCCCATAAAATCATTTTAATATCCAAGGTAGATCCTCTCAAATACCTGATGACTCGCCAATGCTAACGGGGAGGTCGGCCAAGTGGGCTATCATCCTCACCGAGTTCGACATCACCTATACACCGCAAAAGGCGATCGCGGGGCAAAGCGCTAGCAGCATTTCCCCGTCGCACACCCGATTCAAGATGACTCCCCATTAAAATGCGACTTTCCTGACGAGGAAACTCTACATATCGAAGAAGGAAGTCCTATATGGGAGATGTACTTTGATGGTGCTTCTTCAATCAAGCCGATCGCGGGCCCGGGAGTTCCAACTGTGCGAGCCGGCGCAGGATTAGTCTTCGTAACCCCGGAAGGCGGGATAATACGACATTCTCTAGCTTTAACCGAACCATGTACAAATAATGAAGCAGAGTATGAGGCACTTATCGCCGGACTAGAGCTATCACTGGAGCTGAAAATCAAGGCTGTGCGTATCTTTGGGGATTCACAGTTGATTATAAATCAAATAATTGGCGAATACAAGGTCTTGAAGCCGGAACTAATACAATATCACCAGAAGGCCATGGAATTAATGAAGAAAATCCCGTACGTGTCCATCGAGAAGGTCACGAGGGCTATGAATGGTGAAGCGTATGCGTTGTCAAACTCGCCAAGGAGCTTTGCGGTGAACCAACGAGTTTAAATCCACATCATCGTCCGCAATAGAAGGCCGTTATCATTGTGTCAAACAACAGATGAGGCGAATAATGAAAATGCTGGGCTAGAAAGGATAGAATGCCAAGAGACAATGATAACTGAAGACGATGATTGGAGACAGCCGTTCATCGAATATTTCCTACGGCATGCACCCTCCCCCAAAGACAAAAGAGTCGCCGATCAACTAAGAAAAGGGTACTACGGTATGCGTATGTGGGCAATACGCTATACCGTAGATCTTATGATCGCTTATGGCTAAGATGTGTATCGTGGCCTGAAGCCGAGCGATTATGAGAGAAGTTCATTCTCGACTATGCGAGCACATCGATCCGGGCCAAAAATGAAGTTGAAGATCAAGCGAATGGGATATTATTGGCCCACGATGGTGGGCGATTGTGAAGAGCACGCAAGGAAGTGCCGCATGTGCCGGATACATGGTCCTTTTATACATCAAGCGCCAAACCCGTTGCACCCCACGGTAGCATCTCGGCCATTTAATATGTGGGGCACAGAGATATAGTGGGGCCCATAGACCCTCCTACGTCGAGAGGTCACCTGCTTCATCCCGGGCAACCGACAGATTACTTTACAAAATGGGCCGAAGCCGTTCCACTTAAAGAAGTTAAAGCATCCGATGTGGTTAAATTCTTCAAAACGCACATCCTCTACCGATTCGACACCGCAACGGATAATATCCGATAATGGGACGCCTTTAAGAGCTCCAAAGTCTATGCCCTGGCGAGCAATTTAATATCGATTGGAGATTCTCGTCCATTTATAACCCGAGAGCCAATGGCCTGGCCGAAGCCTTTAACAAAACTCTAATAAATATCATGAAGAAGATCGTGGACGCAACCAACGAGACCGGGATAATCGTCTACAAGAGGCATTATGGGCTTATCGAACCACATACCGAACGCCTACGCAAGCTACCCCGTATTCTTTGGCTTTTGGGGTTGAAGCCGTCCTCCCTCTTGAGGTGGAATTACCGTCATTGCGGGTGGCTATGCAAAATGATATGACCATGGACGAATGCCAACAACTTAGACTGGACGAGTTGGATGCCATGGACGAGAAGAGACCGATAGCCCAATTTGAGAACCTTGAAATATATCGTGCAAAAATGGCAAGGGCATATGATAAGATGGCGCGAGTCGTGGCATTTCAACAAGGGGAGCTTGTTCTTGTCCTTAAGAGGCCGATCATTGGCGGCACATCGGTCCAAAATTCTCCCCGAATCGGGAAGGGCCATATGTAATCGAGAAGGTATACGGGGCGCGCATACCAACTCATAGACCATGAAGGTGAAAGGCCCATGCCACCGATTAATGGGCGATATCTGAAGAAGTACTACACATAGCCCGAAGCGGGGCCAATCGAGCAGTATCTATTGTAAATAAATAAGGAGGGAATAAGTGTTCGCTTACACACACGTGCACGAAACACAAACCCATGTCTAACCTCCACTTTTGCATAAAAATCCCAAAAACCCTACTTGTGCATCTGTAAATAGAATGCATCCAAAAATCCAAAACCACACAAACACGTATAGCCCTATAAAAATAAAAAATATATAGAATAAGAGAATTCAAAGCCGAAACCACGCGAGAATGTAAGGCGAGAGCCTTGGTGTTTGGGCTCATAATACGAATACCACTGGGTTTGTCCATTTGATACAGAATAAACACAAAAATGGGCAGGGTTTGCAGTTTGTCCCTCAAACTATCTGTTGCCCAATGACGAAAGTTGCTCATATTGGTCGCCCGCGGCGCAAGTCAAGGGATAGGTCGAGCAAATTGGTGGCTAGTAAATAGTCGCTTCTGAGGGCATATAAATAAATAACTCTCGTACTATTAGTAACATGTATCACTAATAACAAAAATCTGCCTTCTTCTAATAAAATGAAAGGATATATAAGTAAAACAATAAAAACCTATTTTCCTACTCATGAATAAAAAAAAATGATAATAAAAATAATAAAATCTTTTCAATAAGGGGTTGCCACCTTTGTCCCCGACACCACGAGTGTTATACAAAGCCGGTTTGGTGCATTCATCCGTAAAAGCACCACACGCCCGAAGAAATGGTGTGTCATAATCCCACGACATATCATGGAGGGGTCGATCAAGGGTTTACGCTTGTACCCGACATTCCATGTTAGACAAAGCGCTCGCTTAAAGAAGTGACTCGTGTCATGGAGAGCGGACCTACCCGATGAAAGCCCGTCTCGCAGTGGATGCGTGATGGATGTTTGAGGGTAGCTAAAATATAAAAAACTAGGTTGGGTACATTCATCCGCAAAAGTACCACACGCCCAAGGAGGTGATCTGTTTCTAATCCCCAAAATAGATCATGGAGGGGTCAGACTAAGGGTTTACGCTTTTACCCGACATTCAGTGTCAAATAAAGTAATTCGCTTAAAGAAGTGACTCAGGTCATGGAGAGCGAACCTACCCGATGAAAGCCTGTCTCGCAGGATGCGTGATGGATGTTTGAGGGTAGTACCCCCACAAAACAAATTGAGTGGAGATGAGTGAAGGTGAGTTTCCACTTCTGCACGCAACGGTGCACAAATGAGGGGAGAGTGGGTGAGCTTCCACAAATAAGCGTCAACTAAATATACAAGGAGCATCCACAAAATGGTGTTATCAATTGCATCCATAATCCAATTGATACTGGTAAGTTTATCCATCAAGAATAAAGGGATAAACGGTTTATTCTCAGTACCCGCCTGTAGGTCAATACAGACAGTTCGGATCCGTAAAATACCACTAAGTTACTTGAGTTTGTATTGCAATAAATAAAGATGAACATACATAGAATGAATGTAATAGGATGTTGTAAGATTTTTCTTTATTATGTTTAGACGCTCGCGAAAGAATGAAGCAGCTTGTAATAGGCGCTTTTGCAAATAAGATTGGAGGTGCATAGCATGAAATCAATGAAATATTTCCTCGCGCTGCAGAGGAAGCGATAAAAGGATAATAATAGAGGCAAGCATCATCCACAACAAGAGATCAAAATGATAAATGTCAAAGCGTCCTATATCAAGTATAGCAAAAGAAAAGGAGAAAAGAAGAAATGAAAAGTACAAATATGGGCCCAAAAAGCGGACTCCAACTCTAATAGCACAAGACTAATAGTCTCTAAATGAGTATGGAGGAGTGCCTATCCTCCTCCGAAGCCGTCTCGAAGTCCAAGAACCGAGCGAAGGCACTATCCCGGCGCTCGAATGAATCCGCAACTCCGGAGACGTCCCGCCAAATGTCGAGAGAAGCCCTCACCGATAATCCGTGGTCCTCTAGCTCCCGCACGAGCAACCGAGCGGCCCACCACCGACTCCCATGGAGCGAGAGTGGCACAAGAAGAGAGCCGCCGAAGATAGCGGAGTCGAGCAGCCTCCAAATGCCTGCGTAGCTCATGAATCTCTAACTCGTGCTGATATACAAGAGAGCTCGCATCCTGGTAAGCCCTGAGCAGCTCCTCACACCTCCTGGAAATGAAAGTGCTCTCGAGACGAGGTGCAATGAGTAGAGCTGGCGCGATGGTATCCCGCATCAGCCTATACCAATCGAAAGAGAAGCCGCCGGCGCAGAATCCAGATCTCGAAATCTAGCGGATAGCCTCCGAAGAAGGTATCCCGAGTGCATCCGCCAACGCGCCAAGGCGAGCCGCACATCCCTCGATGAAACATCTCGCAAGTAAAATAAATGGGTTAGACAAATTGTTATAACCAAAGAAGAAATAAGGAAGAGAAGATCTAACCTATCGCCTCGCCGCCCGAGACAAAGTGGATCGAATCGGGAATAGGGATGTCGGCCGCCTCGAGGACCCGCAGTGTACCGACCCGCTACAAAATAAAATGGAAAGCATAAATACATGAAAAATAAAATACGGCAAATGATAAAGGAAATATAAGGTACCGAAGAAGCATGAGGCTCCTGGCGAGACCCTCGCTAACCAGGGCCCCCGTATCTCGGGCCGTGGAATAGTCGCTCCACCACCCCAACTCTCATCCAACTCGAGTCATAATCGACCGCAACCCGCTCGCCGAGACTCGCTATCCGTGGCCATGAGAGGTCGCCCGTCGGGGAGATGAAGAAG
Organism: Schoenoplectus tabernaemontani; assembly: GCA_037127355.1. Lineage (NCBI taxonomy): Eukaryota > Viridiplantae > Streptophyta > Magnoliopsida > Poales > Cyperaceae > Schoenoplectus > Schoenoplectus tabernaemontani. The sequence continues at coordinate 13,015,480 of CM073757.1, forward strand.
CATGAGATGGCCCTCCCTCGATCAATAATGGCTCGTCGCTCGCGGCTCGACAGCCCAATGGACTCCCCGCTCTAAAGAAGCCTCCTCTCGGTCGTGCAAGAGTGAGCACCGGCCCCGTAACCACATCAAAGGAGTCGCCATCCCCTAGGCACCAATAAGATCGACGGTGAGGCAGACCGTCGTAAAAGAAAGACTCCGAGCGATGAGGAGACGCCATGTCATCGCCTCGTGGTCCGTAAAATCTACATGTAAGAATGAAAATACTAGTGCATGCCGGCAACTAAGTATTAAATGAGGCACACGAACCTCGCGACGCAAGGTGCCTGCAAAACCCCGAAATGGCAAAAGCACGCAGCGCCGATAGGTCCGCTATGATGTCGTCTCGAGCCGCCTCTACAGAGACGTCCCACGAGCTGAAAAATAAACCCTAATCGAAATATAAATGAAGTGCGCCCGAATAAGGATAAAGAGCCAAGAAAGAAAATCACCCGGAGCGGGAGAAGGAAAAGAAGATGGAGAAGACGGCCGAGAGGCGCCGTCTCGATCTCTCCCCATGGTACCGGAGCCGGTGGCTCGACGTGTGGCGAGAATGAACGCCAACTACTCGTGGACGAGGGACCGAGAACCCGGGCTCCGCGTGATCATACTCATAAGCCAGCTCTGAATCAAAGAAGAATTGGTCGAAATGAGATGAGGCTTATCGAAAAGAAATAACCTAAAGGGATGATGAAGCATACCTGTGAGAATGGTCCTAACGGGAGCATGAGAAAACCGGCTGTCTAAACCCGAAAGTCGACAGCTCGCGGCAATGGCCGGAAAGGGTCGCGATCACGCGAAACGGTGCCATCTAATAAAGGCTGGCCATCTCGCGGACATGTACTCCGGACGACCACCGGAGGAGTATACGACTGGTAGGAGCGAATGGTCTCGTAATACCACTGCTGATAACGCCTCGTGAAGGTGGAAGTCCTAGAGGTGGATACCATCCGATAGCGAGTGCCCGTACCTAGTCGGAAGAGGCGAGTGTAGCACCATCCGATACCCTCCAAATCGCCGCCAATGATATAGTATGCGGAGAAGAGGCGCCGGAATATCCCGATCCAAGCCAAACCGATGTGCGCATCGATGTGGCGAATGTGGCTCGATGAACATATAATCGCCCAATCTAAGAGGAAGAAAGCCCCGACGAATACCGATCGTGCACTCCAAATCGATGGGCCGGCTCGAATGCTAGAAGAGTCGAAGAGGGGACCCTACTATCAACCACCATCCCGTCGAAGAACCCTAGCGCCCCACGGCCACCGATCCGTCTCGAGAGAAGCGCAAATGGTCTCGGCCTCCCGAAGAATCCATACCGGCAGCCTCCCGGAGTCAATGAAGCTCGGCCGCACCCCGCCCAGATCACTCAATAAGGGTAGACGATCTCGTAGCGTGACCGCCATGCCGGGATCATATGAGCCGACCAATGCAAATGGAGCCATCCGCTAATCGATGCCACGGGATCGCCCCCGGCACCGTGAAGGACTACGAGATGAAGTCGACCACGGAGGCACCTATAAATGTTGGCCAAGACAGTACACGGCCAAAGAAATCTCGTCGCCACGCGCGATCGTGCTCGCCATAATGAACACCGAAGGCCGAATGGTGTATGCGGGAGCTAGGCAATAAGAAATAGCAAATCCACCAAGAGATGAAAGTCGTCAAATAAGTCTCCCGATCCACGTCATGTGAACACAGGGTATCCCGAGACGGGATAGGCCGTCATGATGAATCTCGAGCCGACCCGTACCAAATGGATCTCTCGTGGAAGCCAAACCCATAGGGCGAGTGTGGACCCGATCGGTGAAATAGGCAATCCAATGTTCGAACGGAACTCCGGATGCCCCCTCCGTAAATGATGATAAATCTCATAAATCCTATGCAAAGAAGGCGGGAATCGAGTGAAGTCTCCCGAGTCACGGCGAGACCATGAACTCGTCATAGAAATGGCCGAAGATCGGCAGCCTGGCCAACCGCCGTATCTCTAGGAGGGCCTGAGTCGCCTCCCGATCGTCGATGAACGAGTGTTAGTGGAATAGTTCCACCTCTCACAAAAGGCCCGTAGCCGTGGTGTGTCGATATGATAATGAAACATCGACAAGAAAACCGAGTCATATATCCCGCCGCCCGAGCAAAGTCCCCTCCCGCACGAGCACATACCGGTCCACTCTAGCCGATATCCATGGCACTCCGGGGAGTGATGAAGGGAGCAAGAGTCCATCCGTGAGCCTCCCCGTCGATAATCTCCTTGCCCGTGAGATGTGTCAAAGGAGCCGTAGAGGCAACGCCTGTAGGCCGAAGGGGCATGATGTCAGCGAGGCCGATCATCCCCGAAGAATAAACCGCCGCCTCGCGGTAGACAGGAGTCGCTCGGATGGGCCGAGACGAGAGGAGTCCAATCGCTAGGATCCTCGTAAAAAGAATGATAATGACTCAAGGGGCGACGCGAATGGCGTCATGAGATGAAACTACAATACCCGAAGAAGAAAAGACGTCATGAGAAATGAAGCGATGAATAATAAGGAACAATGCACCAAGACAAGCCTTTCGAGCGTTCAAGGCTCGTCTTGGTGGGTGGTTTCTTTGTTAACCCTTGAAAGATTTCAAGGATGAATAAATGAATAAATAAAATAAATTGATGATTAATGATAAGTCATAAGAAAGGGGGAGAAGAGAGAGAGCAGTGGAGAGATGGCCCACTGATCAGAAAAGGTCGCTGCCTAACCCCGGAACAAATCCATTAGTCCCACAACGGAATGCTGGACATGAAGTGAAGAGTATAAATACCCCGCTATTCTCTATCCACTCAAAGCATGAGTGACACCCAAGAAGATCGAGGGAGAGAGAGACCTCTCGGGTGTCACCATGTGATTATATTTTCCCCGACAAGCTGGGACCCACCTGCAGTCCCTTGTAGATGAATCTAACAACATAGCTCTGTTTGATGAGTCACCATGTGACCATTTTTCACCGACAAAGCGGGCCCCACACCTCAAATGACCTATCAAGGAGTCGAATTGAACCCTAAAAATCATTTTTGGAGCCAACCCTAGAAAGGAGTCAAGCAAGATAATCCCTATGCTACATGAAATGATGTCAATGCCAAGCTAGCATTTTGATGCAACTAGTCATGAGAAATTCCAAATGTGATTTTACTTTCAAGGCCGACTTCGGTGCCAAAGTCACGAGCAACCACCTAACCATGCTTTGATTTGTGTCAATTACTCATCGATAAGTAGTCAGCTCTTTGACCAAGTCACCCTCATGTTAAGGGATTGAAAGTCAATTTCACAAGACTGATCAAAGCCAAAGCCGGGAGCAACCACTCGATCAAGTCTAGATTTGTATTAATCATTGATAAGTAGTCGATTTGATCAAATCAAGCCCTAATGAATATCAATATAAGTCTAATTGGTATTTAGTTAGGTGGTTTCTGCAAGAGGGAGATAATTGGCAGAGACATTGAGCTACAATTGAGATCAGGGATTAATTCATAAGGAATAATAGGGTTTTATGAATAAAAGAATTTTTAATTCAGAGAGGCAAGGGCAAAAATGGAATTAAAAATTATAGGGATGATCATCATGAATTTAGGGATTTTTGGTGAAAATTTCATAATTTTTGGATAAGGGGAGCTATTAAAATAAATTCAAGAAAGATAAAAGCAGAATAAATGGACTGATCAAAGGCTGAGATTCAATCAAGGGTTCATCTGGGTGCAATCTGGGGACAGAGACACATCTGGGTACAAACTGGGGATCCTAAGCACACCTATACCGAATCAGAGAAGAGAGAGGGTGTGACACGTGTCGCATTTCATCGGGCCACCTCATGCCACGTGTCGCACCCCATCGGTCCACCTCACCACGCGGGTCCCACACCCCTACGCACCGACAAGTGGCCCCACCTATGCCACATGGCGCTCACCATTGGTCCACATCGCAGCCCACTTCATCCAAAGAGCCTAGACAAATGGCAAGATGCTATAAGGCCACCTCAACACCATCGCTTGCGGCCTTCCCTTATCGGGGTCCACCTCACCACCGTGAATCCCACTATGCTATAAGGCGACCGACAATCGGGGCCCCACCGGATGCCACATGGCTCGCACTCACCGGTGCCATGTCACCATACAACCGTGTATAAAGAGTGACAGATGGCTCTTTATGGTTGGTACAGGGCAACACACAAGGTGCCACATGGCACTATATTACGAGCCACATCATACACGATCATTAACACTAAGGGTTTGTTTGATAAGCAATCAACCAATCGGAAGAGCCACCTCAAGATATTAGCATTAATCGCTTACTAACCTCACAAGCTTAAACGCTTAAACCTTACAGGTGGGACCCAGTAGTCAGATGGATAAGGCTAGGATCACAAGCTAAAGATGTAAACCAAGTCCATTCATCCCGTTTATCCAATACAAACAATTCAATTTAAAACAAGAGATAAAAGGAAGGTGAACCTCGGTGCATGCTCCCCGCCGCCGATCTACTCCCCTTTGGCGCTTTGGTGCACGTGCGCCCGAGCCATCCAGCCTCAAATTCTCCCGAACACTCTCCCCGCTCTCCTTCCTTCTTCTTCTCCTCGCGCGTGATCATCATCTTCTTCCCATGGCGCTCACCATTTTAGAGACTTAAAAGCAATCGATAAACATCAATGCATCATCGAAGGGTAAGAACAAAGGGATGACAAAAGGAAGGGTTGAATAGTGAGATTACCACAGTTCGAGTTGAGACAAGAATGGAGCGATTCTAAAGAGATGTAATTGAAGGCTTCAAGCACCAAATTGAACACAGACAACTTCCTTGAGCTAAGGCGACGCCGATTGAGAGGTGATTATGAAGCAATTGAGTTAGAGGAAGGTGCAAATGTGAAGAGTCGCCGGAGATAGTAATAAAGAGGCAAGCTTGGTAGGCGCTTCAAAGGCCAAATTGAACGATCGAGAGCTTATTCAGATCAAGGCGACGCCAATTAGCATGGAAAGAGTGAGTGATTGAGTGGAAGAAGTGGATTGCGCCAAGAGAAGAGGTGAGGCGTAAAACCGGATTTTGAAATAAATGAAATTCAGTGAAATTGAGAGAGAAAAATGCTAACCATGGTGCGAGGCATTTAAATATGGATTATTGATAAGAGGGCTTGCTTATCAATCAAAGTAGTCATTGAATTGGAGTCAAACGAGTAAATGCAGCACAACAAACCATAACGTAAAGCAATTGGGTTTCCACAACAAACACAAACCCATCTCGGGCCGTTGATTGAGTTAGAATGAAGGGTGAGGATGTATCCAAGGTGGCAATCCGAGTGGAAGGCGCCTAACCAATCACAATTGAGTATAATCGGCCTAATTAGTCTATATAAACCGAAATTCAAAGCAACAAGAGAGAGGGGGATTAGCAGAGCCATTAGGATCAAGAACATACACCCATATACACTTTTCTAGTCGACAAGAGAGAGAGAGTGAATAATAGAAGAGAGATTATTCAATTTCTTGTTTCGTGAAGAATAAAAGGTAATTAGTAATATTCATTGGTCTATAGATGTTTTCCTTGTATTCTTTCTCTGAAATTGATTTTAAAACATTCAATTCATAGTTATTGAATAGTCAATTGAATATATTTCTTCACTCTTGCTCTCTTCCTTTGGAAATTTTGCTTCTTTCATTTGTTTCTTCACTGTTCCTCTTTGAAAGGCATCAATTAGCAATAATCAGCCGTATTCAGTGAGCCACTGGCCCAATCACAAAGTGATTGGTGAGCCTTTAGGCCTGAATCGGTTATAAAGTCAAGAATTTGCGATTTAATTGTTGATATACTGATTTTCATTGGAAATTTTCATTTTTAGTATTCATTAGCTTATGATCACATAAAACTGAGGTATACAAGTTCATATCTTTGTAATTTTCTTGATTGAATTGTTCTTGATTGATTAGAATTAACCCTAGCGTTGCAATTTCATTACAATACACTGATTCTGTTAGAACCAGTATATCGCCGAGTTCTCAAATCCAAATTTGTTCAAATTAACACTCAACTCAGCGAGCCACCGGCCCTAGCTACGCCAGGTGCGCCTTTAGGCCCGAGGGGTGTTGATTCGATGAGAAAAGGGCACGAATTGAGCTAATTAAGCTTGGTACCGACCGGCCCTATACGCTACCGAGTGATGAATTGCCTCAAAGACCGCCAAGAACGAAAGGGAAGTCTTCCGCCTAATCCATACAAAGATCTTCATGTCGAGACGATGCTCATCGACCTTGTAATTGTCAATAACTTTGATCAATTTTGCCGAATTTAACGAAAGAAGCATCTCGATACCGGCTCTAACCGATACACTACTCTCGTACCATCATGTGGCATCTCTCACCGTATGGATTCTCGATCAAGAACCATAAAAGAACTCTCCCAAGCAAGACGATGCGTGTAAGCACCGACCCGATCATGGAAGAGATGTCCGCCGCCGGAAGCGCCACTCGCATTTAATCCCGACGTAGGAATAAATCGAAGAGATGAAAGAACCGTTGGCACGAACCTTGAAGCATGCGCCGATCTTGAAGCTAATCAACACATGGGATCCGTTAAGAAGTCCGATTATTAAACCAAGAAAGAATCCGGGCCGTAGATCCATTAAACACGTATCTCAAGTGAATCTGCGGCCCAAGTGAAGAAGAAATTATATAAAAGATGCGCGCTAATCTCAAGATAGATCCGGCGGCCCGCATTAAGCCCATTAATTAAATAATAACAGTAATAGTAATAACATAGAGTAAATAAATGTTTTAAAAATGTTCCCGAACTCCAAATTGACTTAAATTTGTTTCTAAAATTTTCTTATTTTTCATACTATTTTTCTATACAATAATATTCCAGTTTTAAAAATATAATCATGATAAAACAATTTAAAAGCAAAATACATTACATATATTGATATAGTTGACCTAGCTTTGACTTGTCATTTTAAATACTATAAAAATTCCAAAAATACAAATAAAAATCATAAATAATAACTAGATATATTTTATTGATTTTTCAAGTGATTTTCCATGAAATAATAATGATGATAGTAAAATGCTATAATGAATAATGAGATTAGCTATAATAATAATAATAGATATTATATTGATATTTTCTGTAAAAAGAATAATAAAGATAAATAGCACAAAATATACAAAAATATAATACCATGGTAATAAATAGTAAAATGCATTTTCTTTTATAATAAAGAATGATAATATAGTTTTATAATATGAATTGTATACAAATATATAAAAAATATATACTAACATAATGAATTTCATCTCTTATGACTATTTTCAACTAATAATAAAAAATCTTATACTTTTCTATAGATAATAAATAGAAATAATAAAAAAATAAATATAATGAATAGTATAATAAATAGAATAGAATATTAATAATGATTTCCTTTTAGCTAAAAAGAAATATATAAAAAAAATAATAATAATAAAAAAATATAAATAAAAAACAATAATAATAAAAATAATATAGCTATCTTTTGATTTTGTAAATAATTCCTACATAATGAATAGTGTTTCAACATAATAGAATATAATAATAAAATTCTATTACTTTGGCTATTATAAACATTTTAAAAATACAAATAAAAATCATAGCCATTTTATTTTCTATTATTTTTGTAAGTGATTTTCTACAGAATAAATAGAGTTTAGAAATAATAAAAATAAAATTTTACTACTTTAGCTATTATAAAAATCCCAAAAATATAAATGAAACCCTAATTAATAGCTACCCCTTTTCCTATTATTTTTGTAAATAATTTTCTACATAGATAAATAGAGTTTAAGAAATAAAGATAATAATAATAAAAAAATATATAATAATAGTAATAAGAATATAATAATAATAATAATAATAATAATAATAATAAATAAATGCTTCTTTATAATAAAAATAATAATGGAAGATATTATATAATAGACTTTGTGCATTTTAGAAATGAATAAACATGCTCACATAAGGAGTGTAGAGCCACGTAAGAATATTTGCACACATGATATAACATTTAGAATGATTAGTCAAGACGAGAACATCTTGACGTGAGATGATTAAGGCTTTAATAACAATACGAGAAGATACGTCGAGACAAGAACATCTTGACACTTGATAAAGAATAATAAGATACGTCGAGACAGGAACATCTCGACGAGAGATGAATAAGGCTTTGATAGCAACATGAAGGAACATGTCGAGACAAGAACATCTTGACACTTGATGAAGAATAACCAGAGCTATGATACTAACATGGAGATGTATGTCGACTCTGAAGAAGAAGAACATTACGATGTCCTAGATAGGTGACATCTTAATGACTCGCTGCCATGAGCAAGTAACTCATGATTGAATACGCTCACAAGGGGTAGTAGGCAACATAGTAATTTTGCACAAGTAATGCAACACATAGAATGATTAGTCGAGACAAGAACATCTCGACGCTCGTCGAAGAATGACCAAAGCTATGACATCGCATGGAGAGATATGTCGACTTTGAAGAGGAAGAACATTAAGATGTCCGAGCGAAGCGACATCTTAATAACTCTGTCATGAACAAGTAATTCATGACCATTTGAGCCGGCAAGACCGAACTCGTCCGTCGATGAGTTTGTCTCCGGCTCATTTCCCGAGACCGTGAGATTGAATCGGTCTCGTAGGTAGATTCATCCACAAAACAAAGTTGAATGTGAACCGTTCGTAGGTAGGTTCCTTCACTAACACATGCCTCAATGTTGAACCGGCCCGCCGCTTCAGTGTTTGACATCGTGTGTAATTGTGTTTCCTAGGTTTATGAATCGCTTAGTGCTTCGAATTCATGATCTAGAAGATCGGTGAGAAGAAACACGTGGGCCATATCCACCCTTCTCCCGATTCACCAACCTCAAGATCAACCGCCGCGCGCTTCGAGTTGTATTTTGTGTGATTGGTTGTTGACTAGTTAAGATCGAACCGATCCGTTTGTAGGTTTATCTTCTAGATCAACGGAGGTCGAGTCGTTCGTATGTAGACTCACCTCAAGCCCCCTATGAAGAGATTAACCCTGTCCGTAGGTAAGGTTACATCTCGAGGTGGCATGGACCGAACCGATCCGTTTGTAGGTTCGTCCTCCATAGACAAAACCGATCCGTTTGTAGGTTTGTCTTCCATAGATCAACCGATCCGTTTGTAGGTTCATCTTCCGTAGACCCCTTTTTGAAATTAGACGACCACTTGACCATCTTTTAACTATACTATTTGCTTCTCTCTTTCAAAGATCCAGAGGTGCCTCGAGGTTCGTAGCTGTGGTAATTAACGGTGGGGGCTTGCGCCCACCGAATCTACAAGAACTCACAATCACTAAAAACCCCCGAATGTGCATCCAAATAATCTCTAAACGGCAGACCGGCCGACACCCAAACAGATGCACGCTCGGAGGGATCTCCGTGTCCTTCTTCCGCAACCCATCGCCCACGGCGGCGGCGAGCGCGCGAAAAAGGGTCGCACAGATCTCGCACGCCGGTGGGACTATCAAAACAAACTCGGGAACATAAGATTTTGGATGCATATCTGTGGGGATCTCCGTGTCCTTCTTCCGCAACCCATCGCCCAATGGCACGGCGTGCGGGAGCGCGCGAAAAGGGTCGCACAGATTCGGCACGCCCGCTGGGACTATCAAAACAAACTCGGGAACATAAGATTTTGGATGCATATCTGGGGGATCTCCGTGTCCTTCTTCCGCAACCCATCGCCCAATGGGCGGTGCGAGCGCGCGAAAAGGGTCGCACACTATACTATTTGCTTCTCTCTTTCAAAGATCCAGAGGTGCCTCGAGGTTAGTAGCCCAGTGGTAATTAACTGGGGGGCTTGCGCCCACCGAATCTACAAGAACTCACAATCACTAAAAACCCCCGAATGTGCATCCAAATAATCTCTAAACGGCAGACCGGCCGACACCCAAGAGATGCACGCTCGGGAGGGATCTCCGTGTCCTTCTTCCGCAACCCATCGCCCACGGGCGGCGCGAGCGCGCGAAAAAGGGTCGCACAGATTCCGGCACGCCCGGCTGGGACCTAGATTCTCCTCTTATCTTTGAAAGAGAGAGGCAAATAGAATAGTTAAGAGATACAAGTGGTCTTCTATGCGCTAAAATGACTAATAATTTTTCAAGTGTTTTTGTTTTTGGCAGAAATGGCATTCTTTGGCAACTTCAACCTCGCTCCCTACACCGTCACTCTCGCACAGAGCCCGAGGCAAACGTTCATGTTCTTCGGACCATCCCGCAAGAACTCACCATCTACGCCCACCTCCCAAGGGCCACGATCACTCCCGCAACCGTCCGATCTCCATCCCGACGAGGAGGAGGACTCGATTACCCCGACTCCCAAGGGCATCTCCAACAACGTAATGGCCTCTCCTACTACCTCCCCAAAGAGGAGAAGGCGACCGTCCAAGAGGACAAATTTCAACCAATTACCGCACCCAAACTACCCGCAACTCTCAAGCGTCCAGAAGAGGGCCCGGATGCATACTGCAATCCGACCACCGGGTGGCTAGGCCGCCTATCCCGCCTCTAACAAATTCACGCCTCCGTATAAGTGGCCAAGAACTCGCCACAGCCAACTCCGCTGTGCATGGGAGGTGCCTAAGCCCACACCTCGCCCATCTCAAAGGCCTCGCCGCCAGACAAGTCTCAAGCCCCTGCAGAGGCCATCTATAAGGCTCACAGGGCCCTCAAACAGAGGAAGAGCGTCAAAAACGCTAGGTCGACACAATACGTCTCCCGCTCCGGTCAATCTCAAGACATGGCTCGGCCGCAAGCCATTGTCTCAACTCCGCACCCGAGGAGATTTACATCAAAGGCAACACCTAACACCCAACAGGTGTGGGTCCCGAAGGGTTCCCAGCCAACAAAGCCCCAATCTCAAGCCCAGCCCAGCAAGGCCGGCAAGTCTAACGCTCCATTCGAGAGTGTATTCAGCCGCCTAGGTCAGAAGAGTGTATTCACCGATTAGGCTCAAGAATACCACTCAACAAATTCGAAAATAACCGCACCCGACCAAGCAAAGAAGAAGAGAAGAACCGCCGCTATGAAGAGCACTTCTCGCTCAACACCATCGCATAAGCTACGATACCGATCCCATTACATCGACGTCGAGGTGAATATGACCCAGATGACCACCCCCGCCTAATCAAGCTCACGTCACCAATACCAACAAAAATAATGGTAGAAAAGGGAGACCACCCAAGAGAGTCAACCCCGAAGGTAATAAAGCAGGGAAGGGGAAGATCACAACGAAAACCCCGATCTCTTTGACAATGAAGATGACGTTGAAACACGTCCCGAAATGCCCATCGATGAAATAGAAATATTAAAAGGCCACATCGAGGCACGGGATGAAGAGTCGATTAGGCAACCCGAGCTAATCGCTACCATGCTAAAGCAGTAATGAAGAATTGATTAAGGCGGTCAAATCCTTACAAGAATCACAAGACGCCAATTTCAAAGCCGGTAGCTCCCGTCAAGAAGGGGTCCACAAGACCAAAAGCAATCATAAGGGAAAACAACCCGTCGATTCTAAACCCCATCCACATAGAACGATAGATGTGGAGGTCGAACCAACGGGATATCCCGAAAGAGATTCAAGCCATGATTGCCCAAAGAAATGCAAATAGCCGGAGGTGGATACGCTATCCCTCCCGTTAAAAACCGTGGACATCCATACCCCGCCATATATGATTTAGAAGAATATCCTAAAGTAGTATGTGATCCCCCGCTTCAGACCTTCTCCTGGGAAGGCAATAAAGATCTAAATCCCGAGCAACACCTCGCCCATTTTGTAGCCTCGTGCGGCAATACGGCGGCAATGATGCACCGTTGTTGAGACAATTCCCTCAAAGCCTAGCTGGGAACCGCCTTTCAATGGTACTATTCATTAGAAAACAACAAAGATCGGACTCCGGGATGAGATGGCGGATTCGTTCGTGGCGCGATTTGTCATGGTGTCCGACAAGATAAACATAGCCGATCCGGCAAGTACTAAACCCAAGAAAGGGGAGTCAATGACAGATTTTATCAATAGATGGCGAACCTCAAGATCAAATGCGACCGCACACTAACCGAAGATGAGGCCGTCAACCTAATCATGAAAAACATCGACGGTGGATGGGCATGCTTCTTGGTGTGACAAAGGTCAACACATTCAAAGACTTGCTCGATCGGATCCAATATGGAAAGGATGTCACCGCACACCGTGCCGAACTTCATGAATAATAGGCCGCAACGAGGAGCCCGAGCCGAGACTAAAGTGGCATTCACCTCGTTAAAGGATAAGATGGTTGCTAACGCAGACACCCAAAGCTAGCAGCAGCGGCACAAATGGCAACAATTACAACAAGGGATCCAGTGCCCAATCCAGAGGGAGTTCACTGAGTTTTGAGTCCCTCAAACAAAAGAAATCTAAACCGTACTCCTTTAGGAGAGATAAAGTTGCCCAAATCTTCGTAGGGGCCCCGAAGAACGGTTTAACCCCGCCGCCAAGAACGTCCGAAGATGCCGATAAATCGACGAACCCAACTTCGCCCATACCACGAGTACTAGGGCACTCAATTGAAGATTGCCGGGTCTTCAAAGATCGGGTCGAGAAGGCGTATAAAAACGGTGAAATTACGTTACCTAAAGGGTTCTCGCAAAGCCCATCAACCCACGAGCAGCCAACATGATCTCTCACGAAGAAGAGAAGATCCCGGACCAATTAAGTGAAGACCAGAAGAACAATGGACTACGCACTTATCGAAGAAGTCGATTAAAATGCTTAAAGCTCTTAAGAAAGAACCCGGCATGAGATGGAAAGACGACATCACGCCAAATGTCCCACCGAAACCCGAGTATATTATAAGGTGGACCAGAGCCAAGACCAGTTCTTAAGAAGAAAAAGAAGCATAGAAATAACAAGTCCAAAGAATAAAATTGAAGAGTATGAGCAGTAAGGGCCCCGAGGCGATCACCCTCCAACACTTCATCTCCAAAGAAGACTCGAGAAGCTAACCCTAGGTCAAAAGAAAGAAGATGTAGATGAAGAAATAAATAAGGAAGAGAGCGAAGAGATCTGGGGTGCTTCGTGTAACATGGTATATTCTTCTCACGACGAAGATATGCCAACTTTAGAGGAGATGTTCTTCCCAAATGACGAAGGAGAAGCAAGCACCTCTCGGGACCAAGAATGAAGAGTGCAAAGCCGTGCTCCTGGCCCGGACTTATATACCCGAGAGACAAGCTCCCAAGGATTCCGATAAAGGAAAGGATAAGGCCCCGAATAAAGGTAAAGAGGTCGAGAACCTAAGCAAGAACCTGTAAAAGACCCTACGACGGCGAAGAATACAACGTGTTGGCACATCTCGCGTAAGATTCCGCCGCTATTAAGCATATTTGACGCGTTGATGATGTCACAAGACCTAAGGGAGGTGCTAATCCAGCCTTGCAAGATCCCGAGAAGTACAAGTCATACTTCATAGAGCAAAATATGCAAGAAGCCCTATTCACCACCAAACGGCCGCCCGTATAAATTTCACGACGACGACCTCCTAATAGGCACCGTCGACCATAACCGCCCACTATACATCACCGAAACTCGCGGAGGGCAAAAGATTGGCCGCATCTTGGTCGACGCAGTGGTCTTCGATCAATATCATGCCGCTCAAAACTCAAGACCATCACCTTAGACGTAAAGAATCTATCTCGATGAAAAGGTGATTATTCATGGCTTCAATCAAAACTCCCAAAAGGCCCCGGGAGCTATAACCCTAAACCCGCAATGCGGAAGTCTAAAAGCGCCTACTAAATTCTATGTCATTGACGCCGAAACCTCTTATCTAAGGCGTCATTGGTCGCCCGTGGCTTCATAGTAATCGTGTCATACCCTCCACTCGCACCAATGCCCGAAATATATCGAGAATGGTAAACAAAAGAGAATTGACGGAGATGTCAAACCATTCGGGGTGCATGAGATTAAATTCAATGACGCCGCATTTTCTCGCCTAAATCCGCCGTGGCACCGAGCCGCCTATAACAAAAGCAGTCGAAACCCTTCAATAAAGGCCCTAAATTTGATACCTCATCCGGAGAAGAAGAAGAGGTCAAATTTAATATTAAACCCCGAGGCGCTCGAGCCCAAAGACCCTAAGAAAGTCGGGTGAGGAAGCAACCTTCCGCTTCAAACAGGTGGCTACGTATAAGGCCCAAATAAAACCGAGCGAAATCAATGCAAGTGATTCTGAAGAGGAGGTCATTTTCAATTTTAAACCCACTAATACCCCTCAAATTCAGATCACAGAGGCAACTTCAGGGGAAGACTCTGAAGATTCTAACAACTCGGCGATACCACTTCTAGAAGAATCCGCCATGATCGTCAACCCCGGGAAGAGGAGTCTCGACGAAGAGATCATCTATCACATCCTCAAAAGCCATACAAAGGGCCCGAAACGTATAATGAAAGCGAGGAGTCATATATGATCAACACGGACCCGTAGCTTTAAGGATAACCCTAAGTTAGCCGAGGCCTATAAATGAAGAACGCTCACAAGGGAAAATTTTCAAGGTCGCGTCTGGAATGCGATTGATGAAATAAGACACCAAGTTGAAAATAATAGAAGGGAGGTGTCTGAACAATGGGAAGTGATGCAGGATATTAAAGTGCAACACAATGAAATCATGATAATGATTGAAAACCCGCAAACCGCGATCTATAACTCCGAGCTACTCAAAGAAGTGACGAGCGAACCCCGTTCCGGACCCCGAAAGACAAGCACCCGATAGCGGCAAACGGTAATTGTCATAGTAGATGAATCAAAAGGGGAAGAAATGAAAACTAAGCAATCGACCGTCATGCAAACCCTCAAGGTCAAGAAGAGTAAACCATACTCTTTCCCCGAAAAATAAAACAAATGGATATTCGAGCAGCCCCTAAAGAGCGGGTTGACACTTCCCGCCCGTAAAAGACCCGCAGACATGAGAGCCTAAGTGAAGGCGACTCTGCCCTTATCATCGCATACCGGGCCATACAATTGAAGAATGTTGGGTATTCAAAGACCTCATAGAAGAAGGGCACGTAAACGGACGATCCAACTCCCGAAAAGCTTTCAACAAGACCCAAATCCGCACAACTCGAATAACAAAGGCAAAGGGGTTGCTTATACGATCTCGCACACTCCCGTACCTAGCAAACCTAAGGTTGCGAGATGTAAGCCGATCAAAGAAATCTACCGCTCCAACTCGCCATGAACATTGAAATAGAAGAAGAGATGGCGGCCATAGAGATTACCGTGGTTCCCGAAAGGCATTTTAAAGACCTTATACCAAGGAGGTGAACCACATCCAAACCCCCGAAGACCTTTATCGTGCCGGCAAAGGTAGCAGCGCATCAAAGGGAAAACTATCATCCACAAGGCTATAATTTTCTATCGTAGCGATTCAACTCGCCTCTCGAAGAACCCCGACCATAACATTTGGAAGAAGCTGGGTGATGGAACAAGAATTGGAGAATGCAACGGCGATGACGCCGCATCTCATCCCTTTGGAAAGGAGCCGTATAAACTAGCAAAAGGGCGAAATGTCCGAGAGACATATCCAAGGCCGAGGCCAAGCGCTTTGATGAACTCGGAATGGCGCCGAATAAGGTCCCGGGCCTGGATGGCAAAATAAAATACACCCGGGATTAGGGTATAATCGCGATGACGCAAAGATGCTTCGAAGGGTCTCTCAACGGTACCGAATGGAAGAAAGTCGTTGCATGACTTCGTTGAGATGCCGGATAATGAAACAAGAGACAATGCCCCGTCCCCGAAAAATGCTTTGAAACAGCTAGAGAAGGAGCCTAACACGGTCGATGAGTTATCTGAAATCAACTTGGGAACAGAAGAAGACCCGAGAGCCAACGGCTTGGCCGAAGCCTTTAACAAAACCCTGATCAATATTATGAAGAAGACCGTGGACGGCAACCAACGAGACTGGGACAATCGTCTACAGGAGGCATTATGGGCTTATCGAACCACATACCGAACGCCTACGCAAGCTACCCCGTATTCTCTGGCTTTTGGGGTCAAGCCGTTCTCCTCTTGAGGTGGAATTACCGTCATCGCGGTGGCTATGCAAAATGATATGACCATGGATGAATGCCAACAACTTAGACCGGACGAGTTGGACGCCATGGACGAGAAGAGGCCGATAGCCCGCAGAACCTCGAAATATATCGTGCAAAATGGCAAGGGCATATGACAAAATGGCGCGAGTCGTGGCATTTCAACAAGGGGAGCTTGTTCTTGTCCTTAAGAGGCCGATCATTGGCCGCACATCGGTCCAAAATTCTCCCCGAATCGGGAAGGGCCATACGTAATTGAGAAGGTATACGGGCGCGCATACCAACTCATGTAACTGCACGAAGGCGCGAAAGGCCCATGCCACCGATTAACGGGCGATATCTCGAAGTTAAGTACTACACCTAGCCCGTAGAGGGACCAACCGAGTAGTATCTATTGTAAATAAATAAGGAGGGAATAAGTGTTCGTTTACACACACGTGCACGAAACACAAACCCATGTCCGACCTCCACTTTTGCATAAAAATCCCAAAAACCCTACTTCAGGCATCCGTAAATGTAACGCATCTAAAAATCCAAAACCACACAAACACATTTAGCCCTATAAAATAAAAAATAGAATAAGGGAATACAATGCCAAAACCACGCGAGAATGTAAGGCGAGAGCTTTGGTGTTTGGGCTCATAATACAAATACCACCTGGGTTTGTCCATTTAATACGTAATAAACACAAAAATGGGCGTGGTTTGCGCTTGTCCCTCAAACTATCCGTCGCCCAAGTTGACGAAAGTTGCTCATATTGGTCGCCACGGCGCAAGCCAACTCGATAGGTCGAGCAAATTGGTGGCTAGTAAATAGCCGCTTCGAGGGCATATGAATAAATAACTCTCGTATTATTAGTAACATGTACCACTAATAACCAAAATCGCTCTTCTTCTAATAAAATAAACGATATATAAGTAAAACAATAAAAACCTATTTTTCCTACTCATAAAAAAAAAATAAAAATGATAATAAAAAAAAATATAAAATCTTTTCAATAAGGGGTCGCCACCTTTGTCCCCGACACCACGAGTGTTATACAAAGCCGTGGGTCGGGTGCATTCATCCGTAAAAGTACCACACGCCCGAAGAAATGATGTGTCATAATCCCACGACATATCATGGAGGGGTCGACTTAAGGGTTTACGCTTGTACCCGACATTCCATGTTAAACAAAGCGCTCGCTTAAAGAAGTGACTCGTGTCATGGAAAGCCGGACTACCCGATGAAAGCCTCGTTCGCAGTGGACGCGTGATGGATGTTCGAGGGTAGCCAAAATATAAAACCAGGTTTGGGTACATTCATCCGCAAAAGTACCACACGCCCAAGGAGGTGATCCGTTTCTAATCCCAAAATAGGTCATGGAGGGGTCGACTAAGGGTTTATGCTTTTGCCCGCATTCGTTGTCAAATAAAGTAATTCACTTAAAGAAGTGACTCTCAGTCATGCGAGAGCGGACCTACCCGATGAAAGCCTCGTCTCGCAGGGATGCGTGATGGATGTTTGAGGGTAGTACCCCCACAAAACAAATTGAGTGGAGACGAGTGAATGCGAGATTCCACTTCCGCACGCAACGGTGCACAAATGAGGAGAGTGGCGAGCTTCCACAAATAAATGTCAATTAAATATATAAGGAGCATCCACAATGGTGTTATCAATTGCATCCATAATCCAATTGATACCGGTAAGTTTATCCATCGCAATAAAGGGATAAACGGCTTATTCTGTACTCGCCTGTAGGTCAATACAGTACAGTTCGTATCCGTAAAATACCACTAAGCATTTCGAGTTTTGTATTGCTTATAAATAAAGAGAAACATGTATAGAATGAATGTAATAGGATGTCGTAAGATTTTCCTTTATTATGATTAGACGTTTACAAAGAATGAAGCGCTTGTAATAGTGGCGCTTTTGCAAATAAGATTGAGGTGCACAAAGATGAAATCAATAAAATACTTCCTCGCGCTGCAGAGAAGCGATGAAAGGATAATAATAAAGGCAAGCATCATCCACAACAAGAGATCAAAATGATAAATGTCAAGGCATCCTATATCAAGCATAGTAAAAGAAAAGGAGAAAGGAAAAAATGAAAGTGCGCAATATGGGCCCAAAAAGTTGGACTCCAACTCTAATAGCACAAAGGTTAATAGTCTCTAAACGAGTATGCGAGTGAGTGCCTATCCTCCTCCGAAGCTTCGCCTCGAAGTCCAAGAACCGAGCGAAGGCACCATCTCGGGCGCTCGAATGAATCGCAACTCCGGAGACGTCCCGCTAAATGTCGAGAGAAGCCCTCCACCGATAATCCGTGGTCCTCTAGCCCCCGCACGAGCAGCCGAGCGGCCCACCACTAACTCCCATGGAGCGTGAGAGCCGCACAAGAAGAAAGTTCGCCGGAAGCATAGTGGAGTCGAGCAAATTTCTCCAAGTGTCTGCGCAGCTCATGAATCTCCAACTCGTGCAGGTATACGAGAGAGCTCGCATCCCTGGTAAGCCCCCGAGCAGCCTCCTCACACCTCCCTGAAATGAAAGTGCTCTCGAGACGAGGTCATGCCATTACCCCTCGAAAGGTCAGTTTAAGAAATACAAGAGAGAAAATCAAGGTCAAACCCTATGAAATTTGAAGCAAAGACAATCCCTTCGTACTACATGGAATAGTATCAATGCCAAGCCAAAGATTTTGATACAAATTCAATCATGAGAAATCCCAATGTGATTTTTGCTTTCAAGGCCGACTCCGGTGCCAAAGTCAGTGGTGAGCCAACCACTAACCATGCTTTAATTTGTGTCAATTGCTCGATAAGTAGTCACTCTATGACCAAATTACCCTCATGTTAAGGGATTGAAAGTCAATTTCACAAGAGTGATCAGGTGCCAAAGCTGGGAGCAACCACCTGATCAAGTCTAGATTTGTATTAATTGCTGATAAGTAGTCAGCATTTGATCAAATCAAACCCTAATGAATATCAATATAAGTCTAATTGGTATTTAGTTAGGGTGGTTTCTGCAAAGGAGAATTTATTCGCGAGACACTCCGAGCTACAACTGATAAATAGGGATTTTATAAGAATAAAACAGGGTTTTATTGATAATGGAATTTTTAGCACAAGAAGACAGGGGTAAAATGGGAATATAAAAATATAGAGATGATCATCATGATTTTAGAGAATTTTGGTGAAAATTTCATGATTTTTGGATGAAGGGATCTATTAAAATCAATTGGAGAAAAGAAAATCGCAGCAATCCAAAGGCTTCGAGATACGATCAAAGACTTTGCTATGGGTGCAATTTGGAGTAAAGAGCCAAAGCTAGGTGCAAACTGAGGCTGCCAAATGAAGAG